>JAOYMU010000020.1:36818796-36832364 GCA_025802295.1 Psammodynastes pulverulentus
GTCAGAGGTGGTATTTGCCAGTTCTCTGAACTACTCAAAATTTCCGCTACCGGTTCTCCAGAACTGGTCAGAACCTGATGAATACCACCACTGGTGTGAATCCAGGAATCTTTTTACCTACAACAAAGAGAGGGATATATCTTATGACCTTCCAGATATTACTGGACCACAGATTTCCTCATGCTTGACTTTTAATAGCTGGAGCTAATCAGAGTTGGAGACCAAGAAGATCTGGACTTGAGAAGATTTAAAGAAAATATGTCTGAAACTAGACACTCGTGTTTGAAAATTATTGTCCGTGGTGAGATATGAATGCTGCCTTGGAAAGAGAGCAGAGCTCACTCATGGAGTAATACCTTGAAATTCCAGCTATCTCTAGTTTTATTTCTTCCTTTATTTGTATGCCACTCATCCCAAAAAGCTAAATCATAGTTCAATAAGGAAGTCAGCAGTGACGACAAATTCTTTTCTGCTGAAATTCGGGGAAGGCAGCACTACAAGCTTGGGTTAATTTGGCCTCATGGGAATACAGAAGTTTTTGGGTTTTTTTCCCCTCATTCGTTCACTTGCATGTGGGTTTGTGGGCTCAGAACTCGAAGCCACTTTGTTTAATTTCTGGAATTAAGTTAGAAGGTTAAGTTGGAGACAATTTTGCCTGGTTAGTTCCTAATTCAATGTTGAATGTAACTACAGCCCCTCTATCAGATGGCTATGCAATTTCTGCTGAAACAGCTACAGGGAAGGAGAAGCCATTAGCTCTAAAGGCGGTTGGCTCCAACGTTGACTAGCCCTTGGCATTAGTCAGATCCTCCTAATGTTTAATTGACTTCCTTTTCTTTTTCCGGCCATTGGCTCTGTTCAGTTACTTGCTCTTCTGTGAAATATCTCTCACTGGTGCATTTCTACCAAAGCGTTGCCTTGTTTCTCCAGCTAGAAGGTGGTTTGGGTTTGACCGCTTCCCAAATGCTAATGTTCCAAACTTTTTTTTAAAAAAATCTTTAACTACAACATTTGAGAGGTGAATTCTATTGTGAAGAAGAGCATTAATTGCCTTTCTCAGCATTTGGTCTTTTCAAAATGCAGTCCGCTTCCCACTCTGCAGGCATTTGCGTTGTCTGTGTGTCTGCAAGGAAGGGAAGGGAAGGGAAGGGGGGAAGCAGTTACTTTTTCTATAAATATATATGAAACAGGCTGCCCAAAAGAGCTATATCTCATCTCCCAAGTATACAAAAGCAGCCAACTGTCTTTAGTGATTAGACTGCAAATTCCTGGCAAGCCATTTTAATACAACAACAACATAACCCATGTGAATATGTCGGTAGAAAGCAAAATAACTTCCGATTACAGAAAAAATTGCTAGGCTAGATATATACATGTATATCGACATTAACAGGTTTGTTTGTTTTGCTTGTTTTGAAAATCCTTTTAAAACTCAGAAAACTTCAGCAAATAAACTGATTTCTCTCTCTCTCCTTCCATCTTGTATTTACGCATGAGTTTTGGCAGAATGGCCAGAAAATATAAACGTGAGTGTAATTTTATCTAGAGCGGTGAAAGGATGCCAGGTATTTAGTGGTACGGTTTCCTTTCTTTGCTTTAAGTTATTAAAATTAAAGATCAAAGCTGGCAGAAATAAAAGAGCTTCAAAGAAAATTCCTCCTGCTTTCCATGTACCGCGTTTATAGAGTAGAACAGCCTGGTATTTATACTGATTTGTAGTTGGGAAATCAATGCGTTTATGTTTAAATCAATAAACATTAAAAGGTTCTTAATAATTAGACAAGGAAGAAATGGCAAGGAAGCTCTTCGAGGAATTCACAAAAAGACAGTTGCAATTGTCTCCCCTATTTTTTGAAGTACGTTTTTTTCTCTCTCTCTTCTCCCTGTTAATTGATTCTTCCACAAGTGAAACAACAATTACGGTTTGCGTAAGCAATTCAGCAGGGAACCTACGTTCCCATCCCAAGAAAAGCTAAATGCAATATCTTCCCCCCCCCACCCCCATTCCCTGCTCCAGGATCCCACAGTTGTGTTTGCTAACTTGCAATAAATAGTACAAAAAAACATTGTGAGCCTTTGTACAATTAGACGCTGATGACTTTTGCATTCCTTTGCGGGTTTTAAATGTGTGTTATCATTTGTTCATTGGCAGGTTTTTCTGAGTACGTTTATGGTGCTTTAAAAAAAATCCAAATATGCTTTTTAATTAGCCTGGGTTTTTTTTTCTCCCTCTCCTTATTTGAAAGGTCACTTTAAATAACTGGATGAATTGAAAATCAGACCGAAGGGGGAAAAGAGCAGACAGCAATTCTAAGTGAATTGGGCACAATAAAGTTCCCTTCGCCCCAGAATGTGTCTGAAAGTGCCAATCTTTGTTACTGCATTGCAAAGAGAGAGGGGGGGTGGTGGTTAGGAAGTTGGGTTCGAAAGACTTGGACGGACATATACTCTTTGAAAAAGAGAGCTGAAATCCATCATCTTATGCTTAATTGACAGCTAGCGAAAGCCAAATGCTTACTGATCCAGTTACATTTGTGATTATTGGATGCCACTCTTGGCAGAAGACCTATAAATGCCAGCCAGCCATAATTACAAGCATGTGTACAATGTGTTGTTTGTTGCTATTCACTTCTCTCCCCCCCCCCACTTTGGCACAACTTTTTAAGATTCTCCTTTTGATGAAGCTGTTGGATGAAACCTCACGCCACGAAGGAACGAAGGACTGAAGAGGCTGGCTCCATTCAAGGAGGCGCCTCAACCTCACCTTGAATCAAGGGGGAATTTCTAATTTAACATTACCTACCAGAAGGAGGAGGTAAATACGGATACAGCGGGATTGTCAAAAAAAGCTGCCAAAAACAAAGAGTGACAAATATGTTGTGCTTCAGATCAGATTTGTTCCTAGATGCATGTTGGAAGCTACAACATGCAAGCAGGGGCTTGTTAAATAAGTTATGGTTCATTTTCAAACCACAAAGTCTGGATTCAAACAACATACTGAAACACAACCAAACACTCCCCATATGGCCTAGGGTCACCTGAGAATTCTGTGCTTATATAAAATGGCAATTACTGGGTTGTTTTCACACGTGTTCGAATCAACATAGAAAAATCGTATTTTTAGGCAAATGCCTATCTTGAAATTAAGCTTCTCCCTCTTCCTCCTCTCTTTTCTCTGCCATAATGTTATGGTTTTGTTTGCTGTTTAGCATAGCATATTGTGTAAGAACACGTAACATAGCTTGGAAATTGTGATTTAAAGAGCCGTGGTGGTGCAGTGGTTAGAATGTAGTACTGCAGGCTATTTCTGCTGCCTGCCGGCTGTCTGCAATTTGGCAGTTCGAACCCTCACCAGGCTGAAGGTTGACTCAGTCTTCCATCCCTCCAAGATTGGTCAAACGAGGACCCAGACTGTTGGGGACAATGTGCTGATTCTGTAAACCACTTAGAGACGACTGTAAAAGCACTGTGAAGCAGTATATAAGTCTAGGTGCTACTGCTGTCTATAGCTCAGTGTGATATGGGCTGACAGCCAGTTTGGCGTTATAGTTAAGGCATCAAACCAGAAACTGGGAGACTGTGAGTTCTAGTTCTACCATAGGTACAAAGCTAACTGGGTAATCTTGGGCCAGTCACTCTTTCTCAGCCCTAGGAAGGGGGCAATGGTAAACCACTTCTGAAAAACTTTGCCAAGTAAACTGTTGGGACTTGTCTTCAAGAATCAGATTCGACTGACTAGAAGAAAAGAAATGGGCTACAAAATATGATTAAGTACATTTTTCCATACTGCCTTTATAAATTAAGATGCGGATAACAATGGTTCTGCTCTTGCAGAAGGGACAGTCTCAGAAAACGTTGATTAGCTCTGCTTCTGCATCTGGCAGATACGCTACGGGGTTTTCAAATCGTTCTTTTGTCCCTAAAGTTATCTAGATATACTTCTTAGAAGTGGCATCAAATGGGGTGTTGCCATTACGCTGATGGTGTTCAGCTCTACGTTTTCATGATATTTGAATTAAAGGTGGCTTGTAAACTGAGACTGAATCTTGACAAGACAGACTGGTTCCCAGTTACGGGACATGCTGAGCTTGCTGTATTCAATGGAACTGAAAGCTCCCAGGCAGGTAGATTTTGGATGCTCCTTGTCCCACTGTTGTCATGGGAGATACAATTGGCTACTATGACAATAAGCACCGTTAACCAATTTGGTTGATATGCTAGCTATACCTTTTCCTGGACAGGGATAGCTTAGATACCATTAGCCATACATTGGCCATCTCACATTCAAATTAGAGTAAGGCTTTCTTGTCCTTCTCCAAAATCTTCAGGTGGTTGCCAGCTAACTATCTAGCAACTCTTATAGTAACACTTAAGTCACTGCCAGTTAGCTATCTAGCCAACTTTAAGGTTTAGCTTATGATACTGTATAAGGCCTTCAACTACTTGGGTTCATGGTACCAGATGGATCACTTTCACCTTTACAGATGTTGAAGACCATTAAAATCATCCAAAGAGGACTTTCTGTGTCTATGGAGATTGCAAGATTCTCTAGTTTTATTTGTGAGTGGGTTTTCCTCCATGGAGATGCCCCTTTCACTAAAAATGGTAAGTGGTGGTTTCCTACCAGTGTTGCTACCGGTTTGCTGATTGTGCGTGTGCACTTCCCCTCTCTGTGTGCGCTCCCCCTCCCTTGCACGCATGCGTGAGCCTACTGGTGCATGCCTACTGCACATGTGTGTGCCGATCAGCTGAGAGGACTCTGTGATCCTCTCAGCTGATCGGTGCAGCTTTTTTAGCTACTGGTTCACCCAAACCAGTAGCTAATTTTTTTTGCTATCGGTTCACCCAAATGGCAGCTTTTTTTGCCACCGGTTCACGCGAACCGGTGCAAACCGGTAGAATACCATCTCTGTATGCCTCCCATTTTAACCCCTAGGTGCTTGTTAAAACCCTATAATCTTGACCCAGACTGCTGTTATTCTGGGCATTGCAACCTGGGCTATGAAACAGCCAGTTTCTTGTTATGTAATTGTGTAAATCAGCTCTGTTTTTATAGCTGATTTAAATCAGTGTTACCATTCTGCCCTTTTGTCTTTTGCTCCAGTGGGATATTTTCCTCCCTAAACGCTTGACTTGTGTTTCTTTCCCTGCACTCTTTCCTTAAAGATGCCATATTGTGTTGCTGTTTTTAACCCACAAACTGTTAATTATGGCCTTCTTGTTTTCACTTGGTAATCCTTCATTTTAGGAGTTTAAGTCACAGTCTCTAATGGCATTTAAGTGTAGGGTTTTTGGCTGAATTGCCATTTTACAGCAGCACTAAACTCCCCATTTAGACTTGTTAGTGGCATTTGGATATCGGCTGACTCTTTTTGCTCTTAATATGAAGGATAACCACTGCATTTTTAGCCTATTTTCCAACCTTAGTGGTTACTATTTGTTCATCTACTAGAAATAACATCGCCCGACTGTTCGACTATAAATTATCTCTAAGTTGCAGACTTACATTTGAGTAAAGGAGAATGCAAAACATTTCTCTGGAAGATTTGTATCAGTGAACTAGAGACTGTTAGTTCAAACCTTCCTTTTGCTATCAATTCTTTTACAATTAGAAATAATCGACATAGTTTGCAAAGTTTTCAAGTTTTTCCGTTGCATCTGCCTTCCTGCTTGTTAAAATCGTACCTCCTTTAGGAAGGAGAAAATCTCTGTTCTACCTTAATTCTCAGAGCCTCTATAGAGTTTTCACCATTTTCTTTATGGAGAATGGTGTGGAAGAGGTTATGGATGGTAGATTTGGGGTTTTTTGTGAAGTATCTGAATCTTTTGATGCTTTCCGGGCTGTGTAGATTTCTTTGACAAAATCCCCAGAGAAGGTATTTGCTCCTTATTTCTCCCATCAGGATTGAATTGGTAGGTGTTGGAAACTAGTAAGACTTCAAACTAGAGGAGAAAACTTTGTAAATGAAAGACAGGTTGTTCAACCCAACCCATGTCTACTTTGCTATTAAATAAATGGAAGAACAACATATTCGAGAAAGAGTCTCTTTTCCTCTTGAAAGACATTTTGATGACAAATTCTTTTTCATTACATTCACGGAGAACGGATAATAAAATAATGCAGGAGATGTTTGTCTTCCCATCATTAATTCATACACGCTTTCTCTACAATTCTTGGCAAATTCAAAAACAGCGTAAACCTGAAAAGCAGCCTCATTGGCAAATGGAAATGGTCAATGGTCATAGGAAGAGAACTGAACTGAGGAATGAAAAATACAGTAAACCAAGCGGATAGACATACATTTTCCTCTGAATTCCTTTTAAAAAATGCACTTTTATAGGTACTTTTCTTTCATATATGGATTGCTGCATGCACTTTTTCAGAATATAAACTTTTTTACAAGTGTTTTTCCTTCCAGCTTGTTATGCAACTTTTTCTCCTAATACGCTCATTTTTATTGCAATTTTTTTTCAGCGGGGAATGATAAGTTAAATGGCCCAGTTTGAAAGAATGATTGATGTTGGCATTTAATCAAACCTGGGTTTGTTTGTTTTTTTCAGATAGAATTCTGAGAAGTATAAATTGGGTTCATTTGCATTAGTATTAATGAATTAATATTAATACCGGGGAAAACTATTTTATATATTGGTAAAAGTGCTGGCCTAGAAACGAGGAGCTGGTGAGTTCTAGTCCTGCCTTAGGCATGAAAGTCGACTGCGTGACCTTGGAACAATAACCAGGAGTCAGTGAGTTCTAGTACTGCTTTAAGCATGAAAAACTAGCTAGGTGACTTTGAGCCTGTTATTTTCACTCAGTCCAATTCAGCTCACTTGGTTGCTGTTGTGGGGAAAATAGGAGTATTATGTAAGTTTGCTGTCCTTGAGTTACTTATAAAGTAATAAATCTGGATTAAAAGAAATCTTTAAAAAAAAAGAGAACACTGAGAAGATTTTTCACTGACATCCCTACCTTTAATATGATATTTAGACACAAGCTGACAGCTTGAGAAAGTAGAAGCAGGTATCTACATGGTTTAATCCCTTTCCAGCTTATGTAAAATTCACTGAAAAGGGGCTGAACCAGACCATAAGGAAGAATAGATTCTAAGCAGGTTTTGAGAGTCACCCTTCAAAATTATACCGCAGTTCTTTAAAAACATATTTGGTTATATATTCATTCAACACAAAGATGCAGTTTCTTTGCCCAATAGTTGCCATTGTTGTTCCGTTCCTTTTTTATTTTATGAATGCAACAATACGAAGCAGATTCTTGCCTGAAATGAACTTTCCCAACTGCTATAAGGAAACATGTTGTCTGCTTTCAAGTTTAGAGTCAATCTTTAGTACTTGATTGTTGTTGGAGTCTACTTACTAAATTTATTGTACGGTACAAGAAGTTCTGAGTTGAAGGCTTCACTTGACCTTTGAATTGGAGCTCTGGCTCTTCCTCCTGTTTCTCAAAGTCACTCCCATGAATAATAGAGTTGGAAGGGGCCTTGGAGATCTTCTGGTCCATCCCTGCTCAAGCCGGAAACCCTATACCATTTCAGTCAAATGATTGTACCCTTACCATTATCTTTACTCCAGAAATTCAAGAAGACTTACAGAGAGATCTCAAGACCTCTTTCATTTCCCCCAAACAATCTTGAGCAGTAAGTTGGGATGAGAAAGTGACTGGTTACTAGGGGAGCATTTTTGGTTGAGGCTGTCTCTGAACTTCCTGCATTCCAGAATCCAATATTCATGCAGGGAATGCATTATCAACGTTTGTTGCATTCATTGCTCTTTCAAACTCAGTGTAAATTCATCCTCAAGTCAACCTGACATGACTCTAATTTTGAAATATATATCTAGCCCTGTTAATAAACATAGAAAACTCCTAGAAATAAAGCAAAGATGATCCATAAACCTGTGATTTGTTCAGGGACAAATCCCACAACTATTTTGTTGGGGAGGAAAAAAATGAGACAGGAAGATAGACAACCTGGTGTCATACCAAGGTTTTTAGACTACATTCCCCATAGTCCCCTGCAATTAGCCATGATGGATGATGCTGATGGGAGCCGACATCCATAATGTTCAAAGGCTCCTAAGTTGCCAAGATAAATTAAAGGAAATAACGAGAGGCATGATTGAAAATGTTTCCGATGACTTTGCATTGTTGTGATTTAAAGTCATTGCGGTTTTGGAACGGTGTAACAACAGGGATCTTTTGCCCAATTGTAAAACATTAGCTTTATAATTTGGGAAGCAAATCATTCTAAATTATGACAGCAACATTTTCTCATTGCTGTTAAGGGCTGTTAATATTCCAGCCTCCATGTTCATCTGAGCGGTATAGTTCGAGCAAATCTGAGCTACAACGTAGGATGCTAGCTTGACTGAATCAGAACCAGTCCTTCCTTTATCGAATTATGGCGCCCTCTGAGCTTACTTGTTTGCTTGGAGACATTTCATTGCCCCATTAGGAAATATCATCAGTGCTAGTAAGTGTGGGCTTTACTCCCTGATTATACTGTGTTTCCCCCAAAATAAGACCCTGCCTTACATTTTTAAAACCCCGAAATATGGCCTTGGCCTTATTGTCAGGGAGGTTTTATTACTTTGGGGTGCAATTTGGGGGTGGCAGGTGGGGAGGGGTTCTCATCTTGGATGAGAAGCGAAAGGTCTTCAAAGAAAAAACAAGAAAGTCTAGTTGTCTCCTGAAAAAAGCACCTTTGGGACAACCGTGACCTGCATGGCTAAGAAGCTCTACAGACTAGTTGGATAATGAAACATCTGCAGGAAAACAAGCAAGCTCAGAGAGCATCAAGGATTCCCACGTTTCAGCCCTGACCTACAGATTGTCTCTTCCGTTGACAGCTCTCCCATATTGTTAAGTCATCTTGTCTGGCTCCTGAATATGATCAAGCAGGAGTTTTTCTCATCCCTGTCACAAAGTGCTGGGGTCTAAACCTAACCTTCTACAACGTCTCCCTGTGAATTCAAAAGATTGGTCTTGAGCAGGCACCAAACTCTATTTGACAAGCATTCCTATCTGCAAAAATCAGTTAAATTGGAAGGAGGGTAAAGATTGGCTGCACTGCACGAATGCAGTTCTTTTGAGAAGGCTGCCTCCACATCTTTCATCCTCCCTTGATACCAATGCCATCTGGGTACCAGTGAGGGTATTCAGCAGGTTCTGACCGGTTCTGGAGAACCGGTAGTGGAAATTTTGACTAGTTTGAAGAACCGGCAAATCCCACCTCTGACTGGCCCCGCCCCCATCTATTCTCTGCCTCCCGAGTCCCAGCTGATTGGCTGAGTCTTCTTTGGTTGCCCTGCACAGGAGAACGGAGCTGGAAAGCAGGTTAGTGGAGTGAGGAGGAATGGGATTTTGCAGTATCCTTCCCCTGCTACGCCCACCAAGCCACACCCACCAAGCCACAACCCACCCACCAAGCCACGCCCACAGAACCAATAGTAAAAAAATTTGAATTCCACCAGTGGTTGAGCAGTGTAGGAATTTAATAAATAAATAGTAAACAAACAAGCAACTAAAAGGCAAACTTAATACTGAGGCCATTGCCATCTTCCAGGAAAAAAAAAAAGCACTTTTACTAGGCTTGGCTAAGCTGCTACCAGGCGGGAGGGAGGCACATCTCCGTAGATCTCAACATATGACCTCTTTCGAAACGGATGTCTCATTCGAAGTTTGGAAATTCCTGGGAATGCATTTGCATTTTTTTCCTGGGCTAATAGACCAGCACCACATGTTGCTTGATTTTAATACTTATCTCAAAAGGAGCAGATTTGAAGCAGCCAGATGGATTATCCACCCTGCAATAATATTTCACCCAAAATATCTCATAGTTTCTTTCTCTGGTGCATTTTTATTTTTTAGCTCAAGCTGCACTTTTTTGGAGGCCGGCTTTCTCCTATTTTAACCTCATCTCCCACTTTTTCCTACCTTGCAGTTTCCTTGCATCGGTTAGTGGGATTTTCTTTTCTCTCCTAAGGATGTCTGCCATGTTGTCGTGGCAGAACTCAAAATTATGAGGTCACCGCCCCCAGCACCCCTAAAACACCTGAGGGCAGGACAAGAGGCAATGGATGAAAACTAAGCAAGGAGAGAAGCAACCTAGAACTAAGAAGTAATTTCCTGATATTGAGAACAATTAATCAGTGGAACAACTTGCCTCCAGAAGCAGTGAATGCTTCAACACTGGAAGTTTTTAATAAGAGACTGGACAACCATTTGTCTGAAGTGGTGTAGGGTTTTCTGCCTGAGCAGGGAGTTGGACTAGAAGACCTCCAAGGTCCCTTCCAACTCTTCTATTCTATTCTATTCTATTCTATTCTATTCTATTCTATTCTATTCTATTCTATTCTATTCTATTCTATTCTATTCTACCCTACCCTACCCTACCCTACCCTACCCTACCCTACCCTTCATTCCAATGTTCTATTCTTATTCTATTTTTATTCTATTCTAAGTCTAAGCCTTAAGCCTAGTGTAGTCTACTTAGTCTAGTCTGTTCCCTGGTCCTGAGGTTAAATGCTGGAATACTGAAATTGTTTGATCTTTGTGAATTGTTCTCTGGAATATTGGGAACCTTTACTGGACAAATGTGAGAACTGGAATGCAGCTGTCCACTCTATTTTCTATTTTGTGTTTTGTAAACTTTGCCACGGGCTTTCCCGCTTATCAGCAGACAAACCGAAATGCTGTTTGCAAGGAAAATGAAGGACGAATATGTCTATATGTATGTATGCATATGCATATACGGTGTGAATTTAAGCCTTCGGTGTAGTTTTTAGTAGAACAAGATAATAGAGGAAACAGAATGATGAATAATATCATTTTGCAAAAAAAAAAAAAAAAGGCACCAGCCAGTTTGCTTTGCTGATCCCAACAGAAATGAAGCAAAGCAGCAGAAATGGAATGCTGAGCTGAACAGGGACTGACACTAGAGTTGTGCAGCAATTCTTAGAAAACGCCCCGAAACAGAGAATCTTTCTAACATTCATAAAAAAAGGACGTAGCCAGGAAAGTCTCAGACCCATTAAAATTAAAAACAGTAGGATCACCAGTTCTCAATCAACAAGATTTGTCAATTGCTTTCATTCAACCTTTGCTTTCGTAAAATGTACACCTATCCTACCCTTTGGGCTAGATCAGAATTCTAAATATTTGTGCAAAGTATCATTGGTTGGAGCATGTAGCCAGTCTTAGAACATAGAATAATAGAACTGGAAGGGACCTTGGAGGTCTTCTAGTCCAACCCCCTGCTCCAGCAGGAGACCCTATGCCATTTCATATAAAGGGTTGTCCAGACTTTTTAAAAAAGCTTTTAGCCATGGGGCACCCACCACTTATGAAGGCAGGCTATTCCACTGGTTAATTGTTCTCACAAGTAGGAAATTTCTTCTTGGCTCTAGATTGCTTCTTATGGAATAATGGAAGAGACCTTGGAGGTCATTTAGTCCAACCCCCTGCTCGAGCAGGAGAGCCTATTCCAAATATCGACCTCTACCTAGGGTCAAACTCACAGCCTCCTGATTGTGAGGTGAGAGTGCCACCTCTAGGTCACTGCACCCTCAGTGCAGTTTCTCTCCTTGGTTAGTTTCCAACCATTGTTTCTTGTATTGTTTAGTCTTCGCATGTTAAAATGTCAGCTCTGGTTAGGGCTCAGATCGGTGTCCATCAGAAAGTGGAAGGCTGTTCTGGAAAGTTGGGGGGAAAGACATCAACGTACCAGAAGTGAGCTAGCACAGCATCTCCATAATGTGCCAAGCAAACTACATGGACATGTAGAGGTTGAGTTGGATTCAAGGAAGTCTTCCTTCCGTTGTTATTTGTTGGAAAGAGTAACTGGAAAAAGTTGTCCCAGTGAATATCAGTGGTCAGACAGTCCATAATTTTGTAATCTAAAATGCATGTTTTAGGTAGATGGATTGTCTTTAGATTAGGCTTAACTCCTGGTAACTGCCTGAACAATTCCTGGTGGTTTCTTGCAAGCTGGCTTTTGCGTCTAAGATGAGACTAGAACTCACATTCTCCTGGTGATTGGTCCCAAATCACTCAGCCAACTTCTGCGCCTAAGGCAGGACTAAAACTCACAGCTTCTTGGTAATTGACCCAATGTCACCCAGATGGCTTTCATGGCTAAAATAGGACTAGAACTCACCATCTCCTGGTTTCTAATCTGGTGCCTTAACACTAGACCAAACTGACTCTTAAAAAGTGACAATACAGAAGGAAAAAAAGAGAGGAGGGGAAGAGAATAAAACTCAGACTTTGCAATCAGTTCTTAAAGGCATAAAAAGGCAAAAGTAAAGGTTCCCCTTGCACATACGTGCTAGTTGTTCCCGACTCTAGGGGGCGGTGCTCATCTCCGTTTCAAAGCCGAAGAGCCAGCGCTGTCTGAAGACGTCTCTGTGGTCATGTGGCCAGCATGATTAAATGCCAAAGGCGCACAGAACGCTGTTCCCTTCCCACCAAAGGTGGTCCCTATTTTTCTACTTGCAATTTTTTTACGTGCTTTCAAACTGCTAGGTTGGCAGAAGCTGGGACAAGGAATGGGAGCTCACCCCATTACGCGGCGCTAGGGATTCAAAAGGTATGCAGATGGTCAAATGCTAAGGTAAAGTCTGGGTTTACACAGATGGTGCACCACCAACTTCCTCGCTTCATTTAAGCTTATCTGGGTATGTTGTGCGAACTCATTCCTCTGTAAGTTTGCATCAGAACGAGAGCTGAATGTATTTCCCTTCTTCGTAGTCTCTAGGGATGGCTCTGAAGCAATCCAATGCCTTTAAGAAACTTTATCTGCCTTAGTTTTCTTTCACCCAGCCCTTCCCTTCCTCCTTTCCCAAGCAGCTATCCAAATTGTTGTGCAAAATACCCCTTGAAATATTTCCCTCTATTCTCTTTTCCCCAGAGTCTTGTAAATCCCCCACCAATCTCTTATTCACATAGCATTCATCCCTCCGATGACATCGTCTGGCCATGGGGGAGAAATTTTTCATATGATTTACCTTCCAACTTTTCTGGGCTCTTTTGCACCATTGGGGATACTGGCAGATATGATGAAGCACCCCCTGCCAATAGGGGATGATAGATCAACTACCGAGGTAAGATGGTTCAGCAATAAATCCCCGAACCAGGTAGGATTACAGCGAGTGTTTTTTGCAAGTGTTAGCTTTCTAATGTCCACTGTTGCTGCCTTATTTTATTGCATTTTGCTTGCTTCGCATTTCCAAGTGTCTTTGCCTTTGTTGTGATCTTTGATTTATTTTCAGAACAAGTTCTGATTGTGTTCTCCCTTGCATGAATGAGGGTCTTGGTCGCTTAGGGCTGCATATTGCCCTGAAACCTTCTATTTTACCAGAGCTAATTGGAATAGCATAGCCAACACTATGGCAACAAGTAGGCAAATGTCAGTGATGTGTTTTAGGGCTGATTTCAGTGGTGGGATTCAACAGGTTCGCACCTATTCTTGAGAACCAGTTGTTAACTTTCTGAGCAGTTCGGAGAACCGGTTGTTGGAAGAAATCTCCTTTTGTTTTTTCCCACTTTACAGGGC
>JAOYMU010000020.1:36961168-36973490 GCA_025802295.1 Psammodynastes pulverulentus
GTGAAATAACATAAATGGAATGAACAGTTGAAACCCCAGTGAGTGTAGCATTTTCTTTAATATTAGGTCTTTCAGAATTTAAAAGACTCAGATGCACAATTATACATTCTTCCTTTTAATATTTAATATAACCTATTCTCCAGTTACCACTATTCAAAATTATAGTTTTATGACACAATGCTGGAATGCTATTTATACAGCAGTGATCAGACAAGAGCAAAACCAGCTGGTCTGTAACCAAGGGCACCGGAAAGTTATGTCTGGCATTGGTACACCAGGGAATTTGTTGCTTGCTTTAACAGGGCTCAATATTTACTTAGAGTGGAAAATTGCTAGGTTGTAATGTGTGGGACAATAAGTGACAATTTTCTGATTCTTATATTACTTGAATGAAAAGGCAACATGAATGCAGCATGTTTAGATTTTGTGACTTCTCCCAGTCCTTTCTGTATCTGTCAGCACCCTGCCCAGCTTAAAACCCTAGAAATCAGGGTTTAATCACATTGGTGGTTTCCCTCGATAGAAAAAGTTCTTCATTCAAAAGTTCTACCTTGACTTCTAAAGAGTGAGGAACTGCACAACCACAGGATGGGGCATAAAAATAGGGGACCATAGTTTTTCTCTACCCTTTTTTCCTCTTCAGTACTTAGGACATATATGTTTTGCTTTAACCCAAAATATTTTGCATAATATTTAGCTCTGAAGTTTTAACAGACAGATTAACAGAATTGGAAGTGACCTTGAAGATCATCTAGCCCAACCCCCGGCCCAAGCAGGACTTTTGACAGATGGCAATCCAGTCTCTTCTTGAACGCCTCCAGTGATGAAGCTCCCACAACTTCTGAAGGCAAGCTGTTTCATTGGTTGAAACCTCAAGGAGAGGTTGAATCTCTCCTTGATCAGTTTCCATCCATTATTCCTTATCTGGCCTACAGATGCTTTGGAAAACAAGATGACCCCCTCCTCTCTGTGACAGCCGTCAAATGTTGTATCACTGCTTTCATGTCTCCCCTGATCCTTCTCTTTACTAGACTAGCCATGCTCAGTTCCTGTAACCTCATATGTTTTAGCCTCCAGTCCCATAATCATCTTTGTGGCTCTTTTTTGCACTCTTTCTAGAGTCTCAACATCTTTTTTATAGTGTGGTGACCAAAACTGGATGTAGCACTCTAGGTGTGGTCTTACTAAGGCTTTATAGAGTGATATTAGTACCTCACTTGATCTTGATAGAATCTGTCTGTTAATGCATCTTAGGATTGCGCTGGCTTTTTTGGCTGCCACCATACACTGTTGGCTCATATTTAATTGATTGTCCACCAAGATTCCAAGATCCTTCTCACAGTTACTGCTATTAAGCCTGGTTTCACCCAGTCTATATGTGTACTTTTGGTTTTTCTTGCCTAAGTGTAAGATTTCCCTTTTCTCTACACTGAATTTCATTTTGTTAGAAAGGGCCCAGAATTCAAGTCTGTCAAGATTCATCTGGATTGTGAACCTATCTTCTAGGGTGTTAGCTATTCCTGCCAGTTTAGTATCATCTGCAAATTTGGTAAGTGCCCCTTCTATTCTCTCATGTAAAGATATTGAAGAGTACTGGACCTAAGATGGAACCTTTTGGTACCCCACTGCTTACTTCCCTCCATGTAGACGTAGATCCATTAAGGAGTACTTGTGAGTACAGTTTGTCTGTCAGTTATGAATCCATCTGGTGGTGATGTTATCTCTCCCACTTTTTTTCCAGCTTACCAAGAAGTAGGTTGTGGTTTACTTTATCGAATGCCTCTTAGTCAGAACTATGAGGACCCATTGGTTGATGTATGAGTGTGCATTAAGTGAGGACTACTTATATGTATGAATGTCATTCTTGCTTAAATTTACAAATAGTTTAGAGAAACAAATACTACAAAAAGCACTTTAATCTCCAAAGCTATTTCAATTTAAACTTGAGAAATCTTGCCCTTGAAGCTTGTCACTGCTCACTTGGGCAGGTGGTTGGTGGTGATACGGAACAATAAATCTGTTGACGTTAGCAAACAGAAGCTTAACACCAGTTTTTTAATTAACTGAAACAAATGTCTCATCTCCTAAGAAATATGAATGTTTTTGATCAAAGTGCTGTGAGGTCTACAACTCTTATTAATTCTCCACCAACCCTGTCAGAAGGATGGTAATCTGCCTTCCTGGTGAAGCCAGAAACTTCTGGAGAAACTCTTTAAGCCCAAAGATTCAGATCAATGAGAGAGAAAGATGCTTGGGACGTTGGCCCACAGCATTGCCCATGTACATTTTGTATAAAATATAATTTTGCAGTTGATAAATGTCATTCCAGAGATATTACTTCCTTTCAGCTGTAACAAAATGTTAGTTCAACTATAACTGCTTTGTCCTTTGGAATGACATTTTATCTTGGCTCAACTTGTTTTAGGGATTGGCTGATGGAAACAGAGTTCTGAGTTGGAATTTCAGCGGTGTTCGTATGGAGTCGCCAAGATAAAATAAGTTGGGTACTCTGCTAATTAGAAATGGTCATTCCAGTGTCTGACTGCCAGCTGGCAGACCTAACATCTCCTTATATTAGTGTAACATGATGTAAGGTCAATTCCCTATGCACTAAGCAGGTATTTTAGAGTGTTCTGTCTAGTAGGATGTTTTTTATAGAGAGGTAGGCCTCAACTTGTGACCACAACTGAGCCTAACATTTCTATTGCTATGCAAGATATTTGTTAAGTGAGTTTTGCCCCATTTTATGATCTTTCTTACCCACTGTTATTAAGTGAAACACTGTGGTTGTTAAGTTAGTAGCAATAGCAATAGCACTTAGACCAGGGGTTGGCAACCTTAAACATTAAAAGAGCCATTTGGATCCATTTCCCACAGAAAAGAAAACACCAGGAGCCACAAAACCTACTGGGGCTTGAAAAGCTCAATAAATTGCATGCTGGCGGGTGTTGCAAATTGGCAGTTGTGACACATATTTTGAGCAACAGGGAGCCGCATCAAAGGGATGAAAGAGCCACATGCGGCTTTAGAGCTACAGGTTGCTGACCCCTGGTTTAGAAGAAGATGGAAACTACAATGGTCACATTCAGAGTCTACGGTGGCTATTGGTTGTCATTTTGAGGAATCAGAAGTAAATTACCGAGTGAGAGGTAAAAGATAGGGACCAAAGGGATCATCATACCATGTTTCATATTTCCAAATGGATGGTTACCACTACTCATTCTTTCTTGTCTTCTAATAATCCCTCTGAGGTCCATGCCGGTCCCACCCAGAAACCTTGTCGAATATAAAAAATTGTCTTTAGTTGATGCTTTGCTTTGAAAGATGGATTGATTCATGAATTGATTATGTGTCATCCCATCATCCAGTCCAACTCTGGATTGATTTGCTTGACGATCCATTTGTTTGATTTCTTGGCTGTCTACGGTATTCTCAAGAGTCTTCTCCAACACCAACCTTCAAAAGTGACAATACTTTTCCTACCTTGTTTCTTCAGAATCCAACTTTCACTTCTATAGAATACGACAGGGAATACCATCGTTTGCCTGACTCTGATCTCTGTAGGTATAGAGATAAAGATCTGAATATCTTTTGCAAGGTATATCTGTACCAGGTATTGAGCTGCGGTGGTCTCCTGGACACCAAGAAAGGAACTGGAGAGCATAAGACAGCCGATAGTAGTCTTATACTACTATCGGTAGTAGTATATATTTGAATAAACATTTCTCCCAATGCAGAGGTGGTATTCAGCAGGTTCTGACCAGTTCTGGAGAACCGGTAGTGGAAATATCACTGTGTCTTAAATTTTTTTATTTTTTATTTTTTATTTATTTATTTCGATTTATTACTCGCTCCCTCTCCCCAAAAGGGGACTCGGGGCGAGGTACAACAAAGTTAATACAATAAAATTAAAATAACAAATACAATTATAAACCCTAAATAAGCTAAAATTAATAAGAAACTAAGGGTCTGGATGAAGGATGGATGGATGGATGGACAGATGGATGGACAGAGCATTTTACTTTCTTGTCAGTTTAGAAGACAATGAAGTAAAAAACACAACGTATCTATTTTGCAAATTGTTGTTGTAATACAGCTTATGCCTCAATTAGTGTGAAATGAAGGGCCATTATGTTTTATTCCTCTGGATCTGTGGTGCTTAAAATAATCTCTTCACCTCTGGCCATGAGCAACTCATAACATGGAGGGTTTTCTCTTATTATTATCTTTCTACAAGAACATGTTAGGTTAGTATGCATGTAAATTCTAGGAAATGATGGAAATGATCCTTCCTGTTTATTTTGATTTTTGCATGCAATCTTTCAGAATGCTGGTATGCTTAGCTTCTATATTAATCTGCATTATTTTGATAATTTTATTTAAAGAAACGCAAGATGAAGAGTCATCTTTTCCCCTGCTTGTTTGCTTATAAGCTACCTACTTTTGTCATCCTTTTTACCATAATATGTACATGTTAATACGTGTCCCAGGATAATGTTGCAGGATCCAATCTGGGACAGTCACCAAGACCAGAGTGTTGTCTTCTGAGCATTCAGACTTTTGCTGGAGCCCATCTTCAGGGAATCTCTCTCTAGCACATCCCAATCAACATCTAAAACCCACTTACGACAGGCACTATAAATATCTGTTAAGGCATTTAGATTTGATGCTGATCAGCTGTTGTAAGACTGCTGTAAGACTGATGCCATGTTAAGCTGATGCAATGAGGATGAATCAACAATATATGGGTATTGCCACTTTAAGACTGAGGATGGCTTTACCTCTTTAAGAGGTGTTTATATATAGCAGCCAGGAGAGGGTAGTTTCTCTCTTCTTGTGGCCAGTATTCATTGCTGAGCTTCTCTGTGTAGAGTTAAGAAGGTATTTGTCTATCTCGTTTATTTCTGTATATATCTTGTAGATAAACCATTGTTAAATGTCAAAGTCTCTGTGTGCTGTGGTTTGCTCCTGAGTTGTCTCCTAATACCGTAGCAGTCACTCTGCAAATGCTCTGACAATATCTCACATAGAATAGCACACACTCTGCTACAGAGAAGTTCCCTGAAAATGGGCTTCAGCACAAGTCTGAAAGCTTGGAAGACAAATCTCAGTGACTGACTCAGATTGGATCCTGCAACATGTTAGTACTATCCAAAATATAACTTTTCCACTATACATATTCATCTTAGACTGGCTTCCTTAAAATTCAGACCAAACCAATTTCTCAGGTAGTTGACAGATGAACTATGAACACATATAAAAACCACCAGGTGATATAGATCTTCTCCCCACAGTAACATATTTTTAAGAATGTTTGATTTATTAGACTCTGCTAACCATTATAATAGGATTTCTCAATTTCTCCAATGTACGTTTAACATTAGACATTGGGGGGTCTAATCACAGGGAACGGTATTCAATTCAGCTTCTAATAATAAGAATATTTGACTGGCTGCTGTTCTAAGCAAGACAGTGCTATTGATTGATAATTTCTGCATTTTGTTTACAAGTTCTCAATCAATTTTATGAAAGGGAATCATTTTTCAAAATGCATTTCAAAGGAGAAAAGAATGCTCTTGAAATTTGCACAGTAAGAGTCTGGTGTGTTTGTATTTAATTAGCAATGAGTTGGCTAAGATATGAATACATCTTAAATCTATTTGTATACGTTTCCCTTTTTCATGAAAAGGTCCTGTGCTGCAACTTCCATGGCTTTCCCCCATGTCCTTTCCCTCAGGTTTTATGCTTGTGCTTGACAATAAATCACACACCTCCAACAACTGAATCCTTAGTGCATCTATTGGCTAAAAGAAAACTGCCAGGCCCAACTTGACTAAATTAAAGCTGTAAAGCAGAATAAATCCTCAAACACTTCAGTTGGTGGTCCTCTGTGGAGCAAATTATTCAAAACATTTATATATTTAAGCACAAGTAGATATGCATCCAGAATTTGGAAACATATATGAAAAAACCTTTGGTTTCCTTCTTACATCCATTCAAATCTAGAGATACCTGACAGTCATGATGGGCAGCTAAGACCTCTGGAAACCATTGCTCCTTGAGGTCAGCAACCACATTCAATCCCAAGAAGAGGTGGTATTCTACCGGTTTGGGCCAGTTCAGGCGAACCGGTAGTAAAAATTGCTACCAGTTCAGCCAAATAGGTATTTCTGAGAATCAGCTGTCCTGCGTTATTTAGATTAGCTGGAAAGCAGTAAATTGTCGGATTTCTTGCTTTCTAGCTAATCTAAATCATGTGGCAGAGCTGATTTCCCCTCTCACTGTTGTACTGCTTCTTTTTTCAGCGCCCAGGAGACAAAAAATGGAGTGCATGTGTGTGTGTGTGCACTGCAAAATGGAAAAAAAAACCCATAGCCACACCAACCCAGTCACATGACCATCTGTCCACGTCCACAGAACTAGTGGTAAAAAAAAATGTATCTCACTACTGGTCTCAAGGGTCTATGGAGGTTCTCAATCATCCAAGTCATAGTTGTCCCAAAGGTGCTTTTTGAAAAGGCAACTGGACTTAACTGGGTTTTTTTTTAATCTTTCTTGAAAATGTTTTGCTTCTCATCCAAGAAGCTTCTTCAGGTTTTCAGAAGCACTGAAGAACCTTCTCGGATGAGAAGCGAAACGTTTTCAAGAAGGAAAAACCCAGAAAAAGCAAGTTGCTCCTTTGGGACATTCCATCCTGAGGGAAGACATTTGTGGGAATGTCAGCCTTCCAACTAACCAACTCCAGACCTATAAACTCCGAGACAAGGAATTCCTCAAAGTTCCATTTGATTAGAGTTGTCATATTGGCACATCTGGGAAAACCCAAATCTGAGAGTTCCGGGTTTTCCCTTCCCAAAAAAGAAATCAAAGTTCCATCCCCTGCATCCATCAGTCCACCACATGGTCCGATCAAATCGTCCTCCCAAATGGAGACATCCCCTTCCAGGTGCAGGGCAACATGTCCTTGACTCTCTAAGAAAGAATGTTGTTGTGTCTACTCTTCTACCCCACTAGGAAATCCCCCCTCCCAAATTCCTAGGCACCGAATGTGGCATCCTCGAAGCTCCCAAGTAAAATATGGTTTCCAAGGCTTACAGGGAACTTTTTTTTCATCGGGAATTTTGAGTCATCCTCCTCCTGTCACCACCCAGAAAAGACTTAAGCTTGTTAATTAGATTCAGAAGACCTTTAAATGTGCCATCAAGTCATGCGATGGTTGGGTTTGGCTTTCATTTCTTTGGCTTTTGTTTTCATAACCTAATGAAAGTTGAGTTGCAGCAATGCGTCTCTTGAAGATGCCACAGGTGGCTTCGTACCGGTCCTCTCATTTATGCAAGTCATGACAAAGCGATCGGGGCATCAGAAGTTTTTTTCAAAAAATCGAGTTTTATTCCTCCCTTGTTGCGTTGGCCTCTGTCTTGATGATAGTCGCAGTAGCCTCTCTCCAAACGTCTTTGAAATACTCTGAAAGCATTTCCACTGGGCTTGTTTCCCCAGTGAAATCTGGATGCCAGGTTTTGATGAAGCCTTTCCTTCCCATTTTGTACCTGCATTTAATCCAGTTCTACCACCTGCCCACTTGCTCCTGCCTCTTCAATTCTGCAGCATGTTGTGCAAATGTTTCCTGTGCTTGTTTTTCAAGTGGCGTCTTAGAGCACACATTTCCCCAGAGTGTGCTTTCTCTTTCTTTACGGACGCTTTCACCCTCCCCTATACAAACAACAGATTGCTTTGCTCCTGTCCTTTAGATTTAAAAGAGAAGCATTTTTTTTCCTAGTTAAATATCCGACTTCACAGATGTCTGTGTATCTTCTCTTTTCTTGGGAGGAAAGGAAAAAAACAACCCCACGGTACAACTTGATTCTTTCTTGCCACCCTCCTTTGCAGCTGTCGTTTCTTATGGATCTGGATCCCAAGTTAGGGGAGAAAGTTTAAGTTGATAGCAGCAGATTTGAAAACCTGCAACTTGCAAGTGTAATATGAACTCAGTGACCAAAGGACAAGATTTCTTCAGAACTATTTTGTAAGGTGAGGGCATGGGATGAATGTTCTATTGCTAACTTAAAAACAATTGTTATTTCACCGAGAGAATATTCTGGTTGTCATAACAGAGTTTGAAAGGACCTTTTATTTAACTGCAGTTAAATGATAGAATAACAGAAAAACAGAGTTTGAAAGGTCTTCTAGTCCAGAGGTCTCCAACCAGTGGTCCAGGGACCACTGGTGGTCCTCAAGAAAATTTTGGTGGTCCACAGGATGAGCTGCTCCAGGATGACCAATGGGCCAGTTCTGTGACTAGAACTCTGGAATATGGGACCGGCCAGGCAGCTTGTGGTGGGGCTGGAAATCTCCACCATAGAGGGAGGCATGTTCAACTTGCAACTTTGCAGGAGGTGCAATGTGCAAAGAGTAGCACAGTCCTCATCGGCTGGAAAGAGAGATGAGAGAGAGAGAGAGAGAGACAGAGAGAGAGATGAGAGAGAGAGTTGAGAGAGAGAGAGATGACAAATCCCAGTGTTTTATTTTCTGTGGAAAATGGGTCCAAATGAAACGTTTTGTAAAGATTTTCTTTATAAGAGGCCGCCATTGTCAACTTGTAATTTCTCCCAATCTTCCAATTGTATATTGTACCCCAAGTTTTATGCCCATGCTATCATCGTTGGTTTCACTACCTCTTCTGCTCTATTGAATTCAAGTAAATAATTGTACATTTTAGTAATGATTTTTTCCTCAGAACCCAATCAAATTTTATCAATTTTTTGTGGGGTTCCCTCTATCCCAGTGCACCCACAACTTCTAAAAGTAAGCCTTTCCACTGGCTAATTGTTCTCACTGTTGGGAAATTGCTCCTTAGTTTTGGGTTGCTTCTCCCTTTGATTAGTTTCCACCCCATCGTTTCCTCTGGTTCTTTGTAAAATAGGTTGACCCCCCTCTTCTTTGTGGCAGCCCCTCAAATATTGCCTGAAAGAGGGGAGAGGAAGCATAGAATGACAAAGCGAAGAGGCAATTTATGTCATTAAGACCAACTCCCTTACCAGGGGACAGAAATCTAGATGACCATCTGCTTCTCTCTGACTTCAAATAATTTAGGGAAATCCACTCTCTATCTCGGTTCCACTGGGAAATTGTTCTTATTGCTTAAAAATTCTTTTCTAACAAAAAGTTGAAATCTTCCTCACTGTACCTTACATCTATTATTCAGAGTCCTGCGCTCTGGTTGAGAAAGAAGACTTTCAATGTGACATCCTTTCAGATATTTTACAGTTCTCTCATGCCTTCCTTTTCTCCCTTTCCTGAAGGATAATCGACCCCAAGTCCTTTAGACTAGTTTTAGGCCTTTGGCAACCTTTGTTGTTCTTTTTTTTATCCTGTTCCAATTTATTAAAATAGGGTGCCCAGAACTATACTCAAAGAATATCCTACCCAAAGAACAATAAAATAAATATATTACATTCAAATGTTTTGGAAATTACACCTTCCTTGAGTTTTCAGGGTATCCAAGCTATGGTAGTATAATGGAATGGTAGGTGTACATTACTGATAGCATTAGCAATAGTACTTAGACTTATATACTGCTTCATGGCACTTTACAGCCCTCTCTAAGCAATTTACAGAATCAGTATATTCCCCCCAACAAATTGGGTCCTCATTTTACCGATCTCGGAAGAATGGAAGGCTGAATCAACCTGGAACTGGTGAGAATCGAATAGCATTCGATAACTACCGGCAGCTGGCAGTCAGCAGAAGGAGCCTGCAGTACTGCCTTCTAACCACTGCACCACCATGGCTCTTAACACCACAGTTCCTTCAATTCTTCTGAGTAAGATCAAGCCCTGTTGGCATAGTGGTTATTAAAGTGCAGTATTGCAGGCAAACTCTGCCTACAGTCTGGAGTTCGATGGGGCTCAAGGTTGACTCAGCCTTCCATCCTTCTGAGGTCAGGAAAATGATAACCCAGATTCTTGGAGGCATTATGCAAATAATATTTCTACTTTGTAAATTGCCCAGAGAGTGCTGTGAAGCACTATGAGGCAGTATTTAAGCCTAAACACTAAGAAAAAAAAGGCAAGAAGTATTTGGAGCTCAAACTTCAGAATAATCTAGTTTTCCCACTTTCAAAATTCACTGCAATGACATCCTCCTCCTATCACTGTTCAAATGCCAACATTTTTGAAACATCCCAAAAAAGGTAAAAAAAAAAAAAGTTGAAGCAAACTACTCATGTGCCATAAGCCAAGTCCTTCCCTTAAGTAAAGGTGTCTACCAAAAGTGCCCTAAGAAATCTTTTGTACTTTAGCTGTTGTGTAATTATTCTTTCCCTCCCTTCTATCGCAAATACAGCGGGAGAATTTCAAGATAACATCTGTGCGGTTGTGGATGTGTTTGTGTGTGAGCCTGTGACTCTGTGTGTGTTCCAATTAGCAGGAATCTGATAAATTAAATGTGTCATGCATTATTCACTGTAGCAAATAAAAGAGATTGTTATTTTCATCAGAATAACAAAGGAAGAGATTTATTTCCAGGGCCCCTGTATGCAAAGCAAAGATGTACTGGTTACTACCACTGCTTCTTGAGAGAGATACAAATCAGCTGGATAGTAAACTACAGAGACAGTCCTTAAGGACCGTAAGGTATTTGTAGGGCAGATGTTGACATCTGGTTCATTTAATTACATCAATAAACCATGGTTTCTAATGTGCCCAAGTTGCAAAACGCATCACATTTAGCTACAGTGTGACCCGATGCATAGCTCTTCAACTTGCTTTGAGCACAACAGCAATTTACTTCAGAGTAAATGGGGTAAAGCCTGGTTGTGAAACTGTGAAATCAAATGTATGTTTTGGTTCAAGGTGCAGGCTGGGTCTGGATTCCCATATAGCACTGCAGTATGGCTTATTTTTATCATAGTTTTTTTTTTAACACAACTCATAGTGACCGAGAACTATAATGACTTAGAATAGATATAACATTGAGTCATGAATTTGAAATTTACTGCCTTTTTGCCACCTGTAGTCTCCAAAAATGTGAAGATACACCTAGAGTTCCCCAGAAGCCATTGCTAAACATCTATAAAAACAACATCTATAAAAAAGAGGTTGAGACTCTAGAAAGAGTGCAGAGAAGAGCAACCAAGATGATTAGGGGACTGGAGGCTAAAACATACAATGAACGGTTGCAGGAACTGGGCCTGGCTAGTTTAATGAAAAGAAGGAAATTTCCTGAAGGTGAGCTTGATGTCACTCACGTCAGGGGCGCCTGTGGTGGCCCAAGTGCTCTGCCAGTGAAAACGGGCTCCCGATCTCCATTTTCGGCTGGGACGGCCTCTTGTAACCCTCTGGTGCTTGCTGGCAGAGGCACTGCAGGCCAGTCCTTCACTGTTTCCAGGGCAGACCTGCGGGCCAGATCTAAGCACCCCATGGGCCGGATCCTGCCCGCAAGGCCTTGAGTTTGACACCCCTGCTCCGACCTAACCAGGGCCAACTCAACCACCACCACCTAACTGGTCCTGTTCAGGGACCAAGAGGGCGCTTACCTTGTTAGAGAGCCGTTACTGGATCCAATACGATGAATGGATGCTCAATGGATCCCGTTTTTCGGGAACAGAAAACCCAGCCTGTGCTTTGTGGAAACATGCATCCGCCTTCATTGAGCACCTAAAGCATCAAACGTCTGGTGGGGCAGAGCTCAGCAATGCTGGTTTAACAAAGCGTCAAATCTGGCCACTGTGGAACCAGGAAGCAACCAGATTCCAGAACTTTGATTCAGAAGTTCTTTCCAGGGCAAAGAACAAGGGCTGCCCAAAGAGAATCTCAGCAGGTGCCCATTCTCCTGCCTCCCTGCAGAAAACTGCCTCTCTTGCTGAAGTCTGACCCAGGTTTGGCATCTCTGCACCCTCCCCCAGGCCCCCTCCCCCTGGGGTTTTTGGCGTGAGCTTCCCTCTCGGTCATGAGAGAGAGAGAAACTGCAGAAACAGCAGACACAAGGACGCCACTGTGTTTTAACTTCCCCACGGGAGTAGGGCTCTCCGTACCTCTGGAAGGCACAGAAGCTCCCTGGC
Source organism: Psammodynastes pulverulentus (assembly GCA_025802295.1). NCBI lineage: Eukaryota > Metazoa > Chordata > Lepidosauria > Squamata > Psammodynastidae > Psammodynastes > Psammodynastes pulverulentus. The sequence goes on from JAOYMU010000020.1 coordinate 36,973,227, forward strand.
ACTGCTTGGCTTCCTCAGCTGGCCAAAGGGGTCCACACCGAGCCCCCTCTCATCTGTCACAGAGACCTGCTATGGAAAGTGGGCAAGGACCCTCGGTTGGAGGTCTCGGCTCAGAAGGAGGATAAAAAGTGAAAGTCTCCTCACTTGGAAAGCTTCCGTTTCTAATCTGCTTTCATGCAAAGCAGGGTTTGCTAACAGAGAGCTGAATTAGTTCTTTGCAACAAACAAGGAACAGGGTAGCCCCATCACAGTGTATCGTATGAG
>JAOYMU010000020.1:37334575-37345475 GCA_025802295.1 Psammodynastes pulverulentus
GTTCACGAACAATTCGGTTCGCGAACAGAGTCAGTTCACCAATTAAGTTCGTGAACCGAGGTACCACTGTATTTGTAAATGGATTTTACTAGAATTATTGCAAAACACAGCTTCAAGCTTTGGAAAATTAACACCGCCACCCATTTATTTGAACCCTCCACTGTGTAAGCAAATGCAGATTTCCATTGGAACAGATTAATATGGTGACTTTTTGAATAATACGTATTTGGTGTCTATTAGAGTTTTTGCAAATGTTTTTTCAAATGTATCCTCCTGTTTGTTAAAATCCCTCAAATCATACTATCCACAAAAATGAGAGTTTGAAAAAAGAATCCCATCTGTTAGGGAAGTCTTAGTAAGACCTTAACTTGGAAAGCTTTGCAATGTGTCAAACTAGATCTTCCAGAATTAGAATCAGAAGGTTGCCAAGATTGGGGAAGACTGGTGTGAACAATGAGCTAATCAAGACCCCCCCCCAAAATGGGACTCCCCATTAGCCTCTTTGCCTGGGTATATTTAGCTCTTTGAATGCTGATGATTTGACAAGCAGGTGCAGCCTTATTTAACAAACGGCTTGTAAGATGATCTCACCAGTTATTAAGCCATATAAGGCTAGGCACAAAATGTCTTCCACCCATTTAGCAACACTGAGAAAATGGACACAAATGCTTTATTTCAGAAACGGAGTTCACAACTCTGAAACATTGAAGGTAGTCCCCTGTATTTCATTTTAAATTTAGTGGTAGCCATGTATTATTTTTTGAAACTAACTTGATAAGATGACTGTAAGATGAAGTGATTGCCCTTTGGATGTTCCCTAAAATGGAAGACCAAAACCTGGCAAAATCTTCAGCCTGAAAGATGCATTTAATATATGATATAATACAGTATGCCAAAATTTGGACCTCTAATGCAGTTCAGAAGTGTTCAGTGCTTTAAACAACCCTGCCTGGAAAGCACATAGCCATGGTAATTTAGCAGAAGCAACCTTGATTGTGATACTCAGGATTTCATGGAACATCATAATAATATGGACAAAACAAATTGTCCAGAGGAAAAGCTGTCCTATAATTATAGCAACCCCTTTCCTACAAAAAAATGTGTGCACCATGAAAAGTATATCCCTTTCACACACACACACACGCACACACACACACACACACACACACACACACACACAGAGATAGAAAATTCCTTCCTGACATCATATACTGTATGACACTGCACATTTTTCTCATTCATTCATTCTTTGATAATAATTGCCCATCTTTCAACGCATCCTCTAAAATTTATTTCAGACAAACTTGTCAAATATATCCCAAGTACATCTGGGGACAAGGCTGTCAAAAACAGAAGAGGGAAATGAAACACAGATTAGATCTACAGTATCTAACTGCCCTGTGTCGGTCAGTACCACACCATCCTGTTCTGTGTGTATCTGAAGACCAAGTCATACTAGCTGACTGTACTTTTGAACTGGTGATGCTTCATATAGGCCAATAACTTCTCAGCTACTCCCACTGTTTTTATCAGCTGCATTTTATTTGATCAAGAAATCCAAAAGACCTATATATTTGGACAGATTCTGGGCCTGAGGGTAACATAGTAGTGAGAATAATTAATAGCAGTAGAATGTAGACTGTACCTGAAAGCTACAGAGGCTATTTATAGATTGAGATGTAGCAGTTTGACTGGAGCATGATCTGTGGAGACATTAACCACCTTGACAGTCTAAAGCATCTTTCACTACCTGTGGCAGATACACCATTAGAACCTCTCCATCGATACTTAAAACTTGCTTGGATGTTGAACAATGCACGTGGGAGTACTTTTGAACATTGGAAACTTCATCTGGTGCAGAATACAGAATTGATCACAGGAGGGGAAGCTCGCTGAGTTTGAAGCAGCTAGAACAGTTGCTGCTCTTCGCTGAATCTGGCCTTCATGCACAAACAACTTGGCAAATGGGATCCTGAAAGAATTCTGCATCTGTGTAAACTGGCCCAAATGCTGATTACTTCGGTAGTCTTTGCAATAAACCCTGGGAACCTGGCAGAATCCTTATCTTTGGAATTCCCTTTCAGAGAAGCTAGTCTGATACAATGTGGATTTTTTTTTTTAGTGGCCATGGAAAAATAATTTCTTTTTGCTCCTCTTCCTTTTCTTCTACTTTGTCTTCTCGGTAACGCTTTATACATGCATCTAAGGTTATATCTTGCAATCCATGGGGTACGATTGAACAGACATGTAGACATCAACATTGCTGGTATTTTCGCTTCCCTGAGCTTTAGTTAGTCTCTTTTATGGTAGCTTGGGATTTTACTGTTAATTCATCTCAGTTTTCTCTTCCTATGACTGGATCAAATTGCCCCATGTCATTTCTTGGTGCTTGATTTGGAAATTCCGGTATGTGATGATGGTACTCCAGAGATGAAAGCCAGATTTAGTTGAGGAATCACCACTTGGTGATGGGGATGAGGTGAGGGCATCAATTTGGTACTTAAGATATTCCTTGAAATGGCCAAAAGATTGTTGCTCTGTCTGACTCATGCGAGTTGTAATATACTACTAGACTGGGTGTCAGCAACCCATGGCTCTGGAGCCGCATGCGGCTTTTGGGGCCATCTGCTAAGGCTCCCTGTTGGGTGATCCCACCACTGGCTGGCCCCGCTCCTTGCCCTCCCCTCCCAGTCATTCCTTGCTTGGCCTGAGAAGGTAAAACACAAAAAACAGAAATGAGAGGGAGGGAGAGAGGGAGGGAGGGAGGGAGGGAGAGAGAGAGAGAGAGAGAGAGGGGATATCATGCTTAGGTCACATTTTAGGATAGGAACATTAATTAGGAAGTTTTGATTTATTTTCTTTTTCCATTTGATTTTTAGGTTTATTTCATTTGTTTTTTTTGTGATTACATGGTTGGAAAAAGATGAATGGGTATGATTTTGGGAGATTTGAGAGGAGGGCTAGAGAAAGGAGGTAGAGTTGTGATGGATCATAGATTGACATAAGCTGACAATGAAGTGGAGACACTATGATTGGAAATGGTGGAGCTACTGGCTGCTAGGAGGCAGTTGGGTTCCTTGGACAACATGATCTGGACTGTTACTTCTTGGGAAGTGGGTTACTTACCTTGAGGATTAAGTATTGATTCTACCAGTGTAGCAATAGTACTTAGACTTATATATCACTTCACAGTACTTTTACAGCCCTCTCTAAGCGGTTTACAGAGTCAGCCTATTGCCCCCAACAATCTGGGTCTTCATTTTACCAACCTGAGAAGGATGGAAGGCTGAGTCAACCTTGAGTCTGGTGAGATTCAACCTTCCAAAATTGCAGGCAGCCAACAGGCAGCAAAAATAGCCTGCAGTACTGCGTTCTAACCACTGTGCCACCAAGGCTCATAGTCTTCAGATGTAGAATAGCCTTTAGATGTGACATGGAAGTAACTGACAAACTATAGTGAGTGTGATGCAATTTCTACCAGTGCTACTCACTAACTGCCAGCGCCTTGGTCTTAATGCCTCAAAATGTCTTGGACTTAAGAGCTGAGGACCAATTGAGAAATTTGTCACCAGCAGAGTTACATTTGTGGTTGGAACCACAGCAGTAGATAAGTGGACTGACGACCAGATTGCATTCAGATTTAAGAAGTCCCTTACGTCAGCCTTGGAGTATTGCAGTCTGTTTTGCATAAAGACCAACAGAAAACTGCACTTGGTTTACATGCCAGTTGACCATAGATGACATGAACATATTACACCTGTACTACGAGTTGTGGATTGACTTTTCTTGAAAGGCTGATATTAGCCTATAAAATATTTGCCTAGTTGGCACTAAGGTTCTTGTAGATCTACTTCATCCCCCCAGGTAGAATAAACCTAACCGATAGGAGCAAGTCGGAGCAAACTGTTAGTAAATCTCAACTACTCAGAAATCAGAGGCACTGAAGCTAGGAAGAAAAGGTTTCACTATCACAGCCTCCTTGTAGTAGAAAACTTTGCCATCCGAAATCAGGCTTGTTCTGACCATGTTTCAGAAGCAGATTAAAGAGAGTGTGTCTCTTTATCTAGTTAAGATAGTGCTGTGAAATGTTGTTCGGGTTTTAACTTTAAGTGCGCGTTATTATTGTTTTTATTATGGCTTCTATTATTGTATTATGCATGTGTGCTCTTATAAACTGCCAAGCCTTGATTGATGGCAAGGGCTTCAAAATGGAATAAATAAATCAAAAGAGGCGAGACGGCACTTGTGACGCTCCCTCACGCCTTCTGTGAAATATCTGAGGGAAAAAAGTGAAACCCCGAGCTTCTTTTCTGGTTGCCCCAAATCTGTGAAATGATCTTCTTACTTTTATTTACCTTCTGACTTTTGGTTTTTCAGATGTTTGCCTCAACATCAGATGCTGTCCTCAAAATGTAACGGGTGTTTTGTTCTTACTTTTTAGTCGCAGGCTTTCAACTTGGTAATCTTACATCTAGGTTCCTGGCATTGTCGCTTCTGTTTTTTGTGTTTTTTTCTGTTTCTTTCTAGGAAACTTTAGCTGGATTTCTGAGCTCTTTTTCTTAGCTTTCACACAACTTCAGCAAGTTTTTTTTTTAAATTAAAGTTTATTATAGTATAAAATACACCCCTTTTGCGACCTTCTGACAAGCAAAGTCAATGGGGAAGCCAGATTCACTTAGCAATCGTGTTACTAACTGTAGAGATTCACGCAATCATGTTACTAACTGTAGGGTTTGAATTCAATCGTTACTAGCTGTAGTGATTCACTCAATTGTGTTATTAACTAGTGATTCACTCAATCGTGTTACTATTATAGTGATTCACTCAATTGTGTTACTAACTGTAGTGATTCAACTCAATCTTGTTACTAGCTGTAGTGATTCACTCAATTGTGTCATTAATTAGTGATTCACTCAATCGTGTTACTATTGTAGTGATTCACTCAATTGTGTTACTAACTGTAGTGATTAACTCAATCGTGTTACTATTGTAGAGATTCACTCAATTGTGTTACTAACTGTAGTGATTCACTCAATTGTGTTATTAACTAGTGATTCACTCAATCGTGTTACTATTGTAGTGATTCACTCAATTGTGTTACTAACTGTAGTGATTCAACTCAATCTTGTTATTAGTTGTAGTGATTCAACTCAATCGTGTTACCAGCTCTAGCGATTCACTTAACAACTGAGACAAGAAAGGTTGTAAAATGGGGGAAAACTCACTTAACAAATGTCTGACTTAGCCATAGAAATTTGGTGCTCAATTGTGGTCCTAAGTCCAGGGTGACCTACACTTTCTCTAAGCCCTCTTGAACCTTTTTCTTGAGAGGGGAAAGAGATGGGGGAGATATACCTATGATAGAACCAGTGAGGCAATAGAGAGAGACTGGATCCAAGTTTAATGGGGCGTTGAAGAGTGATGCAAAGTGGGTAGCTACGTATCCTGTTTGTGAGGTAGATTTTTTTCTCTTCCCTTTTATCCCGCCTTTGGATGCTGAATGGCAGAGTGCTTTCTCTCTCATTTATTAACCTTATGTAAAGCTCATCTTTCTGATGCAAAATGATGGGAAGCAAATATGCAGCAGCGCCATCAGATGTCATTTATGGGGTTTGCGAGAGCTTACAGCCTACCCTCCTCTGCCTTGAATGAGCAAATAAATGAATAAATAAAAAATGGATAAGAATGAGGGAAAAAAAGTACTGCCAACGCTCATGTGAAATGCATGAAGGCCAGACAACGAAATGTCTACCGGATCCTGCCCATAGTTATGGGAAGCCATTATATTACTATCTACTTAAAGCCTCCCTAAATTCACCCACAGAATCCCATTACTGTTTTTACCTGCCTGTAAACAGAAGCCATTTTGAGGCAGGCTAGCAGTATTAATCCTGAGGCTGTCATGAACGCCCACAAACCGCTTTCAATAGCATTGATTTGGCTGTCAAAATGGGGAGCATGTCAACATCTCAAGCTATCTAATTATAGTCTAGAAACCACATTACTCCCCTTGCATCTCTAATGTAAGTTACAGCTGCATATAGAAAGAAAGGTTGTATGAGACGCTTCATAAAGCCACTTGAGTTTGGTCTCCAAGATCCAGGGATGGTGGCACCAGAACTATTAACACAACAAGAAGGCATCTGAGCTGGCATTTAGAGGTGGGTTGGAAGTAACTTCCAAAGCTTTGTGTTTTGAGGGGCCGGGGGAGATGGCAGAGATGCAACATTTTAAGAATTTCATTCTGGAAATGTAAGAGTTTTGTTTTTTTGAAAATGGATTGTTATTAATGTTGCGGTTGAGGTAGTCAGCCTTGTGCAATGGGATGGGGATGAAGCTTAATATAACTAAAAATACTGAGTGATGGACTGACAATGTTTTTCTTCCCCCAATTTATGCCTTCAAAGTTGATCTTAGATAGTATCTGTTTGTAGAACTAAAAAGCTGGAAACCGCCTAATGATGTGACCATTGATGGCTGCATCATACTTCATAATTTGTCACTCCAATTATAGGCTTGTTGTGTACTGACAGCATTTCATGCTGCCTGTCATCTTGTAAGAAACGTCTCTGGAAACTTGCACGTGGAACTGGCAAAACTGTTGCGTAGTCTTGTGAAGTAATTTTTTATGTGGTCTTTTTGGGGAAAAATAAAGATTCATTCAACCCAAATTCTCCAACTGTGGCCCATTCAAATGTGTGTACCCTGGTCCAGTGGTGGGATTCAAATCATTGAACCGCTGGTTCTCTGCCCTAATGACCAGCTGGGTAGGCATGGCCTGGTGATCATGTGACTGGGTGGAGCTCAGGCGACAGTAAGTCTGGGCGTACTGCCAAGAACCTTTAGCTGTTATACGGGTTGACCAAGAGGCAGTTTCTGTAAGCCGGGCTATAAAGATTAGGCTAGGAACAACACCAGAATGTTTCCTTCCTGCCTTCCTTACAATATTAGCCCTGTAAAGTGGGAAAAAACAAAAGGAGATTTCTTCCAACAACCGTTTCTCTGAACTGCTTAGAAAGTTAACAACCAATTCTTGCGAATAGGTGCAAACCTGTTGGATCCCACCACTGCAATAAGACTTTGGGTGGAGTAAATCTCATCAAGCCTTTACTAGAGTCAATCCTAATGCTTCACAGAGGAAATTTGGAGAGAACATGATGCGGGAATTATGCTACCATCCTGCAATTAAAGTGCCAATAAGCTGTCCAATTCATGGGGCTTCTCCACTCGTCTGGTTCTCTGTGATACCATCCCCAGTTACTCTCCCGTCATATAATATAAAGTCAAGGTAGAGATTACCAGCTGGAGGGAGGCAGCTTCTGCAGCTCATCCAGGAGGATCAGCTGATGATTCATCACTGGAACTAATGGCAGAGATGCTTCCTTAATAGCTGGAAATCATCTTGCATGAGAAATTAGATGCCCATAAAAGATCGGAGGAAATGACCTGTTAAACAGAAGAAAGAGGCAAAGAAACAACAGAAGCAGATGGTAGCTCGAATCATGAATCTAAGAGGAAGCTGAGAAAAGAAGCTGGGATGGAACCATTAAAGGGTTGCAGCTGATGAAGAAGTCCTGGGGTATTTGACGAAGGCCAGGCGGTCCACCTTGGGAGAACATTTCACCAAGATTGAAAGAGGATTTTTTTAAAAAAAGAAATGTTAGCAATAGGCAAAGAACTAATTCAAATTCTGTTATGTTCCTCCCTTCACCACCATCCCAAAGCACAAATTAAAAAATATACCAGACTGACACCATAAGTAGGAATGACAAGAGCACATACCTCTCAGCGCTAATGGAGAGTTTTCTCACTCTCTCACTTGTTCTGCCGCTTCCGTCTGTGGGAAAGAGGAAGGGAAAAAATCTAGAGCATAAAGGGAAGGAAAATGCCCATTGGTAGTTTCCTTGGAGACAAAAGAATGCAAACCTCGTTATCAGTAGTCCTTGGAGCACCATTGGAAAAGATGGACCACACATATTAACAGCTCTCTCTCAAAGTGTAAGGAGAGGGAGCAGAAAGAAAACATGTGGACAAGGAGAGTGGGCTTGAACTGTAAAGGGACAGAACAAGAAATGTTATTAACCATGTCTGTTGAAGGTCGTAACAAGGAGATTGAATAAGGAAGGAGAGGAAGCTAATCTACTCCGCAAAAACCAAAAATGTCAACGGCTAGTTGAGAGAGGGAGATATAATAGTAAAAATATATGTACTTCAGGGTTGCTGCTCTCTGAGCTTGACTATTTGCTTGAAAACGTTTAATTACCCACTAGGTAACATCATCAGGACACAGGGATTTCTCCTGGGCAATTTCCCAGGTGGGGAAATCCCCTCAGTCTGTAAATGAAAGTTTGCAAAAGTGTCACACATCTGGAAAACCCGGGGAAATATACCCCTAGCCTTCTTAGCCAGTTCATTTTCCCAAGAGCAAAAGACTGTATAACATTTTCCTTTGACTGTATAGTCTTTCTGTGAAATTGCAAACTCTTTGCTTGAAAGTACAGTTAACGCTGAGACCCTATTTTAGAATTTTGGGCTGAACCTTGAGGAGAGGCACTGCCTACAAGTGATAATAGCAATAGCAATAGCACTTAGACTTATACACCTCTTCACAGTTCTCTCTAAGTGGTTTACAGAGTCAGCCTGTTGCCCCCAATAATCTGGCTCTTCATTTTACCCACCTCGGAAGGATGGAAGGCTGAGTCAACCTTGAAGCCGGTGAGATTTGAACTGCCGAACTGCAGCTAGCAGTCAGCTGAAGTAGCCTGCAGTACTGCACTGCTACCCACTGCACCACCTCGGCTCATGTGATTTGCTCCCCAAGCCTAGAATTTCTTGGTGGGGGTTTCTCTCTAGTTTGGGACAGGCACCTCTCTAGTTTCAAAGAATTGAGAGCCAGGCTGCTGGCTACAGGCAGTCCTCGACTTATATCCATTCATTTAGCGACTGAAGTTACAACAGCACTGAAAAAAAGTGACACAACCGGTTTTCGCATGATTGTTGCAGTATCCCCAGGGTCATGTGATCAAAATCTGGGCACTTGGCAACCGACATGTATTTATGGTAGTTGCACTGTCCTGGTTACTATTTGTAATCTTCCTAGCCAGCTTCCGAAAAGCCGGAATCATTTAAAACCCACATGATTCACTTAACAACTGCCGTGATTTGCAACAAGTATGGCAAAAAAAGGTGGTAAAATGGGTCAAAAGTCACTTAACAACTGTCTTGCTTAGCAACTGAATTTTTGGGGCTCAATTGTCCTCGTGAGTGGAAGACTACCTGTATCAGAGATGATGTCTTCCCTTTGAGATTAAACTGAAGTGGCTGTAGGCTACTGGAAAAATAATTGTACAATGAAAGACAGGATGCACATAGCAGTAGCTGATTTAAAGGCTAATCAAGCTGAACAAAGGGGAAAGTAACATAGGACAGCAACTGCTAACCAGGTTCAGAAAGAGGGTATTAAAAGAGAGTTCTAGAAATCTCCAAGGTTAATTCTCAATTTGTTATTGCTGAATTTACTATAGTTTATGGCTATTACTGATTTAATGACAGAACAATGAAGGTATTTCTTCCTCCTGACCATGTAACATTATGTGATCTTGTGATGTTCCATAGTAACAAAATATTTTTGCAAGGTAATGTAATAGGGGTAGAGCCCTGGTCCTACTATGAGCCTCTTGGAAAGGTTTTCAAAAGTAGCAATATCAATAGACTTATACCGTATACTGCTTCACTGTTCTTTTACAGCCTTCTCTAAGTGGTTTACAGAGTCAGCGTATTGCCTCCAACAACCTGGATTCTCATTTTACTGACCTTGGAAGGATGGAAGGCTAAGTCAATCTTGAGCCGGTGGGAATTGAACTTCTGGCAGTTGGCAGAATTAGCCTGCAATGCTGCATTCTAACCACTGCATCTCCATGGCTCATTAAAAAGGGGGAAGTTATCGTATCAAAAAGTAACCCATTGAGGATTGGAAGTTTCTCCTTCCCAGTATTTTTTGCTGAAGAAGCTGTACAATTGCGTGATCACTTGACCTTGTGTGGTCAAACAGTCATACTAAGAAAGAGAGAAGGAAAAGAATTCTAACTCAAGGCAACAGTACATGAAGGCTTTTTAAAACTAAAAATAGAAAGCCAAGACAAAGCTATCTCTCTCTTTGCCACCCCTTGACTTGTGTAGGAAATTCTCAAACCCTGCCTCCTTTCTGTTCTCGCTCTAATTTAAATCCAGCTTTCAGTTTCCGAAATAGAGTGAATTTAAAGCAGAGCACAGGAGTTGAAACAGCATTAGCATGTTTAACTTGGAGAAGACTATTCTGGCAGGATAGAATCATGATTATGCTCTTAATAGGACCATCATGTTGGAGAGGGCAAAATGCTTGCTTACTTGGGGGAAGGGGATGGTGGAGCACAGATTAAGCATAAGCATGCAGTGTGCTGCAGGTGCCCCAAAGAATCAGTGCAATATTTGGCTGCATCAACAGGGGGATTTATTGAGATGGTGAGAAAATTATACAGATGTTCCATGGTATGCTGCATTGTTCATGCTGCACGTGAATATTGAATCCAATTCTAGTAACCTCAGATATGCAGATGATACCACGCTAATGACAGAAAGTGAAGAGAAACTAAAGAGCCTCATGATGCAGGTGAAGAAGGAGAGTGCAAAAGTTGGGTTGAAACTCAACATTAAGAAAACTAAGATCATGGCATCCAGCTCTTTCAATTCTTGGAAAATAGATGGGGAAGAAATGGAGGTAGTGACCGATTTTATTTTCCTGGGCTTCAAGATGACCGCAGATGGGGACTGCAGCCAAAAAATGGAAAGACACTTGCTCCTGGGGAGGAAAGCTATGGCAAATCTAGACAGCATACTAAAAAGCAGAGACATCACCCTGCCA
>JAOYMU010000020.1:37466468-37480768 GCA_025802295.1 Psammodynastes pulverulentus
TGATACCGCGCGATTGGTCAAAACGGACCACGTGGTCCGGACTAAAGAAAGCAAAGAGCCGCATTCATGTCGGCCGGAAGCCGCTTGCGGCTCGAGAGCCGCGTGTTCGCCACCCCTGTACTAGAGTATGGCCTTCCCTTTTCCCAAAACAGATGTATTTGTTTCTAATGAATAATAATAATAATAGTACGATAGTTACTAAAATATTCTATTTACAATAAATACAATCTAGTTCTATTCTCTGGTTTTTCTTCAGATCTTATAAATCTTTTACAAAACATAGAACAATAAACACGAGGCCGTGTTTTGACTAATTATATAAAAATATATAAATTTGTGTATTTTAGGGATAATTCTATTGTTAATCTAGGAAACCATAAGCAGGGCCATTTATGATCAAGTTCTGTATTTTTATAGGAATAATGAAGGGAAGCAAACAATCTTTTTTTAATATTCTTTAAAAGAGGTCTGAGCCAATGAGGATTTCAACTAATTAAAAGAAGATGAAAATAGGTCCACATAATGACTGATCAACAATTTATTAATTCAATGGCCAGAATCCTTATGAAATGCATTGTGGTTTTGGTTGTTTTTGGTTTTTGTTTTGTATGATGCATGAGTTCCACCAATTTGCTTGATAGTGGGGTTACTGAGTTGATTTTGTAAAGTGTAAGTCTAAGCTTATTTATGCAAAAATACTCTCTTGAGTGTTTAATTATTATTACCTTCTGGAAATCTAAGGCGATTTCATTTTAAACAAGTGGATAAAGAAAAAAAATGTTATTTTTTTAATTTTTGTTAAAGCGTTTATTTAAAAGCAAGAGATCTGAGCAGAATGCCTTCCCCCAAAGGCTTAACATTAATTATGTATCAGATTTGGCTTTGTATTAAATTTATTGCAAATGGAAGTCTTTATGGTAAATATATCTTTACAGTACACTATGTTAACTGTGGCTGTAACAAATGTACAATTGGGAAGAACCTGGTGTTCTTGGCTTAGATGGAATAACTAATAAACCATGGCTTGGTGCAATGTATTGCAGGACAGGTTTTAAACTTATGTACAAACTTCTTTTGCATGGAACCAGAAATGTTCTTTTATCTCCCAAATGGACAGACTGTAATTGGCTTCCATTAACCAATATTTACTCGCAAAGCATCGCATGGACTCTGTCACATGCAAAATAAGAATAAATACCGTAGCACAGAAAAGAACGTGCAGATGAACTTTGGGTTTGGGTTAAATGGGGCAAGAAAAAGATCAGTGATGAATAAACAAGTAACAAGGCTGGAATCAGCATAGGATCAAGTACCAGTATAGAGCAGCAAAACAATTATACAGAAAGAAGAGCATGGGACATGGAAACTGTAGTCACAGGCACAATTCACTGTTGCGGCCAAGGTTGGAAGAGAAAAGAAGGACTAGGGGTGACAAGATAGCAGTAGTCCAGTATTTGAGGGGCTGCCACAAAGAAAAGGGGGGGGGGTCAACTTATTTTCCAAAGCACCTGAAGACAAGACAAGAAGCAATGGATGGAAACTAATCAAGGAGAGAAGCAACCTGGAATGAAGGAGAAACTTCCTAACAGTCAGGATAATTAACCAGTGGAACAGCTTTGCCTTCAGAAATTGTGGGTGCTTCATCACTGGAAGTTTTTAAGAAGAGACTAGACTGCCACCTGTCTGAAATATTATAGTCTACTGCTTGAATAGGGGGTTGGACTAGAAGACCTCCAAGGTCCCTTCCAGCTTTGTTCTGTTCTGATCGATTGATTGAAGATGGAGATGCTGCCACATGGTAGAGTTTGAAAGTAAAATCTTTCACCAGAGGACATCTGCTGTAGATTTTGCTGGAAGGGTGTGGTGACAGGAGAAACGAGATAAGCTACGACTTGAAATACTTCCTAGTTGATTGATTGCTTAAGATTTCGCTGTGGATAGGCACATACGGAATGCATGTGGCTTACAGTAACTGACTAATCAGTCAGTTGGCAGACTGTTTCTTTCTGACTCAAGGTCTCTGAGACTGACTTCTCTTGTTTTGCATTCACTTGTGGGGGTTTTTTTCTTGGGGTTGCCAGGCTGCTTCTGCATTAGTGCTGAAAAGGAGAGAGAGAGAGACCATCAATCCTACCTGGAAGCTATTCCCAATTAGCCCCTGACACTGTTGTTGGAGCTCAGGTGATGTTGCTTAGCATCTCTTCTTGTGTTCTTCATAAGAATTACCTGTTGGACGGTCGTCTCTGATCTTAGCAAAGTTCAACAACAAGGGTACCCTGGCTAGAACTCAGCATCTGTTCTTCTAATATCAGTGTGACGGTCACTTGGGTGAGATGGGTGGTGTAGAAATGTAATAAATAAAATAAATAATGGGGAGGGGAAATGAGCTGCTGGGCAGAGCCTAAAGCCTCCATTGTACTCCGATTGCCCCCATTTTCTCCCTCGGTCGTGTGTTGTAATCTTCATCACGTCCCCCCACCCAGTTGAGGAGAGGGCCTCAAGTCATTGCTAAACAAATGTGTAATAAACGCATGTATTCAGAATTGGTATTCAGCAGGTTCTGACCAGTTCTGGAGAACCGGTAGCGGAAATTTTGAGTAGTTTGGAGAACCGGCAAATACCACCTCTGACTGGCCCCTCCAGCATCTATTCTCTGCCTCCCCAGTCCCAGCTGATCGGCTGGGTCTTCTTTTGTTGCCTTGCGCAGGAGCTGGAAAGCAGGTCAGTGGGGTGGGAAGGAATGGGATTTTGCAGTAACCTTCCCCCAGGAGTGGGGAGGGAATGGAGATTTTACAGTATCCTTCCCCCACCACGCCCACCAAGCCAAGCCCACAGAACCGGTAGTAAAATTGTTTGAATCCCACCACTCACATACACACACACACACACACACACACACACACACACACACACCTGAACATGCAGATTAGATTCATGGACTTCGATCAGATGCATACTATCCCTGGTATATTAGTAGTTTATATAGTGCTAGAAGTTCACATTATGAAAAGAGGGATCAAATAAATAGGGAAACTCGAAAGAGACCTTTTTACTCATGTGATATGTAGACACAGCTACATATCAATTCCTTCCAACGGAACATGTTAGTATTGTTAAAAAATATGTACGCACATAACTTAGATTAAATATTGTTTCACTTCTTCTAATTATACAAAGGTTCTGGCCTCACTTCATTCTGAGTTATGGAGACAAGCCAGGACAGGTTCCGGATTCTGAAATCATCTTCTGCATCCCCTCTGTACATCTGATTTACCCTCCAAGGAGACCCACCACTATACAGGATATATAGCAAAAGAGCGTTTGTTTTTTTTTCCTTTTCTTTTTTTGCTGAGCTTTGTTTATAATACAATTTGCTTTATTAGAAGATACCCTCGTTATGACAAGAAGGGAGAAGAAAGAGCTATATCTAAGCATGGCCAGCTACAACTGGATTAGAAAAATGCGAAGAGGAAATAAAACATATTTCCTGCTCATTTGTTGTTTTAATTGATTTTCCTTCAGAAAACATGAAAACTGAAACGTAACCAAAAAAAAAAAAATCTAATAAAAGTATTGAAAAAGCTATAAAACAACAAGCAATATCTTTGGAGCAAACCTTGTTGGATGAGAGAATAGCAGTCACCTGAAACAAAAAAAATAGCAGATAATAAAATGCAAGGGGCAGAAGCTGTCTGCCTATCTTTCTAACACAATCTGTCTCTATCTCTCTTTCTACACAAACACACAAAGATGCACACACACCACACACATGCACACAGAGAGAGGATACTCAAGTAAATCAATAACTCCACTGCTTAATTAAATTTGCTTTGATCTGGTGAATTTGCACCATTTGTAATATGTGTAGTTGTGTGTGTGTTTGTGCGTGTGTACAATATAACCCTCAAGGGTTTGAAAAGAACTTGGAGACAGAAAATAGAAATGGTTCCAATGAGGGTGAAAAAAACCCTGAAAATAAAGACATTTTGTCTATTGGATGTATATGTATTGGACATATTTCTCAAGCTTGGTTATACACAAACTGTGTGATTTGACATTAAAATGCTGTTGAAATGTTTTAACGGGGCCACTCCCTGCTTTTAAATTCACTTGGAAGTCCAGCTGATTAATTTCTCTTGATAGAAGATCAAGATTTAATGAACAGTTGACAGACATTGGGGATTTATAAAATAAATGTAAATGATGGTTCAGGAAAAAAAATAAGGTACTATCTAAGAAATTTGATCATTTTTTTTAAAGGAATGAGCATCGAATTTTAGTTTAGGCAGCTTCTCTCGGGACAATTTAGAAGTCTGAAAATGTTGATTAAATGAAAAGGAAAAAAAAAACTGGACAAGTTTCAGTGCGTACAGTACATATGTACAGTAAAAGAAATCTATGAATTCATGAAAGATTTTATGTTCTTTGTTGAAATACTACCACCCTTTGGCAAAGAGAGAAATTAAAAAAAAATCAGAAATATTAAAATAGTAAGCAACTGATTGATGGGCAGTTTGGCAAATTCCCCAGTTATGTTGTGTCAACTAGTTTAACACTTGCAACGTGACCACTGCAGAGCTAAACAATTGGAATGAAGTATAACGGTAAAGTATAAACCATGGTCATAGCGAAATTATTTCGGTGCATGCAAACTTTTAAAGTGCTTAGTCCTAACTTGTTCTCCGTGAGAAAGTAAGTACATAGACAATGCTTCAGCAATGAGCCTCAAGGACATAACCGTTAAAATGCTGTGATTAGGTCTGATGTTAAGTCCCTAAGTTGCAGAATTTGTACGATTGTATTATTGCAATACATTTATTTTTATTTGTTTATTTTATTTGTCAAGCTTATATGAGAAAAACAACATAGCGGTGCAGAGGTTAGAGTGCACTAATTGCAGGGCACTTCTGCTGACTATCAGCTGCCTGCAATTTGGCAGATCAAATCTCACCAGGCTCAAGGTTGACTCAGCCTTCCATCCTTCCCATGTGGGTAAAATGACAATATGCTGATTCTTTAAACCATTTAGAGAGGGCTGTAAAGCACTATGAAGCAGTATATAAGTCTAAGTGCTATTGCTATTTAAACATAAATATAAACAGATATGAAAAAAAAGGATACTAGGACAGGGACGGTAGGCACATTGGTGCGCTTATGCACGCCCCTTACAGACCTCTTAGAAATGGGGTGAGGTCAACAGTAGACAATCTAAGATTCAGGTTTTTGGGGTTTGGGGAAGAGATCATCATTTCATACCATCATTTTACACCATGGTCTGCTATCATTTTCAAAAGGTTTTTGACTGTGTCAGGACAAATCTTGTGATTGTTCAACTCAAAGAAATCAAACCATAATTATTGAACATACATGGGAAGAGGCTAAGTCTACATAGGACAGGAAGATTTGTGAATATATGTGGCCAGTTATATATGATCTTAGGTGTTCAGCAAGAATAGCAAGAGGTCATACAATCCAACTGTTGACTTGGAGGGCATCCTATACAAACATTGTGCAAATTCTATTCTGCACATAATGTGGTAGCTTCTAATGAGTAAAATGCATGGTGAAGCCATTTTATGTACATGTTTAGCTTACTTTCTCTTTAGGAAAACATATTTCCCCGCTTCTATCTTGTGTTTACAATAATGTTAATCAAATCCACTTTTGTGTTATCCACTTCCATCTACCAAACCCAAATTTGTAAAGATAGATTAAACAATTATTTCTGCATTTTCTCAATTTAATTATTGTTTAATTTCATCATTAAAATAAACCATATTTTTGTCAAAGTATTTGTTTAACTGGACAGCAATGTTTATGCCTTATGGAATATGTGCAATAATTGGATGTCTGAACTGAAACCAATTTTGTATTTCAATTTACCTACCCAATTTCTAGTAGCAACAGAGAAATGAGTTCAAACTCCCCCCCCCCCCCCAAAATTACCATACAACCAATTTATACAACTTCAGTGTTACTCAACAAATACTAAATATTTAGCAATAATTATTATTGGAATTATTTTCAGCCATTGCCCTGCCCTGTCTTTAAAAAAAATAGACATTGTTGAGCAATGAACTTACTTACATTTAAAGGATCTTTGTTATAAGAAAGATATCAGAATATATTTATTAACAACAATGTTTTAATCATGAGGAAGCACACTCTGAATGATGATAAAAGTGAAACATCCCTTAGCCATCTGTAAAGTTAACTGATTATGTAGGGTATTCATTAACAAACATCACAATCAGTATTAAGTAAATAAGCAGACAATTAAGGAATCCTCAACACATAAAGAATAATGTTTTGATGTAATGGATAATGCAGCCCACAAGACTAATTTTATATGATAATATACTTTTATTTTACTCACGACTACCATATT
Organism: Psammodynastes pulverulentus; assembly: GCA_025802295.1. Lineage (NCBI taxonomy): Eukaryota > Metazoa > Chordata > Lepidosauria > Squamata > Psammodynastidae > Psammodynastes > Psammodynastes pulverulentus. The sequence goes on from JAOYMU010000020.1 coordinate 37,472,857, forward strand.
CAGGCTAGAAAACTAGACTGCTTATGCATTTTTTTAAAAAAAATGTTCTAATATAGATATTTTGTTGTGTACTACGTGTATGTCATTTCGCTGTGAAACATATCAGTTTATTTCCTTTCTCTGCAAGGGAACCACTCACTCCATGCTTGTTATTTCATAATATAAGATTCACATTATTGATTTTCTCATCTAATTTACAGGAGTGAGACAAAAAGCGACTTGCTTCCTTTCTGGTCCAACCTAATTACGAAAAAGCCATCCTCATCTAGCAGAACTTTAGTTACCAATGGTGGGATTGGTGCGTGCTGTTGATTTTGCCAACCCAGGAGGAGAAATAGTGCTGTATGAAATCTCCAGAACCATAAACTTGAAATTTGGCACATATGTTCCTCTTGGCTTCTAGGTGCTCGCTAAGAAAGGATTTTTTGAAATGACCATCAGAACGTTAGTATTTCTTATATCTCCTATATTACTATTAACACACCCTGATGCTAAGGAATTCTACTCCCCCTCCCCACCTGAAAATAAACCTGTTCCAACTGCAGTTGAGCCAAGCCACACCCAGGCTCCTGGCTGTTTCCTTCTTGGTCAAACAGCAAATACTGTTTCACTTTCCAAACAGCTCTCCACTTTCTCACACGCTGATAGGACGCTAACCAGATGAATACCGATGGATGCTTGTAGGCAGAGGCAGAATTTTTTCCCCTTTTTTCCACTCCCCAAAAACTTGCCTGATCACATAGTTTCATAGCGAAGCATGACTACCCTGCTAGTATGAAATAAGAGATATCCAGGATTGAAAGAAAATATATATAGTGTAGAACTTTAAGAATAACCACAGTTTACAGAAATAGAAGTCACTCTGGAACACAAAGGAAGACAACATTTATTCCAGCTTACAAATTCTTCTGTTATGACTCAAAGCAAAACAGAGGTCTCAATCAGTTAACCAAAAATGATATTCCCACTTCAGAGGCTTAGCATTCACCAACATAATAGCCAGCGATATGAAATGAGGCGCAAAGTCTAAAAGTCTTATCATCAACTGGCATATTAAATCTTATTAGCTCTACTTTTGGACAGGATTAGACCAGTATGAGGACATAAGGTCAGTCCTGGAGGTCAAATTAAGACCATCCACTCAGAAATAGGGTCCTGAAGGAGTATGCTGTTGTAGACTTTTATACCAAATTGTTTAACAATTTGTGCAGGCATCTATTCATTTATTTCCTGGGAAACTGAGGTGGAATGTAATCAGATTTCCAAGAGGGAGGGGCTGCATTCCAGAGAACCAAGAGGCAGCAAAGTTTAGATCAGGGGTGTCAAAATCAAGGCCCATGGGCTGGATCCAGTCTACAGGGTGCTTCAATCTGGCCTATGGAACCACCTGAGAAATAGCCCTGGAATAGCCTGGAAATAGGACCAGCCCATGGAGCACTGTGCCGGCCAAGATGGGGCACTGAGGAATGGGGGGCTTGCATGGCTCCCCACACCCCATTTTGGCTAGCAAAGTACTTCGAGAGGCTGTGCGGTCCGAGAACGGGATGCAGAGGGGAAGCTCACATGGTCTCCCATGTCCTATTTTGGCTGGCAAAGTGCCTGCAAGAGGCATCCATCCCTCCCCCCCCCACCAGAGAACTACAATGCTCATCCAGCCCTCGAAGAAGTCAAGTTTGACACCCCTGGTTTAGATAAGTTAGGTCGGGGGGGGGACGGACACACAAGAGTTAAGAGTTAATTAAAGAGTTCATCATCTTTAATGATGAAAATAGTCTGCTTTAGTTTGTGGCAAGATTTCTATGTATAGGTAAGGATCCAAAATGGAAGCTGCTTAGGAGCACCTCACCATGTCTTTCTTGGGGTTTTTTTTGACAGAAGCTAAGCATATAGGACCTCCATTTGTTTCAGAATTAAGACCAATTTCACGCGGCTTAATCAAGAAAATAAAATAGAAAGACTGTGTGATACCCCTTGGGTTTGTTCATTGTTGATGGATGTGCCATAAAGGTGACTCTTTCTGTCACCTTCTCAAGCAATCTGGAATGGAAACAATGCTTTGTGGCTAATTCTGGGTTTAGAAAGTTATGTGGCTAACGCATGGCATGGTATAGAAGTAAAAAAGCAGATATCTCTATGTTTTGGGGAAGTTTTATAATATTGACCTAGGTAGCTAGTTCCCAACAGGTGTCACTGGGCAAGGAATGAGTAGGTGAAATCTCTTGATACACACAGATGATCGTATTACTCTTCCTACGATTACTGAGTTTGATCAACTAATGTCTAACAGAAAATCATGGAACACTTATTTTAAGGGAGAACATTTGTACCCTATCCGTTTTGAAGCTGTTTCCTCTTAAATATTAGATTACTGATTTTTAAGCGAGCTGGGGAAAAAAAAAACCACCTGGACTTCAGATGTAGAACTAATGGAAATATGGAAATACTGTAATTGAGAAGTACAGATATTGTGCCGTATGAGTACTTAAAAATTAATCTAAAGAAGGAACTATTTCTCAAGCTTCAGTTATTAAAATATGAAATAGAAAGCTGCTGGAAAGGAATACAATATCCAATGATGTGTTCAGACATTTTGAAAATAAAACGGAAATATATCGGAACGCCAAGCTGCCTCCCTCCCTCCCTCCTTTTTTATTTTTTGGGTATTTTGCAGGAATCTTTGAAGCATTTCAACTTTCCAAAAATAAGAATAAGGAATAATCGACTCCCCCACCCACCCAAAACTGCCTTTCCCCTTTTACGATCCAACTTATCTGACGTTAATTTTAGCAGAAATTAGAATTCATTTTTGTTTTAGTATTTCAGCTCCAAAACGTGAAGAAGTAGATTCTGACTAAGGCACTTTCTCGGCATAATTATGTCACGCTAGATCTAAATGAGTTCATGCATATTTATTTGGGAAGAATTGCAAAGACTGATATTTCAACTCTTTGCTGTCTTTCTATTTCTTTCTCACGGTGTCCAAACCAAACAGTTTTTTTTTTAAATTGCTTTTGGCAACAGCGGTCGCTTTTTTAAGCATCTTCCGTGCAGCATTGGGTAATATTTTTTTTTCTAGAAGTTTTTAATCCCCTAAGGTTGTTAGAAAGATTGGAATGCATATCCTTTTAGAAATATCTTATTGCCAAAACCTGCATTATATGATTTACAGTCATCACATTTTGGACCTGTGGAGTTTTTTGTTTTTTGTTTGCTCCTTAGAATCAAAAACTGTAAATGTTTGCAAACCTCTGACCTATGTTATAATTCTGCATTGAAATATGTGTGTGTGTGTGTCTAAGTGGTATATCATGAACGCTTTTGTTGAGAATGGGGAGAGAAATATTGAACAAACGTTAACATCACTTACCCTTCAAGGTTCAGGTTTTGCAGAAAAATCTACTTAATTCAATTCTTGAGCGTATCTTCTTCTGTTTCACAAGAGTCTCATATGTATAGTTTTTATTCTAATGTGCACAGAACTAAACTATATTAATTACATACAGGTCCCAGACATGGCTGAAGTGATGATGTGCTGCCGGTTGAAATTAATTATAAGCATAAATAAATGGGTTTTGTTTATACACAAGAAAGATACTAACCTTCTTTGTGTAACAGGTATTCATGTTAGCTTGGGAAATTAAATAACAAATGAAGTGGCTTTTTTGGGGGGTGGAGGGAATTACCTTTACTTAGAAATAACAACGGGCTTCTCAATTTTTGAGGTATGGAGAATTTTATAGCCTAAGAAAGCAATAGGATGAAGTGCTCCTGAAAGTTAAGACTGGAAATAAGAGTGTGGACCAGGGGTGTCAAAGTCAAGACTTGGGGGCCAGATCCAGCCCATGGGGTGCTTAGATTTGGCCCTGGAAGTAGTGAAGGACCAGCCCACTGTGCCTCCGCTAGCGAAAACAGAACTCGTGAGGGCCGCACACAGCTCTCCTGAGCTCCATTTTTGCTGGCAGGGGGTTGTAGGAGGCCATTGCAGCTGAAAATGGAGCTCAGGAGCCCATTTTCGATGGCAGAGCGCTCGGGCCACAAGTGACATCATTCTGGTCATGCCTATCCCGGCCCCCCAAGGTCAAACACAACCCTGATGCATCCTTCAATGCAATTGAGTTTGACACCCCTGGTGTGGACAGTCAGAATTTCCAGAATACCAAGCTTTCAATCTAAATTCCGGTCCATTTTTTCTTTTTCTTTCTTTCTTTCTTTTTTTTAAATTTATACATAATAAATACTCAGCCCTAGGCATCTGAGCCACATCTGCTCTATATTAACAGTTAGAAGTATATTCCTAGTCCGTTCTTCTTAAATCACGTAGCTTTAATTATTTATGAACAATATCCAGCGACTTGCAGTTGTGAATGGAATTTCCATTTACAGCAGACTACACAAGTGGAAATTTGGAGGTAGTGGCACACACTTTATTTGTGGGGAATATGCCGAGGTTCATAATGTAATATTTTATAAATTGTTATTTTTCTCCATCATGTAGATTCATGGATGAAAGTAAATGACCGGTCTCAAAAGCAACAAGGATAAATACATTCTGAATGCACAAGAAAAGAAAAACATTGAACAAATCTTGAGCTGTAAAAAAAAAAATGAATATAGGCTAAGAAAGCAGTAGAACAAAGTGATAAAGTCCCAAAAAGTTAGACTGGAGTCTGTGTTGTGGATGCAGTCAAAATTTCCAGAATATGAAATAACTAAAATACAGTCTAAATTCTGGTCTAGGTTTTCTTTTTTGGGAGGAAAAAAAAACCCCTTCCAATATGCAGCTCTAGGCATCTCTGCCACATCTACTCTATATTAACAGAAATATATTCCAAGCCTGTTCTTCTTAAATCACGTAGCTTTAATTATTTATGAACATTATACAGTGAGTTGCAGTTGTGAATGGAAATTCCATTTATGGCAGGCTATAAAGTGAAATGTGGAGAGAGAGAGTGGAACATTTTATCTCTCTGAATAGGCCGAGGATCGTATTTTAATTTGTATCAGGTTTTTTTTGTTCTTTCCCAGTAAATGCACGTTAATTGATGAAAGTAAATGACCGGTCTCGAAAACAATAAGGATAAATACAATTCGGAATGGATCGGATACAACGAGAGAAAAATATAGAGAAAATTAGGCAATTGTAATGAAGAAAATAAAAGCTCACGTCGTTTTACAGTACAGGAATGCAACCTGCAGATCTTCATTCAAAATATATATATTTTTAAAAAAGCTAAATGCTGCTCCATCCAGTTGAACACCTTCAACTGCTAATACCGATTTACTTTATAAAGGATGATGGCCACAAGTTTGAACATCAGTGCCTTGTTCTAATCTGCAGGACTGTGGTGGAATGTAGTCTGGATACCCAGGAGGGAGGGGCTGCCCTCCAGAGGATCAAGAGACAGCAAAGTTTGTGCGGGAGAAAGAGGGTGAAGATGGCTCCTCCCTAAAAGCTCTCGGAGTATGTGTTTTATGGTGCACATAGTAGGCCCTTAGTTTGGCAATATTTGTCTCTATAGGCGAAAAACAATAAAGGAAATTGTTTAGAAGAATCTCAGCATGGTTTTCTTGGGCTTTGGAGCCTATCAAGGACTTCCACACCAGGAAGAAAGACTGCTTAGATGAGCTAGCTTTTGCTATTTGCTTCCCAAACCAGCAAACTGCTTCTTTGCTTTGTACAAACAGCAAGACAACAGACTCCAGAGTCTGATCCCACTTGGATAAATATTTCCAGCTACTGGTTTAGCTAGGCACCCAATACCATAACTGATCCTTACTGATAGAAAATAATATTTGTAGCTTACGTGGATACATAACTGATCCTTAGTGATAGAAGAGAATATTTGTAGCTTAGGTTTAGACAGTTGAATCCTTGGTGCTCTCTGAGTTTGGTTGTTTTCATGCAGTTGTTTCAGCAATGGGATGTAACTGGTGCAGCTACCGATTTGGGAGCGTGCGTGTGCATTGGAAAAAATGTGTGCATGCCGCTTCCCAGCCCCCAGCTGGGGCTTGTAGGACCAAGCAGCTTCAGGAGATAAAGCACAGGTAAAAATCAGGGCAGGTGGGAGGGCCCATCATAGGTTTTTTGCTTCCTCTGTGGAACGGGGGCTTCCCAAAGCAACTGGATTGCGCAACCGGCTAGATCCCACTTCTGAGTTGTTTCATTACCAAGCTACGTAACATCATCAGTGCTAGGACCTAGCTGAGCAATGAAATATCTGCAGGAAAACCACCAAGCTCAGAGAGCATCAAGGATTTCACAAATGTCCTTATTAATATGTAACTTTCCCTTGCTGATTCCTAAACTATGCAATTCTAAGAGAGGTGGGGGAGAGAGAGAGAGAGAGAGAGAGAGAGAGAGGGGACACACACACACAGAGAGAGAGAGAGAGAGAGAGAGGGACACAGAGAGAGAGAGACAGAGAGAGAGAAAGGGACAGAGAGAGAGAGAGAGAGAGAGAGGGACAGAGAGAGAGAGAGAGAGAGAGAGAGAGAGATGTAAGTTGAAGAGCTACAAAACATGACCCACAAAGACAACTGTTGTGTGAGTGATGCACCATGGCAAACCATGCTCGTTGCTATTTCCACTCACCATAGCTGACCAGGGGGGGGATCTCTTCAGTGTAAGTATTTGGACTTATTAATAAATCTTTACAATCATGTTTGCATCCTCCGTGGTCCATTTTCGGTCTAATATCCGGTCACTTTAGTCAACAACAATAATTGGAACAGATGACCATCTACAATAGGCTGACAATAATGGGGTGGACAGAGCAGGATTAATTAAGAACATGGGGCAAGGTTGATGGGAAAAAGAAACCCAGAGCTAGCGGTAACTCAAAGAGTAGGCATTTGATCTTAGATTTCTCCTTCCTGTGGCCAATCATAATTAATCTAAGAGCATGTTAGTAGTTTTGAAATTATTTAAGGCGGTAGAAGTTAATGCTTCCTGCAGCTGATAGAAAAGGAAGAAGCATCGGTCATAGAAATGCTAGGCACTCGGCTGAAATCTAATTTGAAAGAACTGTAAATGGAAATTTCACTTCAGCGGATGAATCATCTCAATGGATAAAGATGGGGAAAAAAATCCATGCTGCCTTTGCTACCTGGAGGAATAAGCTGGCACTAGGAGCACCTGTATAAACATACAAGCTAAAACATGTGTTTGTACTTAGAACTGACAAGAATGCTAGATTTAACATTCAGAGGCTATCTAAAGACTTGGGGGAAAAAACACACACACACACACACAACCCCACTGCTTTGTTACTTTCCCGCAAACGTTGCAACTCTAAAACTGGAAGACCTCACTGAGGTTGGCAGAATCATGAAGCCGTCAAGAAGTGACTTCAAGGTTGGGAAGTTAATCTACATTAAACGTCTAGCTTTTAAACATTACTTAATTATACCGTAAAAGGATTTCTTCGGCTTCAACATTGAAAGAACGGTGTTTATGTACCATTTATGAGTTTTTAAAACAAGCTGAGCCAGCTGCTATCCTGATACCAAAGAAGGTGGAGTAGAAAAAGGGTAGACTTTGAAAAAGACTTTTGACCGCTGGGATCCTACCAAGGGGGGTGCAGATTTTGTGCGGCTCTGGAGGAATCTGAAAACATCGACTTCATGCAAAGGGGAATGGAAGCAACCCATTGAAAAGGCACAAGTGTTGCCATTGAAACAACACCTTTACTGTGAATAATTTGGACTTGACATGTTTTCTCATTTCTAGTGATGTTTATGTAGTGGAAATGCATAATGGATTTGTACAGAGCATCTATGTTAGGTAGTTTACTTTACTGCCATTGTACCTTGTACAATGAAATTAAATACCTTCTTCAGTGTACATTGTGACTATAAAGTAAACTACAAACACAAACACACATCCTTCACATTCTATACATTGAATTGAAAA
>JAOYMU010000020.1:38482292-38494445 GCA_025802295.1 Psammodynastes pulverulentus
CAAATTACAGGCAGCTGGCTTGTTAGCAGAAGTCTGCAATTACAATTACTGCATCCTATCTTCTGCGCCACCAAGACTAGTTGTGTATCCTACCACACCTGCTGAGAAGCACTAACCTACAGAATATGATTTACTTCTTATGCACTTCCCTCTTATAAAAGGCTTTTGTGCAGTGTACCTCTCATTGTATTTAAATAAAGGCTAATCGAAAATGTAATGTTTTAAAAAAACTATAACGGAGTGGTCAAAAACCTCTTTAACTGTTTGAAATCAAAACAGGTTCTTCTGATTTAACTAGAAGTATTCCAATTTTTAATTCCTTACTCAGAAGTTTCCCAAGTTGACAAAAATGGCTGTTTTCAGCTTGGAGCCCTCCTGGTGAGGTGAGAAAATGCCATTTCAAACTGGAAACAGCTGTTTTCATTTTATTTTGAATTTCTTATTTAAACTCACACACATCTACAGTATAATAAAATGGACAAACTGGGTCTGCTTTGTTTGTAAAATTTATGAACTGTTTCTTCAAACTATGGGTACTTTTTGTTGATAGTAATGGTGAAAATAAAGTGGCCTTCACTAATACAAATAACCCATTGTTTTCGATATTTTTTTTTTAAAAGCTCTCATCTGGTTTCAGCTTAAGACATAATAAGTGAGCTCATACATTGGGCAAAAAGAAAAACACATTGTTTAATAATATGTATGGACAATATGAAAAAGCTGGGAAATCCCAATGTATCTTATACCTTTAGACACAAAGAGCCGTGATGGTGCAGTGGTTAGAATGCAGTATTGCAGACTAACTCTGCTGACTGCCAGAAGTTCAATTCTCACCAGCTAAAGGTTTACTTAGCCTTTCATTCTTCCAAGGTCGGTAAAATGAGGACCCAGATTGTTGGGGATGATATGCTGACTCTGTACTGTAAACTGCTTAGAGACGGATGTAAAGCACTGTAAAGTGGTATATAAGTCTTAAGTGCTATTGCTATTGCTATTTCACCCTTTACTGCGAGCATGGGTCCATATGCACACAAGCACACACAAACACACAAGCAAGCACAGTTCGAGTTATACTTAAAACAAAAACAAAGCAAAACAAATGAAAGACTTGGTGGGCCGATCAAACACTCTCTAACCCTTTAAAATCAGGGAAGGCTTGTCAATATTGATTAGTTCCAGATTAATTCGTCAAAGTCTTAACTGTGCTTAAATTAGCAGTGAGTGATTGTGTCAGAGGCTACGGAATTAACATGTACTTCACAATTTATACACATCTGAATTTAAAGGCTCCAATATCTCACCTAAAAAAATAAATAAATCATGGAATTAGGAATAGTGACACCATTAGATAGCTGGTGGATTTATGAATTAAATACCATCAGAAAGTTAAACCCCCTCCCCCCACAAATCTTGTATTTATTTATTTTTTTCTTTTTTTACACATTAAGCAAAATGTGTTCTGGATTGATTAACAGTGGGAACAACAACATATAAAGCTACTTATACCTGTTTGGGTGCATAATGAAGTTTGTTTTTTTTTTCCTCAGCATTCATTGAGATCTTTGACAATGGGATTTTTTTTATAAATTTACAAGCAGTTTTTATATTACAGTAATTGTACATACAAATGTTTTTTTTTTTTTTGTTCACAAATTACAGCTTTTAAGTAACATTTAAAAATGAAACAACCTGGTATCCCCCTTCAAACGTGTTGTTTTGTGTTGGCTTGTTTATGATGAGCACCATCTATTGCTTCCTTTTCCCATCACACTGATTGTCTTTATAGGGTTAAAAAAAATTGGAGTTGGGAAAAGTACCTGATTGTGTTAAAGAAACAGGGCGTTTGGTGGTAGAAAAAAATACCAGATTGCGTGAATCAAGAGCTAAGGAGAAAATGAAAGAAGGCTGGGAGAGTTTAATGGAGGAACTAATGCATCTTTATATGGGTGTAGAATTAGCTAAGTATTCACTACAATAGATATGGAATGGTATGGTATGGAAAGATGGATCATGAATGATATGTCTAATCCATCCTGGGATGTCATCTTGAATTGATACAGAATAATTTCATACGAGGTGCTTCGTAATTACATCCATAAAGGAGAACATTTGTAGCTCAGAGTTGAAATGAGGGGGTCCTTGGTGCTCTCTGAGCTTGGTTGTTTTCCTGAAGACATTTCATTACCATACTAGGTAACATCATCAATGCTAATAAGGAGTGGGTTTGCTCTCAATTTATATTCTAGAGACACTAGATTATCAATTGAGAGGAAATCCACTCTTTACTAGCACTGATGATGTTACCTAGTGTGTAGTGGTGGGATTCAAATAATTGAACAACCGGTTCTCTGCCCTTATGACCAGCTGGGTAGGCATGGCTGGGGGATCATGTGATTGGGTGGAGCTCAGGAGACAGTAAGTCTGGGCGTACTGCCAAGAACCTTTAGCTGTTCTATGAGTTAACCAAGAGGCAGTTTCTATAAGCAGGGCAATAAAGATTAGGCTAGAAACAACTCCAGAAAGTTTCCTTCCTGTCTTCCTTACAGGATTATTCCTGTAAAGTGGAATAAAACAAAAGGAGATTTCTTCCAACAATCGGTTTCTTCGAACTGCTTAGAAAGTTAACAACCGGTTCTCGCGAATAGGTGCGAACCTGTTGAATCTCACCACTGCTAGTTTGGGTCACGAAACATCTGCAAGAAAACAACCAAGCTCAGAGAGCACTAAGAATCCCTCATAATTATATCAACTGAACATGTATTTCCCAGTTCTCTCATTCTTTAAATCGATGTTGGCAATTTGCTTCTTTATCTACTTCAAGTTAAAAGAGTTTCTTTACCTAAATAGTCTAGTGAGTGATGTATGGATTTATAAAGTCGAACCTACAGAAATGGGCAATTTATCTTAACCTCACCAATGTTACTTTACTGAGGACTGTAGTTTACCACCCAGGTGCAATATACTATTTTGTTTGAGTGATAAGGAAGACTGCGCTAGTTGCTGACAAGAATTATTCATTGCAAGTCAATTTTATGAGGGGCATTAATCCTATTTGGACATTCTTCACAAGATTTATTGATTTAATTTCTGCAGCCAACAAGGGGCTCTGATGAGAGAAAGAATGGATGCGTGTCCAATGTCTTCCACAAGTAGTTGTGTATTCTTTTTTTTTCCTCTGGGGAAAAACTCAATATAATTTTAAAATAAATTTCATAAAATTAGACTTCTGGATCCCATAGGAAGTCACCTCAAAGGCCAAAATTTCCTTGAGGCCCAACCTGAAGGCACAGAAATGTATCTCATTTCTGCTCATCTTTGTTAAGTGTGGATTGAAACAGAGTCCGCACAATAAAAATCTTAGAAGATTTGTATAGAGTATTTCTCCGAAATGAAGGATACAATGTGATATTGGCAATATTCCAAGACTGATAGAAAGGTGGACAATCTTGGACTACACTATGATGCTTTGACTGCCCAGAGGGACAATTTTTCCTCTTTCTTCTTTGCTATGGGGCACCTTTCTTCTTTGAATTGCAAAGCATTCCGGTTAAAATTATGGGTTTTGTCTTCAGATGCTCTTACTGATGCTTCTCTAACCATTTTGTTTTTCCTCTTCATGACACAGTGTGACCATACCCTTATTGCAATACCACGTAACCGATCCAAAACCAAACCTTTACTTAAAGTTATTTGCAAATTGTAGTTCGTAATCATAGCTAGTCTGTTTGATAGCTTCGTCTGCCGTCATCTATTCCTGTTAAGCACAGATCTGGTTATTTCTTTACGACGCCAAACGTCTCAGAAAACATTCCTTTGGGAAATAAATACCTCCCCTCTGCTTTGGAGAATGTCTATGTCTCTGGAACCTCCTGTCTTAAGAATATACCCAGGGGTGGGGTAGGGCTTTGTCTTCCTTCTTTTGGCTCAGCATTAGTTTCTCAGCGATAGTTTTCCCGAAGGAACACTATACAACATTATCTATTGATTCTCCATGGTTGAGACACGATATAGCCTTTTACTATGTTAACGTACCCTTTTCTCCTCTCTAGAGGTATTTGCAGTGTCCAATATCAGAATACACCAAACTAAGCAAAAGTCCAAAGCCACCCAGAAGACCTTAGAGAATGCATGTTAAAAGTAATGCATGCATTGTTTCTTGATAATCTTCATCCTGTCTGAAATTAAGAGGAGACTTTTATCAAGGTTTTCCATCCACCTCCGAGGCTGACATAGAATATCTGCTGAAAAGTCAGATCTATTGCTCTTCTAGAAAAAGCCAAACCAACATCTTTGACCTTCCTAGGGGTTTACCAGAAATGGTAGTGAAAAAGAGGTGAGTGGGGCCAAGAAAAGAACATATCTGTACTTCTTCTACGTGGAAGTTCTAGCTCAAGATTCTGGGGGATCATGGACTACAGGGGGCATCTAGATTAGGGCATGGTGGGGAGAAAGTGAAGTCTCTGTGTAGGGTTTGTGCAAAAGAATCCTCTTCCAAGTGAACTTTGACTAAAAGGTTCATAAATAAAATTCTGAACGTGTTATTATCTTCTTCTTTTTTAAAAAAAGAAAGATCATTTAAGAAATGACAGCTCAGCTCACCAATGGTCTCTTTTGACCTTCCGCTAAATACTTATGATTCCATGCATCCAGATCTATAGAACAGTTTATTATCTATTTATTTTAGGATATTCTTTACCTTATTAGATATTGTGGAAGCAGGTAATATTGAAACCTGCAAGAGAAATAATGATATTTTAGCTCCATTTTCACAAGGCCATCCCATTGGAACTCTAGCCAGCTTAATGAGATTGGGGGATTTTCCTGTTCAGGTACTCTTGTGTGGAACTACAAGTTTACATCCTACTATATGCTAATAAATAGTTTGCTTGTATCGTGTACAAGATGACTGGGATGATCAGAAAACAAAAAGCCATTCTGACATTTTCTCTCTTCCATCATCATGCAGTAGACCTCGCTCTCAAAAACATGGTTCCATTTCTACACTAGAAGACCAACTCTTAACATCTGATTACAACAACTCTTTGGGGCAGGGGGGGGGGAGGAAATCACACACTTTTCGTTTCTCTTGTCAACGTTCCTTTGTGGGTTGTTTTTTTTCCATTTTGTGATGTTTGTTTGCATAATTGTTTCTGAGCGAGGAAGCTGAATTTTCCTTTAACTCTGGTTGTTAAGAAGTCAGCTTCTCTGCATGGATTCGGAATTCTATATACATCAATAGCCACAAACCTAAGGAGCTTTGCATACAAATAAAAATCGTGTTAAGCTGTGACTATGTACACTCACACGTTTAAAGCCCAAAATAGCCTTGCTTTTTTTGTCAAGATATGCCTTTTTATAGCTGGTGCTCATGGATCAGAGTGATGCCGCTTCCAGAGGCAGGCACGGCCTGGGCGGGAGGTATGAAGTTTGCCAGCGGGATCAGTTTGACGGGGTCTTCACTGGTGCAGAGTCTATCGCAGGCATTGTAGAACGGAGGCCTAGGTCCCCCTTGGCCTTTCTCTGTATCCTCCTTGGAACCGGCCCGTCCGAGGGTCTGTCTTCCATCTGAGATGGCTCCTCGCACCCATCCCTGCTGGAAGCCAAATGCGGGCAAAGGCGGGTTGGATTGCTGGTACTGTGTCAACGAAGGAGGCATCCAGCAATTGTCAGAATGGCCCAGGATGAGGCATTCCTGCGTGCAGGTTTCGGATGCTTCGGCGAGAGCTTTTTGGAGGTTCACCTCAATAGCTTCAAAGAAAGAGAGAGAGAGAAGGAAGAAGGTTAGACATCAAGGAAAAGAACTGCCTGTTCGACATACGGCATGACTTGGAAAAGAGCCAAGAGGCTGGCTTTTGATAGCAAACAATTATTATATATCTTTCTTTTCCCAAACTGATTTTTTCCCTTGAACTGTTGTTTTTAAAAGGACGCTGGCCCATTATACAAAATTTGAGAGGACACCTTAAAGCAAGGGTGTCAAACTCAAGGACCGGGCTTGCAGGGTGCTTAGATCCAGCCCACAGCGCTGGAAACAGTGAAGAAGTGTCCCACGGTGCCTCTGCCAGTGAAAATGGGGTGCAGGGAGGCCACAAACAGCCCTCCTGAGCTCCATTTTCACTGACAGAGAGGCCATCGCAGCCCAAAATGGAGAATGTGAGGGCTGCAGGAGGCTCTCCCGAGCTCCGCTTTTGCTGGCAGAGGGTTGTGAAGCCATCACAGCCAAAAATGGAGCTCAGGAGCCCATTTTCACTGGCAGAGTACTCAGGCCACCCTAGGCGCCCCCAACACAAGTGACTTCAAGCTGGCCACACCCACCCCTGCCTTCCCAAGGTCAAACACAACTCCAATTCAGCCCTCAAGAAATCAAGTTTGACGCTCCTGCCTTAAAGGCTCCCGATTCCTGCTTTAGACAAGAAAGCCTTAGTAATTTTTTAGCTACTCTAAGTAGTTGGACCGGACCAGCATACAAATTCAGCAAGCAAGCAAGTAAATAAAAAAACGAATGACTCTTCTTGACTGATTGAAGTAAGAGTACCACAAAGAACTGAATCAACAGAGCTAATTTGAGGCACAGATTGCAAAGATGGGACACTTTCTAGTTTCTGCATTTAGGGAGGAGGGGAGGAGAGAGATTCAAACCTCAAGCTTATTTTATTAGCGTAGATTAGTTGCCATCAGATACAATTGGAATGCAAAAAGTGTGGTTGCGCAGAGGGGAAAGAAGTAAACACTCAGTGGTATGAAATATTACCTTTTTGCACAGTGAAATAAGCAACATTGGAATCGCATTCATCCCCACCTGGTTGACACTAACATGAGAAGTGGGAATTGTTTGCTATGAATATTCACCAAATACTGTATCTTTAGTATCTGCTGTGTAATGCATCTTTTTTTTTTCTCCTTCGGGTGCATAATCTTCTTCTCTTCCCTGCTCCCTCACCAAGTTTTGTTATCCCCTTATTCATTGCCTGCTTGCCTTTCTGGAATAGCAATTCGGCAACAACATTACAACGGGCCCTAAAAATATTGTCTTCTATACAGCAAGAGCAGGGTGAGAACCTATTTCACTAACTCAACACACCTTGGTGAATTTTGTGAGTCTCTGAATGGAGGAGTGGGTCTTTGTGTTTCCCCCGAATATGTAATTTTGCAAGTCATTTTTCCGTAATCTATTTTGCATGTCATTTTCTTTCTTTTTTTTACTAATATCCACACCTTCCGCTAATATATGCATTATTTTTTGTATGGATCTTTTCACATTGCACACTTCAAAGAAATGGTAGCATATTGATTTCAGAATGTTGAATTATGCAGCACAAGTTTGGATAAAAACGTCTACCTCCTATCCTGAGAAGTGCTCCTTCTTTCACTCCAGGTAGGATATGCTGAAAAAAATGCAGTTTCAGACAGCTGAAAAAAAGAAGCTAACGTGTTTGAAAACTAACCAATCTAATTCAGGCTTAAGAGAATGCTGAATAATTGTAGGATTTCGATTGTGCAGGATTTCGGTTTGGCTAGTCTAAAGAAAAGAAGAATTAGGAGTGACATGATAGCAGTATTCCAGTATTTGAGAGGCTACCACAAAGAACAGGGGGTCAAATTAGTCTACAAAGCACCAGAGGGCAGGACAAGAAACAGTGGATGGAAACTAATACAGGAGAGAAGCAACCTGGAATTAAGGAGAAATTTCCTAACAGTGAGACAATTAAGCAGTGGAATAGCTTGCCTTGAGAAATTGTGGGCACTCCATCACTGGAGGTTTTTAAGAAGAAACTAAACAGCCAATTTTCTGAATAGATTCTCCTGCTTTAGCAGGAGGCTGGACTGGACTTCAGGTCTCTTCCAGTTCTATTCTATTCTATTCTATTCTATTCTATTCTATTCTATTCTATTCTATTCTATTCTATTCCTTATTCCTTTGCATTCCTTTGCATTCCATTCCATTCCATTCCATTCCATGCCACTCTACTCTACTCTACTCTACTCTACTCTACTCTACTCTACTCTACTCTACTCTACTCTACTCTATTCATGTAGCTTTCTGGTTCAGCAATTTAAGACTACGGGTCACATGATTTTACAGGAACATCAAAACTGTGCACCATTGTGGTTGTCATTTGTACGATCCTAAGAGAAAGACATGGTCATGTTAAAGAGTTGTAGACAAGTGTTGGTTTCATAGCCCTCATGCTCCAAAGTCCATTTTGGAACCAAATCCGATGTGCTTGAGCGTCCTAATATCCTAATATTAGAGATGAGCCAATACTTATTTTGTTGCAGAACAGAATAAAAGCACGAGCCTTTGTCCATGCCCATATGATCCAGTGCTTTTTCCTGATTTTTCTCTAAGAGTTCAAGATATTATCCTCGCAACATGGTCTATAACAGATGAAATAATGGTGAGAGAATGACTAGCTCAAAGTCAACAACCGAGCTGTGGACTACAGGATCAAGGAAGGATTTTAACTTGAGTTTCCACAGAAGACGTCACAGCAAGTCAACCAGGATGAATGGCCATCTATCTCCTGACCCCACCTCAATATTTATTTGCTTGCTGGCCTCCCAGACTTTTCCATTCAATATGACCAAAAGTTACACTTTGATTTTACCATACTTAATAGAAATAAGTAAAAGAGGCCTGAAAAATCAAAGTTTTCAGTAGCAGCGCTAAGACGGTTTCTGAAGACTTAAAAAGTTACTAAGTTTCAATCTTATTTTTTTTAATTTTCTTTTTATGTATAATCTTTACTGAAGTTTTTTTTTCCATGAATAAAAGATAAACATAAGAAGTTACATAAAAAGGAGAGTTAAGAAAGAGGAAAAAAAAAAGATAAAAGAAAAAGTTTGAAACCGAGTACAAATAAAGAAAGAAGAAAAGAAACAATAATTAAAGAAGCAACGTCTGATCTTCTGAACAGCAATTATGAACCAACTTATTATCTCTCCTCCCTTTCTTAGATTATATTACAGAGTTCCTCTCTGTCCCATATTCAACCCTTTTTAATCAGCAACTCCAGAAATCACCATAATTCTGAGACCAGAATGGTGGTCACTAAGCAGTGTTTTTTTTAAATGAGTCGTCCCATAAACAGACTGCATTTTATGGCCTTTTTCTTTCATTTATTAAACTCAGGTATTGAGTTTCATTGAGCCCTTAATTTCTATTGCTAAGTGAAATATCTGTTAAGTGAATTTTGCCCCATTTTACGATCTTTCGTGCCACAGTTGTTAAGTGAATCACTGCAGTTGTGAAGTAAGAGTCAATGGCCAAGCATCCAAGCATCCCACATGACTATGGGGATGAGGCAATGGTCGCAAGCATGAAAAATGGTCATAAGTCACTGTTTTCAGTGCTGTTGTAACTTCAAATGGGTACTAAATGTAGTCTTCTGAGTTGAGGATTACTGAATTTACAATCATCTATGACACATACTCTTATTTCATCATAAAATAAACCATCATTCACAAATTTCCATCATTGTGCTCTGACTATTCTGTTTTTGTTTTGTTTTTTCATACCCATGTTTTCCGGAAAAAATAAGGCTGGGTGTTATATTAATTTTTGCTCCAAAAGATGCATTGGAGCTTATTTTCTGTTTAGGTCTTATTTTCAGGAAAATATGGTTACTAAATGCTTCTGTCTGGCTGAGGATCTTAACTTATTTTGAGGATAGGACTTATATTATGAGCAACCTGAAAAATCATACTAGGGCTTATTAATCTGTTGGGTCTTATTTTAGGTGAAACAGGGCATTTTCCCAATATAGTACATACATGACTACCTAGCTGGCAGGGCCTGCACCGTTCTGTGAACCGTTCAAAGTGCTTTTTGGTCGCTAAAGCATTTCTTATTTAATAGCTATAGTACCGCCTTGCAATGTTATCAGCTCAGTGGGAACTTACTCAAGTGATGCCAACAACAAGCTTAAACTTGTTCATGTCAGCCAATAGCTTATACTGAATGTATTGGTAGTTTGCTAGAGGTTGTAATTTCTGTCTAGGCAGGAAGTGAGGTCTAATGTGAGGAAATTAGGGCCTGGAATTACCCTGGTGGCCTGAAATAGTCACTTGGGTAGCATAATTTGAGCAGCCTTAGCTATGTAAGAGACCCAGAATGACAGTAAAAATGAAGAACAAAGTAGAAATCGTCTGTTAGTATAAGTCGGTTTTCTTTAATGAGGTCAGTTCCAAGACACTTTAAGATAGAATCCCTGAAAATTATCACTATTATAATATACTCTACTAGGGTGGAGGGGTTTTTTTCTGTTGGAAGGGGGTTTGAATAATAAAAAACCTTGGGGAGCAGATTGCTATGAATATTTTAGAGTTTTGATATAAGTTTAAATACATTTGAGGAGGGGGAAATGTAGGATCGTGATTAAAAGTTTCAAAGCTTCATTGCTCTTTAATCATAGACACAAGTAGGATACACATTCGTGGTTAGCACATTAACTGTTTGGCTTATTAGCAAGAATGTACACACACACATACATACATACAAACACAAGACAACTGATTTGGATTTATATTAAGGGGGAAAATTACATTCTTTGTTCCAAAAGGGTGTGTTTAATTAATATAACCTCTATTGTCTTTTCTTTGCAACACCGAACATTTTCATTTTTTTTCTCTTTTTTTAGAAATAGCATAAGAGTGAATTTCTTGGAATTTTTTTACTTCTAATACCCTTTGGAGAAATAGCATGAAAAACATTTCTTTCCTCTTGAATCTTTAAATATTTAAATCAGCAAGGGTGATGAATGGTTGCATTTTATTTTATTTTTCAAATAATTTGATGTATATCCCAGGCCCTACAGTAGCGGAAGCATCAGTAAGAAGATGGCATATTTCATTTGATTTTAGGTATAAATAACAACGACTTTCATTTAATATTTAATTAGCTGCCTCACTTTTGAACCATTCCAACTTAAAACATTGATGGAGGCCTTCTTTTATTTAACAAGCCCATATCCAGTTACGGCGCTGTGACTTTTAGTTTCAAAAATGAGACTATTTTTTTTAATATATAAAAGGCCATTAAAAAAAAAATCAAATAGGAACAAGGAACAGTTCTAAGAGTTCCTTCTAGGAACTTGAACCATAATTGAAAGGGCCTTGTTACAAAAGGTGGTGCAATGTATTTTCCAAAGAGAAAGCTGTTATATTAGCTCACCATGATAAAACTTTCAAGCAGTTTGCATACATATGGTATAGATCAGGGGTCTCCAACCTTTCAGACCTCAGGGACCACCAAATTTATAATTTTAAATCCCGCTCCGCTTGCTGAAGTGCCTGGACTCCCAGTGACAGGATGGGGTCCTGTTTCTGCAACCTTAAACACTCAAAGAGCCATTTGGACCCATTTCCCACAGAAAACAAAACACCAGGATCTCTCATCTCATCTCTCTCTCTCTCATCTCTCTCTCTTTTTCTCTCATCTCTCTCTCTCGGTGTATCTCTCTCTTTCTCTCATCTCTCTCTGTATCTCTTTCTCTCTCATCTCTCTCTCTCTCTTTCTCTCTCCTCTGTATCTCTCTCATCTCATCTCTCTCTGTATCTCTCCTCTCTCTCTGTATCTCCTTCTCTCTCATCTCTCTCTGTATCTCTTTCTCATCTCTTATCTCTCCTCTCTCTGTATCTCTTTCTCTCTCATCTCTCTGTATCTCTCTCTCACATCTCTCTCTGTATCTCTCTCTTTGTTTCTCTCTCATCTCTCCCTCTCTCATCTCTCTCTCTTTCTCCCTTTCCCAGTCCTATATTCCAGAGCTCTAGTCACAGGACTGGCCCATTGGTCATTCTGGAGCAGCTCCTCCACCTGGGTGCGCTGAGGACCACCAAAATTTTCTCACGGACCACCAGTGGTCCCCAGACCACTGGTTGGAGACCTCTGCTCTGATAGATAAGGGAGCTGCTGAGTTCTCTTTTTTTTATGGTGAAATCCACCTAAATGGATCTGTCTGTCTGTCTGTCTGTCTGTCTTTCTTTCTGTTTCAGGAGCTGCTGAAGGATGACCCTGTGGATTTTGATCTTGGAGAGGAAGAACTCTTGGAAACAGTGAAGAGGGAAAGAGTTGAAATGGAGATCAGTATGTTGGGTAAGGATTCCCAGGACAATAGGGAAAGTGTGAATGTGGCAAAATAAATCGAATATGTA
>JAOYMU010000020.1:38747280-38759225 GCA_025802295.1 Psammodynastes pulverulentus
TATGTTTTATTTGTGTTTGTTACCCGCCCCGAGTCCCTTGTGGAGATGGGGCGGGATAGAAATCTAAAATAAATAAAATAAAAATAAATAAACTGGTCATGGATGTGGCCAGCACATGATGCATCCGGCCCAAAGGCCGTAAGTTTGACACCCCTGATGTATACCATCATACAAACAAACAAAACAAAAGCTAGAAAAGCACTCTTTTTCTAATCCAAAAGCAAAATATGATGTGAGCATTCACTAACAAAAAAACAGTAACTGGAGCAGCCTGGACCTTGTTAGCTTAAATGTTTAAAAACAAAAATACAATCAAGTCAAAAACAAAGGGAGAGTCATTCATTTTAATTGTTAACCATGAGTTCAAAGGTATGCAAGGAAAGTTGTTGGAGGCACCAAGGAATCGGCGATCTGTTTGTGGCCTAGTAAAGTAACAGAGTCATTTTGTGTAATCAGCTAGAAAACAGGAGCTCCTGAATTGCTGCCTTGCCTTATGGACTAAGCCAATTGGGTAACTTTTGGCCAATCATTCTTTTTTCACCCTAGCAGGAAGGCAATGGCAAAGCACTTCCAAAATTTTGCCAAGAAAACTGCATGTTGTATGCACATACACACAGTAGAACAGAACATGCATTGTGTTTGCCTTTCTCATATCAAGAGTACCTAATAAATTATTTACAAAGTAGAAAGATAAAGAGGAAGAAAGACTAGAGCAGTGATGGCAAACCTTTTCGGCATCGCGTGTCCAAACTGGAAAGCGTGTGCATGCATGTAAATGTGTGCATGCCGGAGTGCTGGAAAACCCAAAGACCAACTTGCCGGTGTGTGCATGCCTGTTTTTTGGCTGGTTTTTGCCTGAAAATGGCCTGAAAAATGGCTGTTTTGGGGGCATTTTCAGGCTGTTTTTCGCACTGAAAATGGCCCCCAAATGGCCTGAAAACGGCCCCCAAATGGCCCGAAAAACAGCCTGAAAAAGGCCTGAAAACGGTCCAAAAATGGCCTGTTTTGGGGGCGTTTTTCGGGACATTTTTCAGTACTCTGGCACCCATGAATACCAGCTGGCCAGCGTCCATGTGTGTGCCAAAACCCAAAAGAGCAGTCAGCGATGGTGCACGTGCCCACTGAGAGGGCTCTGCGTGCCACCTCTGGCATGCATGCCATAGGTTCGCCATCACAGGATTAGAGAAAGAGCCTAAGCTTGGAACAATTTCAAAGAATAGAGATACACACTGCAAATTAGCAAGCTACATGCTCTCTCCAAATGCCTCTCAGAATGTGTACTTCCATAATTCAGTAGTGAATAAGGGTTTATTTTCAAAATGTGTCTTAAATCAAAACTAATCCAAACTAAGTCTTTCAGGGGGGGTGTAGAACAAAGACAATGCCTGATAAAAAAAACCTTGCTTGCAGGAAAAAAAGCAGGACTGATGCAAACATCTTGAAATTAAAGTGAAGAAAAAAGAAAAACTAGGGATGAGGAATTTGTTACATTGTTCCCCTAAATATGAGTCATTAGTTGGAAAGATGACACATGAAATTTCTTGTACCTAATTACTTATTTTGTTTCTTAGCCACTGAAGACACCCTAGAAAAGTCAAATCCCGAACAGAGCTCATAGCAGTTTGTTATATCCTTGGAATATCACATTAACAAGAAAGGTCATCTTGCTCTTGAACACAAGTGCTTGTAGAACAGGCACATGTTCGGTGAATAAAGGCATCACTGATTTGGAAGGAACTATTTTGAAACAATCCAAACATTCTGGCAAATTATGATCCTTTTATTATACACGGGTGCTGATGTTTTGGTTTCTCAGACAGAAATTGGACTGAAGAAATTAAGAATTTGACTTCCGATTTTGCAGAAGATAACCTGAATGTAAACTAAGCTCAACTTGTAACAGTGGTAAAAATGGCCTTTTAAACACAGATGGCAAGTAAACAAGCAATATAATAGGTGGGATACTATGAAGATTTGGGAATTTTTCAAAGTATAAATTCATGGAGGGTACAATCATCACATGCAGAAAATCATGCTCAAAACGTATTGACATGTTGAGTTTGTATTGCACACGACCAAATTTCTTCAGCACTAAAAGATTTAAATAGTAACAATTTTACCTCTTTTGTTTATCAGATGCAGACATGTAATTATTGCTACTATATATTATATAAAGAACCAGAGGTTGTTGAAAACAAATTGCATCAAGCTTCTTTTTGCTGCTCCATATGTGTCCCAAATATGGTACTTCACTTGGAGTAAGCCAAACCCCTATAGAGGCTAAGGGCATGGATTATCATGTTTATTTTATGTTTAAATCACTTTCTGGTAGACTAGCTAGACATACATTATTATTTCCATTCAAATTGGGTCTTTTTATATGTAAATTGGCTGGATTTGGTCTGTCCTCCAGTTGTTTAGTCTCTGGGAGACAATAAAACAATAATCCATGATGCAGACCAATACGGGGCTAAATGGTTGATGATATGCCGCCACCCAAGCCTCACTGAATGCCACTCTATCTTTATTCTCTGGAATATCAGAAATTAAAGAAGGCATTTTCATTGGTATGCTTTGATGCACTGCCAACAGCAGTAATGGAAGAACATTTTGCAGAAAATAATAATAAACAACCTCATCTGCGCTTACAGGTTTGATCAAGTAGAGACTTTAGTCCATGACTTTCTATAGTCTTCTCACTACAATGAAAGCCGATAGAAACAGAAAAGTGATGGCAGAAAAAGACCTAGAGGTTCATCTAATCTGCCCTTTTAGGTTGCTTTGTTGTTGCTGCTGCTGTCCGTTTACTTGTAATTTATTTATTATTTTTATTTTTTGTCAGCTGATGGACATGTGTTATCCCAAGCATTATTTAAACTCACTTACTGATGATTGACCCACTACCTCTGCTGGAAGTTAATTCCAAGCTTCCACCACACATTCTGTGACTTTCTAACTTTCTAACGTCCCTCTTGTCAATTTGAGGTTTTGCCCCTAAGTGCTATTGCTAAATTGGATCTGACTAAATCCTATATAATGGGCTTAAGGCCTTCCTTTTCTTGCTGATGATTCCTCCAATGAAGCATCCCAGAATTCTGTTTGCTTTCACAGCTGCTAGCTACACCGTTTTACTCATTTTGCAGTGATTTGCTATGAGCACACCTTTCTTCTGGTTTTCTGTCTAACATTGTGCCCCCCCCCACTCAATACTGTACCCTGCCAGAGGATTCTTTTCCCCAAGTGCATGATCTTACATTTAGAAGTTCAGTGGGCCAATTTTCCAGAAATGCCAAATCATTTTTCATGTTTGGAATAGCCCAAGGAACATAATCTCTATTGCACACCCTTGTGCATCGGCAAAAAGACAACCTTCTCTTATATTGCTTGAACACAACAGCACCTAGGACTGAGCCATGTACCACTTGTGACTGGTCTCTGTTCAAATCATGCTCCATTAACAATCATGCACTGGGATCTATTCCTGAGCTAACTTACTATCTACTGAACTACCCAGGGGTTAAGCCCTAGCCTGTACCAGTTTTTTATGAATTCATTATGTGAATGAGCTTATTATGCACAGTTCAGATCTACCAAACTCTCTGGGTGCACCTATGACTTTTTAAATGTATTTTAATTGTCAGAGGATTAAAAGCCACATCTACACAATTGGTAAATTTTGTGCCACAGTTTAATAACTGCTTTGATTTATTTAGAGGACTGAATTTGTACACAGATGTTCACAGTAATATCATTAAAGGAAATGTTTAAAAAAATGAATTTTTTTTAATGTTATGGCAATCTTAGAAAGTCATGGTTTATAATCAGTGAGAAAGGTACAGCATCGTAATATCATAGTAATATGCGCCAGAATCTTAAGTGGATAGAGATGGTGGATTCTGCCAATTATCTGGGCAATTCTCTGCCAGCAGGGGATATAAAGTGCCTACTCTCTGACATAAAACTGTGTCTTTCTCTGTAGAGTCAAAAGTGATTGTAATGATTCACAGCTATCATCTTTGATAGCAATGAATCTGGATAACTTCTCTTCAACTCTGAATACCTCTTCTTGTAACCTTAAATCAATATAGCATTGAACTGTACAGTTTTGCATATTCTTTCTTCCTTTGTTCATAATTGCTCTTACAGAACTCAAACTTCTGGAAGAACATTTGTCAGGGGAAAAACAACAACAATTTTACTATTAATATTAATACAAGAGTTGTGGAAGAAAAAAAATGCTTATACCTGATGATATTTCACAACACAGAGAAACTGTCAAATAATAGATACCAGATAATCAGAGTTGGAAGGGACCTTGTAGTTTATCTAGTCCAACCCCCCACCCAAACAGGAGACCCTACACCATTTCTGACAAATGGAAGTCCAATCTCTTCTTGAAGGTCTCAAGTGATGATGCTCCCACAACTTCCAGGGGCAAGCTGTTCCATTGGTTGGTTATTCTCACTGTCAGAAAGTTTCTCCTTGTTTCCAGGTTAAATCTCTCGTTCAGTTTCCATCCATTATTCCTTGTCTGGTCTTCAGGTGCCTCATGTCCTCTGTCTTCTGATTCTTCAATATAAGTCTCTCACATTTTTGTCCATGGATTAATTCTATTGCTTTTAAAGAAGAAATGCTCCATTTTTGTCTTTGGAAATTATTTTAAAAGAGAGAGGAACCTATAGGATACTAATTAACAATAATAGGCTATTCAAAGAGAACAGTGTGTGTGTGTGTGTGTGTGTGTGTGTGTGTGTGTGTGTGTGTGTAAGAATTGTAAAATTCACAGAAAAAAATTATATCAGTGTGTACATACATCAAATTTACAACCCACAATATATTGGAAAAAATAATGCACTAGTAACAGCAAATAAAAATCTAGAGAAAATTTTTGAAAAATGAATATAGTTAATCAAAATAGGTTCCCTACCAAAATAAGTTGAAACTAATAGAACAATCAAATTGTCGGCCATGCTACTAAAGAATTAGGGCAAATTAGAGCTTTGATCTAAGAAAATGGCTGTAAAATGCATGTGTGTTCATTTACTGAAGTATATTTCTTCCAGGAATTGATCATAAGCCTGTAATATGTGCTGCTCAGAAAGCAGTGATAGATGTGGCTTCAGAATTTAATTTCTAGCTCCAGCTATTGATATTAGCAGCTGAAAATAAGCTAGAGAAAATGTGATAGAAGCAACAGCATTATGCAATGCAGCTGAAAATTCTGGTAAAAATATTAATATACATGTTATTTTAAAAGGTTTTCAAACTGCCCATCATTTAAAATTACCACAGCAGAGTATAAAAGATCAAGAAATGGTAATATAATAAAACTAAAATAAAACTCAATTATAAAACAATTAAAAAGCCAATAAAATACAAAAAAATAAACTTAATTGGGTAAAAATGTAGGCAAATTAAATAAAAATTTTACCTTGGTACAAAAATGATTGCATATATGACCAAGAAATGAGCAGAATTTTCATGAGCTTTGTCAACTTAATTGTTCAATTCCAGAAAAATAAGTAAAGAGTTTTTTTAATGGAACAAGAAGTTTTTCTGAGGAAAACTTACATGCTGCTCTCAAAGTAATCAAAATATAATTTCATATTGCCACAAGTATTAAATTATACTGTAAAGGCTAGCCAGGTCCCTACACTCCTGCTTTATATTATCAGTTTAAAATTTATATTAATTAAAAGTTGCTCAATATACTTTTTGGTTTCTACACACCAAGCAATTTTAACAGAATGATAGGTACTTTTTTTTTTTAAAGGTAAATTCTACTTCATATTTTTCAAAATATCCTTATCCAAAAGGCCAATCCAATCATAATAATTCTCATGGTTCAGTGGATTAAATCAAAAGGAGTCATATTCATTCACCATGTAACCACTGAGCACTATTGCCTATCCAGCTCACAACAAAGCGCCCCTTCTAGTCTTGCTCTAGTGGCATTTTTAGAAATAAGGTGGTCAGGCTCTTAAAGGATTTTCTAGAGCAGTGACGGCAAACCTTTTCTGCATTGAGTGCTCAAAGTACACAAGCATACCCAAAATGCAGCACAGGCACACCCCACACCCCTGTGCATGTGCCTGCCCCCATGAATGCATGGCAGAGACCCGAAGACCAGTTGGCTGGCGGGAGGCATGCACGCATGCGCCACAGAACCAAGCTGGGGCAATGACGTGTGTGCCCACAGAGAGGGCTCTGCATGCCACCTATGGCATGCGTGCCACAGGTTCACCACCATAGTTCTAGAGAATCCATCCATGCCTTGCACATTCAAAGGAACTATTTTTTTATATAGTTTAAAACTATTTCAAGCAGTATCTGCACATTTGCATCAAAATGATACCATACATGGACAACTGTTGTGATCCGTGGATCTTGTCATGCTATGGCTGGTGGCAATGGCTGTTCATGACCACTGTGGCCAGTAATATGATAGGTTTACTAGAGATTTCTAGATAAAGCCTGTCATTTTCCAAGGGTTTTCGTAGAATACTATTAAGGCACAATTCAGCATAACTAAGCTGTGAGTTGGGCAACCATATGTCTCTCTAATTAAATAAATAACAAATGTATATGTGTACAATGTGTATAATAATTAATAACTGACTCTTATGTAATACTTACATAGTATTTACATGAACGCCATCAGGAACAAATAAATAAACAAAGAAAGAAAGCACCTGAGGGTAGGACAAGAAGCAAAGGGTGGAAACTAATCAAGGAGGGAAGCAACTTAAAATTAAGGAGAAATTTCCTAACAGTTAGAACAATTGAACGCTGGAACAACTTGCCTCCAGAAGTTGTAAATGCTCCAACACTGGAAGTTTTTAAAAAGAGATTGGATAACCATTTGTCTGAAGTGGTGTAGGGTTTCCTGCCTAAGGAGGGGTTGGACTAGAAGACCTCCAAGGTCCCTTCCAACTCTGTTATTCTATTCTATTTGTTGTTGTTAGTCAGGAAGTTGTGTCCGACCCATCACAACCCCATGGACAACATTCCTCCAGGTCTTCCTGTCCTCTACCATCCCCCAGAGCCCATTTAAGCTTACGCCGACTGCTTCAGTGACTCCATCCAGCCCCCTCCTTCTCTGCCATCCCCTTCTTCTTCTTTTGCCCTCCATCTTTCCCAGCATTAGGCTCTTCTTCTCCAGGGAGTCCTTCCTTCTCACTAGGTGGCCAAAGTATTTGAGTTCCTATGCTTCTATATGTCATGCAAATAAATGAATAACTATCAGATGGCTGCACAACAGCGCTGGGGATTCATTGGAACCTGCTGATGAATCCATTATAGCTATTTCACACGATTAATGCAGCAAATCTTTTAGCATTATCACTTTGTTGGATTTTAGTATCGCATGACCGTAGGCCTTCACAGTTTAAGGATTGGTGTTATATTATAATTTAGGCCATGTTTTGTTTTGGTTTATGTGAAACTGACAGATTGGACTGACAGATTATGATTTTAACATTAGAGTTTATTTGTTATTTATTACTTTATTCGAGGATTTTTTTTAACTCAATATGACTTCAGTGTTTTTTAACTTATTCGGGTCTTTGACTGTAATAAATATTGACTTGATCTGATTTGAGTGACCATGGTTTAGCTACGTGGGGTCAGTAAGTGGATTCCACAGCATTATTTTATGCAGAAGGGAAGATATCGCTGAAACTAAACAAGGCAAGACAAGGAAAATTTAGATTTTGAACCTGGTCTCCTTCTTAATTCCTCAGCTGAGCTCGGTTTGAAAAATTGAATGCTGGACAGCCCTGATCTTCTGGGTGATTCAGGAACTGAGAAACAAAAAAATTGTGCAATGTGTTTATAAGATTTGTTACAAAGTGAAAAGATAAACAAAGAATATAGAAGAGTGCCAGGAAGAAAAGAGAACGAAAAAATGCATCTGAAGGTCAGACAAGGAATAAAAACTGAACAAGGCGAGATTCAACCTGGAAATAAGGAGAACCTTTCTGATAGTGAGAACAACCAACTAATGGAACAGCTTGCCCTCAAAAGTTGTGGGAACTTCTTCACTGGAGGCTTTCAAGAAGAGACTGGACTGCCATTTGTCAGAAATGAGGTAGAGTCTCCTGCTTGGGTGGGAGGTTGGACTAGATGACCTACAAGGTCCCTTCCAACTCTGATTATCTGTTATCTGTTATGTGTTGAAAACAGTAAAATGCAAAGGAACAAAATACTTGGTATCTTCTAGACATACCTGGGACTTGGTAGTACATCATGAACTAACCTAGTTTCCTTCACATTCTTCTTTAATTGGTAAATTCAGAAATCACTAGTTTTTTAAAAATCCATTTTCAGCAAAATGTCAATGGAAACCGGGAAATGTCTTCTCTACTCCAAGACTGGAGGATATTCTGTGAAGTTACGTTTTGTTCTCATTTTGTTTATCGACTAAAATGTAATTCTAGACTATATGCTGAAACCAGTATGTGAACAGAGCCTTAATTCATTATTTTGTATTCAGCCACACTTTTGAACAGATGGATTCATCTTACATGGGACCATTTGCCCTGCGGAATCTGGGTTGATAATTTGTGGTTCCTCTTCGGAGAAACAAATGTTTTTACTTAGATGTGTTGGGGTTACATCCAAAACAGATCCCCCAATTGATTCTACCTTACTGTATATTTTTGAACATGATTAATAATATTGGGGATTAGAAAACTTGGTTCAGGATTCATCCATATGGATCACACGGGGGCTAACGTTTTATCTTACTGAAATCACACAATCTTTGTATCAATGCATTTCTTGACCCAATATGAAACAGTCCTAAATAATTCAAGTTTGGATTATTTGAAGGACGTTCGTACTTCTGTAAAGCTGTCCCTCTTTTATGGATGTCTTTGAAAATATTACCTACTTAGGCTCTTTTTAATGGGGGCCCTTCTCTATACATATGTTCCTCTTTAGAAAATCTACTTGACCTTTGCTTGTTTTAAAATGAAATCTGTCTTTTAATGGCTTTTTAATGGCATTTTCTCCTGATGGATACTTGCAAACGATACGCGATTGTCACCGCGTTGTGTACTTGTTTCTTTTAAAGAGAATTCATGAGTGCACTTGATGTTGAACTATATTGTTTTGTTGGTTTTTTTAAAATATCTCAGGCTTCCTTAAGATCTCTGGCGTCTTGAAGGAAGAATGAGAAATAAATAAAATAAAATAGGATGGCCTCAGGGGAAAAACTAAAGACCTCCACAGGGTATCCGCCCCTTGTAAAAATAGATTAGTGGCTGATATCCTGTAGAGACAATCATTTTGGAAGATACAAAACTGGCTTTATTATTTTTTTTTCTAGAACTCTTTTAGAAAACACGGTATTGTAAGACTGTGTCACGAGATGTGTGCATTCGCTAAACTACTAACATGGCGAGAGATTTGGAGTAATCTGTTTCCATAATGAAAATTATTTCTATAAGCTCACCTGTCGTATCTAGTTTAGCTTGTTAAATCTAGGACTTACCAAATACTTATCACTATGAATGGGAGATGACTCAGATCAGAGCTGGTATTCACCAGGTTCTGACCAGTTCTGGAGAACTGGTAGCAGAAATTTTGAGTAGTTCAGAGAACCAGCAAATCCCACCTCTGACTGGCCCCCATCTATTCTCTGCCTCCCGAGTCCCAGCTGATCGGCTGGGTCTTCTTTTGTTGCCCTGCAAGGAGAACAGAGCTGGAAATCAGATCAGTGGAGTAGGGAGGGAATGGGATTTTGCTGTATCCTTCCCCCAGGAATAGGGAGGGAATGGGGATTTTGCAATATCCTTCCCCTGGAGTGGGGTGGGAATGGAGATTTTACAGTATCCTTCCCCTGCCATGCCTACCAAGCCACCCCACCAAGCCACACCCACAGAAGTGGTAGTAATTTTTTTTTTTGAATCCCACCACTGACTCAGATCCTCTCTACAGAGACAGCTTAGACTCATCAGCCTTTTTTCCATCTAAACCTGCTTTGCCAAATGTCAATCTATCACTCCTGTTCTGTTTGTTTGTTTGGTTCCCTTCTGATCGACCAATTAAATGGTGCCGTAAAACACGCAAATTGCAAATCCTGTCTGCCTCCAGTCACCGCTAGGCAGGGAAGGAGACAACTGACATAAGAGCAAAATGATAATCTATTTATTTACATGGAGGGAAAATAATAATAAAAAAGCTTTACAAGCTCAAACTACATGCCTTAGGGATGCTTCTAAAGCAAGGAACTGTTGATAGTACTTATGAGTCACAGTTCTGCACCAAAGTATGCTTCGCCCATCTCTCTCTATTCGTCTATTGCACACTCGTCGGTAAAAGTGTAGGGTGTCATAATATCACTGTCTTTGTTCTGAGTGTTTTGTTGGGGTGGCAGGGGAAGGATACTGTAAAATCTCCATTCCCTCCCCACTGACCTGCTTTCCAGTTCTGTTCTCCTGTGCAGCGTAACAAAAGAAGACCCAAGCAATCAGCTGGGACTCTGGAGGCAGAGAATAGATGGGGGCGGGGGCGGTCAAAGGTGGTATTTGCCGGTTCTCTGAACTACTCAAAATTTTCGCTACCGGTTCTCCAGAACCGGTCAGAACCTGCTGAATACCACCTCTGGATTAGAAGACCTCCAACCAGTAAAAGTTAGGCAACTCTTCCTTTATCCCAACTCATCTTCACAGTGGAAAAATGTAACCAAGGAATATGCATCATATGCCGTAGCCAATAGCAACCTTTTTGTATTGAAATTATCTCTCTCCATAATATAAAAAAAACATCACTTCTAGCAAGCAAGCAAGCAAGCTTAGAGCAGGATCCCCAAGAGGTTCAGTGAACACAATATAATGAGATTTAATCCTTTGAGAGATCACCAAGTGGGAAGGAGGGGAGAAATCATATCTTTTTTTTCTTTTTTGCTCTTCACTCTATTCAGTTACCTCTAAATATAGTATGGATTTAGGTCTGGGAAAAAAAATTATAGTTAGCGGTAGAGTAAGGTGGGTGGTAGAATGACTAACAAGATAAGGACAGCTCAAAAGGAGTTTAACAAAGCCTTCTAGGAGATTTTGCAGATGTTTTTATGGTAGATTGTCAAACTTTACACTAATCTTTGGTGTAAGAGGTTTTAAGGGCTGCATCCCTCTCGTTTGCTCTTTTGCTGGGTTGATGCTCGTAAATTATAGATCAGGCTTTCTGACAATGAGCGGCAACTTCTTAAATTACAGACAAACTGGGGAAGAATATTATTACATGGTATTACGATGGAGCCCAGCAGGACTCCCTTCTTCCTTCACTTTTCCACAGCAAACACAACAATGTCAAGAGGGATAAAGTGGTTGTGCGGCACAAACAGAGGTTATCGAAGCAAGTTGAACAACCACAGTTCCAATTTAGAGCAGGGGTCAGCAACACCCTGGCTCTGCAGCCGCATGGGGCTCTTTCATCCCTCTGCTGCGGCTCCCTGTCACTCAAAATATGTGTCACAATTGACAATTTGTGGCACCCGCTGGCACATGATTTATTGAGCTTTTCAACCCCAGGTAGGTTTTGTGACGCCCGGTGTTTTCTTTTCTGTGGGAAATGGATCCAAATGGCTCTTTGAGTGTTTAAGGTTGCCAAACTCTGACTTAGAGCTCCCTCTACTGGTGGATATTCATGCAACAGATTCTGTTTTTTGAACATCACTGTAAGATCCTCATACACAGAGAAACCCAATCGAAGACCTACAACTACCTGGGGAGAAAGGAAAACACCACATTATATATATTTAATGGTTAATTTTTTCTGCTGGTATTTTAAAATTCAGGGAGGCCAGTATAGATCTATTTCGAGCTTATTAGCTTATTAGCTCTCGAGCTTATTAGCTCTCATCAGCTTATGGGATTTGAACCTGGGTCACCTGCATTGTAGGCAGTTGTATTAACCTCTAGGCCACAGGTTCTCTTCCCCTT
>JAOYMU010000020.1:40289449-40299905 GCA_025802295.1 Psammodynastes pulverulentus
ACATTCAAAGAGCCATTTGGACCCGTTTCCCACAGAAAAGAAAACACCGGGAGCCAATAATTTAACAACCGGTGTGACGTGGCCAACTCCACGTCACTCGCTCATTCCCACCCAGTCACCATCTGCTCTGGAATATGGAGTGAGTCTCCATCCCCCGCCATCACCCTTACCTTCTCAGGCCAGTTGAGGGGTGATGGGGAGGGGCCAGCCAGTGGTGGGATCAGCTGACAAAGAGCCGCAGCAGAGGGCCGAAAGAGCCGCATGCGGCTCCAGAGCCACAGGTTGCAGACACCTGGACTATTTGTACCGTTTTCTTTATACTGTTTGTAAGCTTCCTAGAGTCACTGTGGGCGAGTGGGCAGCCATATAGATTTCCCCAAAAATTGCCTTCCCCGGACATGCGGCTGTCCCATTCTTTTAAAATAAGCTAAATTCTCTTTCCCTGGTAACTGCAAACACACATCCATGTCATTCTCTTGAAACAAAGCAAAATATTATATTAAATATTAACCAGGTTTGACCCTGATTAACTTTTTGAGATCAGCCCCAATGAGTTACCGTGACTGCTTGTTTAAATAACTCACAGCCAATATTTGCAACGTGACTAAATGCCTTTTTTTTCGTCCTCGTTTTATCTCTTATTGCAGACTTAGGAAATTCAAAGCAATCTCAGTGCTCTTTTGATTTTATTGTCATGGTTAAAAAAAATATACACAAATTTCTGGTTGCCTTTTGTATTCATTCACTATATTTCCAGCATGATATCAGACAATCTACCCGAGAGGCAGAGAAATAGGCCAGTATTTGGGCGCGAGATGGAGTGGAAGCGGCCTTGGAAGCGAGGTAGTAATTTTTGATCTTGCTTTTGATTTGACAGCACTACGTTAACCACTCCTCCGCTCCAGCATTGTCCAAAAGCAAGGAGAGAGAAGTAGACAAGAAAGATTTGGACAAATCAAGGGAAAGATCCCGAGAGAGAGAAAAAAAAGACGAGAAGGAAAAGAAAGACCGAAAAAGGGTTTGTGATTTCTGCATGCTGAATGTTAAGATAACCCGTTTTCAGCCATGATGGCCTCTTGGAGCCCTCTGCCAGCAAAAACGAAGTTTGGGCACCACTCGTATCCTCCCTAGATCCCGTTTTCAGCCATGATAGCCTCCTGCCAGTGAAAATGGAGCTCGGGGGCTGTACACGTCCTCCCCAGATCCCGTTTTCAGCCGTGATGGTGTCCTGGAACCCTCTGCCAGCGAAAATGGAGCTCCGTTTTCGCTGGCAGAGGCACCACGGGTCGATCCTTCGCTATTTCCAGGGCGGCCCCACCAGCCAGATCTAAGCACCCCGCGGGCCTTGAGTTGGACACCCCTGGTCTAGAAGCTTATCGTGAAAAGGAACAGGGGAAGGAGGAAAGCCACAGCTTTAACAGCTCAGCTTGTACGCAGCCTAATATTTACAAACCCGTGTTTCTAAAAGGAAACCTTGTCTTGATGTCCTACCCATCTAGGATCATTCGAACAATGACCGCGAAGTTCCCCAAGATTCAACCAAGCGTCGAAAAGAGGAAAACGGAACAAGTAAGTCTTCTTCTTCTTCTTCTTCTTCTTCTTCTTCTTCTTCTTCTTCTTCTTCTTCTTCTTCTTCTTCTTCTTCTTCTTCTCCTTCTCCTTCTCCTTCTCCTTCCTCTTCCTCTTCCTCCTCCCCCTCCTCTTTCTCCTCCTCCTCTCCTCCTTCCTTTTTTTAGTAGCTGATATCAAAGTCAGGTGCATCTTGGAACACAGATTTATAGTAAAAGATATATGGATGGTTTCCAATTTATAAGACTAAGATAACCAGGAAGGTGGGTGGACCTGTGATCTTTCTTTGTCACACTCCTCCAGTGCTTGGTAGCACTAAAAGAACCATCCAGCCAAACTTCCTTGCTTTAAAGCCAGCTTGTTTCTGGGGCATTCCACAGGAAAGTATTTTCCTCTTTCCAGCAATCCTTCTTCCCGCCCTGCCAGTCAGTCAATTAGCTAATGCTACAGTTTAGCCAAGGCCACATTTCTTCAGGAAATGCTGTCTGAGTGCAATGAATTACTTATGGCTATTTGCTCTTTCCCTTAATATGCTTTCCTGATGCATTCCTCCATAACAAGCACAAGAGATATTATCTATGCATCATTACTTGAATTAGCCCAGCAGAGGATTACTTTAACTCTAGCTGGGCAGGAATACCCACACAATGATAAAGGCTCTCTGTATTTTTCAGCAGTTCAGAAATGCTTTCCCTAACAATTCTGAAAAATTTATTTCCTCAATATCAGTTTTTAAGACTATCGGTTGCTTTGCTAATACCCATTAAGCTACTGAAGTGATGGGCAGAAGTGCAATGAAAGGGGAGCAAAGAAAACACAAGAGTGAAACATTTTATGAAACTTCACAGATTTGGGAAGAAGCCACAGCTTGCAGTAATGTAATGCTGAGCATACAGAAAATACCAGGATCAATGTTAAACTAGGTATTCCTCTTTATTTTAACCTAGTCATTGTCAAATTAACACGTGTCCAAGTTATTCTTTTATCTTTTTTCCATTTAAGTCTTCATTATAGCGCACTAGGTGGTTTGATGTGATTAAATAGAAACATAAACACAATATTTGCTGTCTCCTTATCTATCACAGGTACAAAGGTACGATTAGTGCAGATTATGGCTGTCCAAAGTCTTCCAGTAAAATGTAGATTGATCCCATGTGAATCCCTGCTCTGCAGATGGAGAAACAGCCACTGTCATTTTCAGCAATGTTTCTATTGCTTCCTGGCACATTCCCTGTTTCACAGCATCTCAGGCTCAATAATGCTGGCAATTCTCATCTGTCTTCAGATCTGCCAATGCTTGGAGCAGCTTCTGGAGACTGAATACTTTCCCATTCTCAGTGAAGACCTTACATCCCTTGCCTAATTCTGTTTAAAAAAGCCAGTCTTAAAAGTAGCAGATTTTTGGCATAATTTTCTGGATTATTTTATTTTCCCTATTAAAAATGTCACCTTAAGGACTTTATGAAACCACATATGCCAATTGTCCAATTATTCCTCCTTGCCCAGAACTGACATTTCACTTATTGCATAGGCTAGATAGAATCCGACATTCCTGTGAATGTTCCACTGCTTCTTCCTTTTTATTATTTTGGAAGGACCATTCTTTTCCAGAAGGCCAGCCCTACCACTAGACAAAAGGAGAAGACCTCCTCCCCCCCCTCCCAGCTATTCCTCCTGAGGAATTCCTCCAAACATTTGCAATGCAAGAATGAGGCATTACATTATCCAGACTGCCGATAGTATTATAAGTGCCGGCTGTCCACATTAAGTCTGATCAGATATTCAAATAGCTCAGGGAGGCCAAATGCAAATCAAAACCTCATGTACAAATTGCTTTGTGTGCATGCAAAAAGCCATTACAGCAGCAGGTATTTGCAAACCAGCCATCTGCTAAAATGCTGTATGAAATACGTACCTTAAACAAATAAAAGCTCTCCTGTGACTTTGGGGTTTTCTCTGTAGATAAAGAAACATGCCTTGCCTGATCTATTCTTTGGTTCTGCTTCTCTGAAAGTTTGTTGGGGTTCTTTCAAGTCTTTTGATATAGAAAGGCAGCTGACACACTGACTGACATCAGAGGAGGTCCTCACTTGGCATTTCTACATTCCACACTGTACCAATGATAGCATTTGGCATAAATGGGCATCATTAACTTAAACATTGGCATTTAGGTTAAGCCTTCATGCTTAAGATCCTTCGTTCAGATTTAATCATTCATCATCATTTTAGTTATTGTCAATCCACTGCTGGATGAAGGCCTCTTCTGTGTGTTTTCAACCAATACGGTCCTGAGCTTTCTTTTGCCAATTGGGCCCACAATACTTGCTGATGTCATTGATCCATCTTGCTTGACTCCCTTTCATGGATGCTTTTTATCAAATGGGATCCATTCTATGACTGTCTTGGTCCACCTGCCATCAGTTCTTCTTGCTATGAGACCAGCCCATTTCCATTTCAATCCTTTTACTCTTTTGATGGCATTGTATATTTTTGTTTGTTCTCTAATCCACGGGCATGTCTTTCTGTCTTGCCCTGTAATGCCAAGCATGTATCTTTCATTCAGATTTACCATATATAGGAAGGTGAGGCAGCTGAAAAAACCCTGTTTTCCTGTCTCCAGAACAACTGCAAGGTGGGCTACCTTGCACTGCAATGCAACTCAAAGGCATTTCCACAGACTATGAAAGTAACAGCCTTGCCAGCTGAGGTACATGTTGCCACCTCCACCTCCAGGAACTCAATGAGATAAGAGGGGAGACTGAGATTCCCCTCTCCAAGGTAGCCAGAATAGTACCTCATACACAAGTGAGGTAAAAGGTATTGAGTACTTCCATCTTCAATTCAGAAGACTTCCATTGTTAGAAGTTAGAGATTTACTGTGTGAAAGATCATAAGAATACTTGACATCTCTTTAAGGCATAATTCTTTTATATAGATGCATACTGCATCAATTCATGAAAGAACCCATTTATTACACAGGATGCTTGATCATATAAAATATTTTCTTCATTTCCTTATTATATACACCCCACCAATGGAAATCTCATAAATGGGTCTGCATATATGTTTGATTGACTTGAAGTGTATTCCTGGAATGCACCCAAACTTATAATGATATTGCAAAGATTAACTATTGATTTTCCCATATTCCTCAAAAACGTTTAGGACAAAATGCATTATACTGCAAGCATCAAATTTATATTACTTCCCTGCCACCTTTTATTTATTTTTTCACTTTAACATATAAAAAAGCACCATTAAGGGTTTTGAGAGATTATGTTATTCATTGACTCATGATAGTACATTTGATAAATAAATGCACAAAATATATTCCAGCACATTTATTATCTACATACTGCTAAAATTCTCCTGTCTGTTTGTAATATACAAACATACCTCAAATACATACCTAACTTTAAAAATTTGTCCAAGATCTGGAATCCATTGCTTCCATGAGATTGAAATATGGCAAAATTGTGGCCATTTCAGTGCCACCCTGTTGCCTCAGACAGCTGCAGACATATGATCATCATTTCCAAAACTCTGTCACTTCCCACAAGGAAAGTCAATAGGGAAGCTGGCAAGAAATCAGAAGTTGCGCTCAATCTCACTTCTTTTTTTGTCTACTCGAGGTCATTCAGACAATGAGTTGTCTAGATTTATAATCCGCATTTCCTTCAAGGGATCAAGGCAGCATGTATAGCACTCCTCGCAGGGAAAAGTACAAGGAATACAAGTGGAAATGAGATAATATGTAGACTTGCATTCTCTGGTGTGGACTGTGACATAATTAATCCACCAAGGAGTCTAAAGTAGACTGAGTGCCACCACCAATTGAAGTGAGTCCATATAATCAGTCTTACCTAGGTTCATTTTATCTTCATCCCATGATGGGGATGAATGGGTTTAATCATCCTTAAGCCAGTGTAAACATAGTAGATAAGATATTGGCCTAGGACCATGACAATCCAGGTTCAAGTCCATCCTGGAATATTATTGGATGACTTTGGACAGGTCGCCCCTTGTCAATTATAACTGCCATACTTTCCTACTTTGATCAGATCTCAATTTTGGAGATCACATGTTAGAAAGTTTCAGAAAGATAGAATCAGAATCAGAGAAGCATAACAAATTTTACTAGGAAAATAGAAATTAAGTAGCAGGAAGAGAGAGTAACATAGGTGAATATATTCAGCTTGAGGAAAATGACTGAAGGAGGCATGTGATAGTTTCTTCAAAAATGAAAATGATGACAATATTAAGTTAAAATGTATGCTATCTTGTTCCACACTATAGTCTTATAGTCCCTTGCTCACTTTTTATTTATATTTTGTTTGTTTTTTCTTGCTTGTCACTTGCATATTTGTGCAACAAATAACCTTTAATATATACTTTCTCCACATACTGAAAAGGTTTAGATAACTGTTGTATTACAGACTAACATTAGCAAAACTATTAGGGTTTGAGTTAATTGAATTGAACTGGTATGGTGTTAAGATGCTTACTCAAGTGGACTCTGAGCTTGGTTGTTTGCTTGAACACATTTCATTATCCAAGCAAGTAATATCATCAGGGCTAGTGGCTGTGGGGTTGACTTCCTGTTTATATACAGTAACTTGCCCTGCCCAGTATTGGTGGGGTGTGGTTTTCTCAGTGGTTAAAGACACTGAGCCTATCAGAGCTGAGAGCCCAGGTTCAAGAACAGAATTCCAAACAACAGGGTGAGCTCCCGTTACTTGCTCCAGCTCCTTCCCACCTAGCAATTTGAAAGCATGCAAATGTGAGTAGATTAACAGGTATCACTTTGGTGGGAAAGTAATAGTGTTCCATGCTCCTTTGGCATATAGCCATGTTGGCCACATGACCACAAAAATCGTCTTTGGATAATGCTGGCTTCCTCAGCCAAGAAATGGAGATGAGCACAGTGTCCTAGAGTTTGACACAACTGACAGGGAAACCTTTATCTTTTTAGTTGATTAAGCTTTTTTTCCCCTGTTTGATTGTCTGGTGTTAATCCCTGTTTATCTGGGTGTGAGCCATTGGACATAATAAGTTCTGGTCTTTTTTTTCCTTCTCAGTTTTTTATTGTCATTTCTGAATGGTGTATAAATATGATTTGTTCTATGTGTCTGTTGATGGCTGATTTAACTAAACACCAAGCCTCCAACAATTCCTTAGCATTTTGAATTTAGTTTGGTCTAGCATGCTCACAATTTCCCAGTTGAAGCTATGGCAGAGGCTGTCACATGTTGTGAGATTAATGAATTTTCAGTATGTCTTCAGACTACACTACTAGTTGGTGTTCATGAATGCGCTCTGCTAAACTTCGGCCTCACTATCCTACATAGTGGCATCTATATGTTGTAGATAAGTCCTATTTTTCTCGGGGTACTGGGTATTTTTGATTTATTTAAGCTATGTTTTGGAGAGCTTTAGTTGGTTTGTCTCCTATAGTAATGTTGTGTGGTAGTAACAGTCAGTTGGTTGTTTCTGATATATTTTTGATATAAGGTAGTGTTAACCTTTTCATAGCTTATGTTGGTTGTGCTGTTGTGAGTTGAATGGTCAACTAACTTCATAATGTTTTTATCACAATAAAGTTGGAAGATATTGTACAGCTCTGTATCTTTTGTTGGAAGATATTGTACAGCTCACGTGGCCCACCCTAAATGGTAAGGATGCATTGATCCAGGAGGGCATGCTACCTGCTGCCAATTATCCATCAAGGATGAACATGTGATATGTGGTGTTGACAGAGGTTCCAATCTGCACAAAATCTCAATACAAGTTCCAATGTGGAAAATGATAAGTGGCTCCATCGACAAAGCAGAATTGGTCAAAACTGGTTGAATCAGGTTGCAAACACAAATTCCAAACAGCATTAGCAAACTGGTTTGCCACCCTGACACTAATTGACAATGTGAACAAAAAACAAGCCTCTAAAGTTATCTATGAATGTGCCAAAAAATGTGTGCCTGACTATGCAACACCAAATACAAATATGGAACATGGGTAACTTGGTGATCGGTGCAAATTAGATACACTGTTGACAATGCACAATAAAGAAAGCATCTACCTTAGCAGTATATTCACTATTACAACTCATCCGTCACTCAGGAAAAGTCCCTATCACATGGAAACAAGAGATTATAATTTCTATTTTGAAAAGTAGCAACAACCACCAATGTAAAAGCTACCAGGACATAATCCTTTTATCAATCATTAGAAAATTCTTCATGGGAATCCTCCTACTACATTTCTAGAAACAGCAAGAGAAGACAACTGGCGAGCAGCAGGCCCACTTTCACCCAACCCAAGTATGCTTTGATTAGATGTTCACCATCTGGTAATTCATGAAAAAAAGAGGATTTGATATGACAAATGACAAATGAATAGTCATTGTATTCATTGACTTTTGAGTAGCCTTCAGCAGTGTATATTGCAGTGTGTATCAGTTGATTTTATGGAAAGCACTGAAAACTGAGCACATATTCTAGCAACTACAGTATATGTATAACTGAAAGTAACCTTCAGAGGAATTCCCCAATTCCAACTGGCATTAAACAAGGCTGCATGATCTCTTCCCTGCTGTTCAATGTCATTGTGGATGCTATAATGAAGACAGGATTTGACAGCAGACAAGGGAACAGGGCAATGAAACCGAACATATAACCAACCTCTGGTTCGCCTGTGACAGTGCCATATTTGTATATAATGACACAGAAGCCACAGACATTTTGCATGACATCATAAACATTGCCCATTCATACAACCTGAAAATTAATCCTGACAAAACAAAGGTTTTTGACAACTAATGGTTCACAGTATGCTGCCTGTCTCTATTGAGATAGAGCTCTAGAGACTCTATTAAATCCAAATGGAGCAGGTGAACCAGTTCAAATATCTTGCATTGATTATGAAGAACAGGAAACAGCAACTGCAGCAGGATTGGTCAGAGCACTTGTCACTGAACTGGTGCCTGTGGAAGAAAAGAAACATTTCAGTGGAAATAAAAATGTAAAATATTCCAGGCATTAGTTTTAATAGTCTGGCTATATGGATCTGCAACATGGACACTGTTAGATGCAGATTTAAATAAACTGGATTTTTCCTATAAGGAATCTTTCCAACCTATGATTGAAGGTGAAATGTAGAAGCAGAGACCATGGTAGTTGAACATGTATGCTGAATGGCAGAACATCTGCCTTCCTTACAATCTACCATGGAGATGCATCCAGCACAGTGGAAGATTCAATGAATGGTGCCAAAGAAAATATGGATGAAGCAAATTAAATGAACTGGAAAAACTAAGGCTCAATTCCAATGATGAGAAATAAGCAGTCTGCATTTGGAAAACATAGGAAACTATTACAAGAAATATCCAAAGTCCAGGGATACCCACAAGAATGACGGCTCCAAGGTCAGTCTTACCCTGATGCTGCCTAACAGAGCAAAAGAGAAAGAACTAGGAAATACACTCTTCAGTAGAGTCATGGGCTCATGACAAGGAATCCTGATATAGCTGACATGATAAGTCTCATCAAATAATTTCCAGCAACATGCCCAGGTTCAATTAAGGTTTAAATTCACTATTTTCCTTTCTAAAAAGAACAGTTGATTCATCTTTAGAAATAGAATTAGCAGAATGATACTGTTTTCACAGAAGCACATCTCTTGCACTGCAGGACTTAATCAATATAATCTTTTCAGCTTTTGTCTATGGAGATTCTCAGTCATCCAGGTTATGGTTGTCCCAAAGGTGCCTTTTTCAAGAGGCAAGTGAACCTATCTCTCAAGCAAAACATCTTCAAAGAAAAACCAGAAAGTCCAGTTTCCTCTTCAAAAAAGCACCTTTGGGATGTTCAGCTTTTGATTGTCAGGATGGGGAAATTTACCAAACCTCACTTTTTTTTTCTTCACATGTCTGTTTGGACCTCAATGCTAGTAACTGTATGGACAAATGTCCTTCCTCTTCACTGTCCCCATCTCTTCCAAAGATCATTCCAACTATACCCCTGATTTTATTCATCCTTCTTATTCAGCATTTTTTTTCCTTTTACAACTTCATCTCTGACAATCATGGACTTTTTTTCTAGTCCATCATCTAGTCATGTCACAGGCCAAAAGCATATGAGTTTCTTCTTCTAATCACCTCATGAAAGAAGCAATCAGTCTTTATTTCTTTCGGGGATGACTGATTGGTTCATCTTGCACTTCACTTTTAGTAGCTGCCTTCAACTTCATAATTTAACTGCCTCCAAATTCATAATTCAACAGTGGATATCTTCTTTTTCTCACTCTCAATACCAAGCTTGCATATCCCCAATCCCCATTACTGGCAAAGCTACTGATTTCATTATCCTGAGATTTGTCATAGAAATATCTAGAGCTGTGCAAAATTGAACCAGGAACATTTCAGAGAATTCTGCAAAGTTCCATTTCCCCCTAGATCAGGGGTGTCAAACTTGCAGTTCGTGGGACGGATGGTTGTGTGCTGGCCACGCCCATGCCCAGGTTAGTGAAAGGGAAAAAAGTTGTGATACATCATATGATGATGCCACCATGATGTGAGTTTGACACCCCTGCCCTGGATTATGTCTAACTTCCTTCCATACTAGACATAGTTTGCAGTTATCAGAGATAAATATTCCAAATTTGAAACAAAAAAAGGCATTGCTTTAATTATTTTTATTTTTTGTCATATGGATATCTGTGGACATGCAACATTTCTCAATTCTGAAATAGAATTTATGGAGAACTCTGAATTATTCCATGCCAAACCACTTCCTAGTGCAGGGATGTCCAAACTTGGCAACTTTAAGACTTGTGGACTTC
The DNA here is from genome assembly GCA_025802295.1 of Psammodynastes pulverulentus. Classification (NCBI taxonomy): domain Eukaryota; kingdom Metazoa; phylum Chordata; class Lepidosauria; order Squamata; family Psammodynastidae; genus Psammodynastes; species Psammodynastes pulverulentus. The sequence goes on from JAOYMU010000020.1 coordinate 40,299,854, forward strand.
AACTCCCAGAATTCCCCAGCCAAGCTGGCTGGGGAATTCTGGGAGTTGAAGT
>JAOYMU010000020.1:41042311-41060208 GCA_025802295.1 Psammodynastes pulverulentus
AGACAGAGGAGGGAGATAGAGACAGAGATACAGAGAGAGATGACAAAGAAAGAGAGAGATGAGAGAGAGAGTTGAGATATGAGAGAGAGATGACAGATCCTGGTGTAGTCTGATTAAGGTGGGGGGGCGGGGAAGAGGGGGTCTTTGGACCCGGACTAAACGGATGCCCTAAAATCAAGGCTCTCCAAACATGGGAGGGTTTTTTGTGGTCTTCCACGACAGAATCCCTCGGCCGGCTGTGCTCTTTTAGGGCTGCTATACCTACTTCATAGCCCTTTTTAACTCGGCTTATGTCTTTTCAAGCCCATTTCTTTCTTTTGTGAATCTGTGGTCACCCCGGGGTTTCTGTCGCCCTACCAAGGGTAATAATAAGCCCTTTAATAATAACGATACGGAATAATAAACTAAAAAATCCCATTCAGAGTTTATTTCTTTGGGGGTCTGCCCTCCTGTGGTCGAAGCCGGTACGGCGGCCGACCTTTTTCATGGGAGTTTAACGTATCTTTATTACTAACGCGTTATTAATATTAAGGCCCCTTTGCTGCAACCGGGAACGGAAAAATCTTGTTTCACAAGTCTTCGGGAATTAAGAAGGCCTAGGATGGCCTATTAATATTAGTAAGATTTTCCTAATAAAGAATCGTAACCTGAAAATGACATTAAAAAGTTGATTTGTCTTGCTGCCTGCTAGACCTGCTTGGACTGCAGAATGGCACTGAACATAGAATAACACACTTGGAAGGGACCGTGGAGGTCATCTAGTCCAGAGGTCTGCGTAATAAAATGGTGGTGGTCCGCAGTGCACCCGGGTGGAGGAGCTGCTCCTGGATGACCCATGGGCCGGTCCTGTGACTACGGCTGGGAGATGAGAGCGGGAGACAGACAGACACACAGAGAGAGATGAGAGAGAGTGAGAGAGACAAAGTGAGAGGGAGTGAGAGAGAGAGATGAGAGAAAAAGATGAGGGAGGGAGAGAGAGACACACACACACATACACACACACACACAGATGAGAAAGAGAGAAAGGGAGGAGAGAGATGAGAGAAAAAGAGGGGGAAAGGGAGAAAGAAAGAGTGGAAAGGGGAGAGAGAGAGAGAGAGAGAGAGGAGAGACCGACAGAGAGGGAAAGAGAGAGATGAGAGAAAAAGAGAGACGAGAGAGAGAGAGAGAGAGAGAGAGAGAGAGAGAGAGAGAAAGAGAAAGAGAGAGAGATGAGAAAGAGGGGGAGAAAGGGAGACAGACAGACACACACAGAGAGATGAGAGAAAGAGAGACAAAGTGAGAGGGAGGGAGAGAGAGAGATGAGAAAGATGAGAGAAAGGGAGGGGGAGAGAGACACACAGAGAGATGAGAAAGACAAAGGGAGGAGAGAGATGAGAGAGAGGGGGGGGGAAGGAGAAAGAAAGCGGAAAGGGGAGAGAGTGAGAGAGGAGAGACCGACCGAGAGGGGAAGAGATAGATGAGAGAAAAAGAGATGAGAGAGAGAGAGAGAGGAGAGGGAGACAGAGAGGGAGAGGAGAGACAGACAGAGGAGGGAGAGAAAGATGAGAGAGAGAAAAATATGACAGCAAGAAATGAGAGAGAGGGAGCAAGAAAGAGAGAGATACAGAGATGAGAAGCAAATGTTGACTGTGATCGTTACCCTGGCCTTTTTTTTCTTTAGAATGGTGTCTTTCCAGAGCTGCTTCCGTCCAGTCCTCATATAACATGCATTTCTGTACCCTACAAGCCCGATGGAATGGCCTAGAAAACTTCAGAATCTGGACCAAGACCACCTTGGATATTTTACCTGACACAAACTGTTCTCTGTTGCTACTTTTTTTGAAGAAAGGACATTCTGCCTGTACCCCAAGCCGAGTACAACTGCAGCGATCCCTGGGTTTCATGCTTTTTTTTCTTTGTGAACTGAGTAAACCCAAAAAAATGAAATGACACATTTCTATCAAGCTGGGACAATGAGGCATTTGAGACCATACAATTCATTCCACAACTTTCTCTTTCAAGATACTATGGTGTGGTGTGGTGTATGGTATGGCTTGGCATGGCATTATGTTGTCCGCTTTGTCTTAGAACACACACAACATAAATCATTTGGAAGAAGCAAAGAACACCTAAAACCAGTCTTTTCCTTAAGACTGATTTGTCAGTGAAACATTTTCTTCTACGGTACTTCTGGCTCCGGTGAAACTCAAGGGTTGTTCTGGTGTAAACTTTGAGGGAATACTCATATCAATTTCCTAGACATTTGAGGAGAATAAGGCCATGGAGCAAGAATGAAGGACCTCACTCAAGACAGCAAAAAAGGAAATTTTAAGTTAGCTTTCATAATTGGCCTAGGCAGGCTAGATGTTGTCCCGTGACCTAGGTTCAAGGCAGCTGATAATAATTAAATATTTGCCTCAGCCTAAAAAAAAATATTGATCTGTGCAGTATCCCTTGAGCAAGATGCCTTGATGGCTAACCTTTTCAGCACCGAATGCCCGAAAACCAGCTGCTGGTGGGAGGTGTGCACGCACGCATGCATAGCAGAGCTGAACTGGGGCGAGGGCTGTGTGTGCCATCTCTGGCACGTGTGCCTTAGGTTCGCCATCACAGCCTTAGGAGATCCCTTCTTCTTGGGATGACCACCTCCTGCTCCTCCCCCCCCCCGCCCCCCAGCCACTGATGCTTCTCATTTGCTTGGTTCTTCCAAAGAGAATGCCAGGGGAAGAGCAAAGATACTGAATGGGCAGGTTCTGAGAGCTCTAAGCTTGGCAGTTCCCAAATAGATCACCCCCTGATGTTGATCCCTGGCAGGACACATTCCTGGAATCTAGCCCATGAAACTGTTCTTGGCTGAGCACCTGAGGCAGAAACCCTCTCTTTCTTCCGCTAAGGTGTCCCTGGGTTTCTGATCCTATGTCCTGGAGAAAATTATTGAAAACCCCCAAAGTCACTTGCTCCGTGCCTGATCCGAAAAAGCTGCTGCCTCTGGAAAAGGCTGGGGGAGACATCCTGGGTCGCATCCCGTCAGAAAAGGAGGACTTTTTCACAACAAAGAGACTGCCGTGGCAAGGCAACTGCATCTGCTCTGTTTCTCAAGAAGAAGATATTCAATTCCAGCTCTGTGGCTAATCCTCAGGCTTAGTTCTGGCTCAGCTGTGAGCTGAAATGTTCAGGACTGCCGGACACTTCTAAGCGTTCAGAACATGCAGCCTATTGCTTAGTTAGTGATCACGGTCGCATTGGGATGCCTGCAGGAGCCTATGTGCACGTTCTCTCTTGTGTATGTGCATATGCGCATTTTGGATCTTACCACTTGTGACTGTCAACTGGCGCTCAACCAATGCGTGGCAACTACTTTTAAAGCATCAGAGACTGCAAATCGGCTTGATGGCCCTCATGTGGGTCCTCCTCCTGCCCCAGTCTCATTCTCTTATGATTTATAGCAAGTTTCTCTACTAAATCTATGCCCATCCAATACTCCGAGGACCAAAACATATTCTGGCCCTAGCCCCGTCCATCTCTCTCCGCCACCCCCCGTTTACTGCCAAGAGACATCCCCTTCTCTTCCTTTATTCTAGGATGTTGTGTTCCCCAAACCGAAAATGAAGCAAAAAATTTCTACGTTCAAACTAGGGAAAGAAATAAACATATCTTCTATCAAGCTGTATTTTGAAAGTGTTTTTTTTTTCCTGGGTTAAAAAAAAAATAAAAATCCGGACCAATTATTTAACAATTTTAAAATACATTTTAGACCATATACATTGCCATTTGATTTTGCTTTAAAAAGGATTGGAGTTAGGGATGTATGTGTGTCTGTATGTGTGCGTGCATGTGTCTGTGGGTTTCAGTACTTTTCAAAACAAAAAAGGAAAAACATGAATGTACGCACTTTACATTGTTTGGCACTCTTATGATTGTTAAAAAACACTGTTAATATTGACCGTATTTTATACAAAACTGTAAACTATGTTCAAGTTTCTTTTTTAAACGTTAATTCCATGACATCTTTCAAAAACTGTCACTGTTAAAATAACAGAATCAAAAGGGAAAGCCGACCTATGTAATAAAAGAGACAGTTTTTGAAAGCACATTATTAATGAAGCAATTGGTGAATCTGCCCTTCCAATCGCTTTCTGTCTTCTCCAGAGCAGGAGCTCTGGATAACTGAAGTATTTGCTCACCAATCGCATTTTCACACCTTAGTAGACAAAGATGGCTCTTTAAGTTATTTTATTTTCTTGCTTTTTTGTTTTGTTTGTTTTCTTGCCTTTTTATACAAAAATCTACAGCTAAATCACTTTGCTAGAAAGATTATTTCCTTTCCTGCTTTGTACACTTGTAAAGCAGAATTTGCTTTCATGAGGGAAAAAATATAAAAAACACTTCATGCACAAAATGCAAATCAAATATAATTTAAAAGCTGCTTTTCTTTTTTCTTTTCTTTGTGTAGGGTGCAAAGTAACCTGTTTAGGAAAGATTAAATAGGTTGGACAGAACAGTTTCTACTGCAACATCTGCTCCCGGGTCATGATAATGGAATCTTCTGCCTTTTCCTGGTTTTATTTAAAGTCGGTCAGATGGTCTCTTAGAAGACAGAAGAAGTTTATCTCGTGGCTTCTGGTGAACGTTCCGACGCGGCTAAAGTCTTCTGTCTTGATCTCTATAGAATGGCCATTGGCACCACAGGGCTAAAGTATGCCTCCTGGTCAACTGCAGTGTTGTTTGCCGTGCAAAACTAGGCCGGTTTTGGATAAATGGCCATAGTACATGTCTAAAACTTGTTTCAAAATTAAATTATTGAGCAGAAATTCCTGTTGCCTAAACATAAATACCGACACCCAAAGCACCTAACGTAATTACAGCCCTGAAAATGTCCTGAGCGAGTAGTCCTCTACAGTGTAGGCTATAGACCTCCAGAGCAATTTCAAAACTTGCCAGTGAATTGCAGTTCCGCTTAATATTAACATGGTGGGGGAATTACTGGGTGAAATGCATTGGTGTTTATATATTAATTACTACTTTCGATTGAATTGACTCAGGTAATATTCAAATTTTGACCAGACCCCCATCTTTTTTCTTTAGTCACTGCCTCCGGAGAAGGCTTTTATGGCCACAGTGGATTCTCAACACTCCCGACTGTAACAGTGGGGTTCCCATGCCAGATCCAGAGCTTAAGCATTGGCAGCATAGAGATGATAACAATAAGTTCTAATAAGAGTATAAAAGGCTTCACAGACCACAAGCTTATGTCTTAGACTGATGAGCTGTACATTTTCAGTCTCCTATGCCTATCTGGATTCAGATGCCTTAGGACTGACCTGAGTCAGTCTTCTATTGGCTCCTTTTAAAGAGACTTTGTTTGGAAAGCCACATTTTCCTAAAATTTGGAACACAACCTTACAAAGCCTGAGAGAAAGTGGAGCTAAGAAGAGTGAAGTTAAATCCTGCTAAACTCACAGAGTTATCTTTTTCCATCCAAATAGTGAAGGTAGGAAGTACCAATGGAATGCAGGCTCTTCTTTCTCCTTGGCACCATTTTCCAATTTTGGTAGAAGTTCACAACAGTATAAATTTCCAGCTGTTCACTGAAACACTGTGTAACTGTTGCTTAGTCTCCCAGCAGTTACTTCATTTCGTTTCTATTCAGCACAACTTAGAGTTCCCACTTGGCACAAACACATATTCTGTCATTATAAATTATATGGCACTTAGGAAGTCTATTCATGTGTAATACATCGCTTGCCCCAGGACAGAAATAGAATTCTTTAGAAAGAAAGATAATAATAATAAAATCACGTAGGCAAATTTGGGGATTAGATACCACCTTTGATGTCTCTCAATGGCTTTGGTGGCAATCTTGTCAAGGACTCTTGTCTGTTTGGCTTCCTTCCTGCAATTTCCCACCATCATCCCCAGCCTGGCCAAGCAGTGCTGTTTTCTGTCCTCAAATGTAGGCATGGAAGCAGCATAAGCCACTGCCAGCCATGATGAGGAAGATGAACACTTCCTGCACTGTGGCTACATTAGAACTGAATCTACTTATTTAGTGCCATGTTTCAACATTTATCACTGCAAGTGAACCATCCAGTTCACTGTTCACTGTTGAGCTCCTCTCCCCTGTTGAGCCCTGTGGCCTGATCGAGCACCACCGGGGAGTTTTTCACCTCCTGAAAGTGTGGTGTTTGCATCCGTGTGACCACAGTAAGAACAATTCTGCAGCATATCAGCATTTCAGACCTAAATTACTTAGTATTTCAGATAGTTATCCACTTAATTTAACAAATAGAATTTCATTTAGAGATTTTTCTGATGCAGGGACGTGAACATTGTGCCCTGCCTTCCTAAATGCTTGTTCGTGGCATCTTATAAATGTCGTTTACTTTAGTTAACTAATCTATTCCTTCTTTTAGTCCCATCGTACTGTTTTTTTTCCAGCCCTTGTCCATCATTTATAGTGGGAGTTAGTATTATTATACAGTATATGCAACATATGAAAACACAGCTGCTGATTGTTTAGCTGATGTTGGTCTTCATATGTATCCATTTTTTCCCAAAGAACCTACAATGCCATCATATTTATTTATTAGATTTATGTGCCACTATCTCATCTATGTTATCATTATTATGATTCATTACACCATCAGCCGGATGCTTAGACTGGATGTGGCATTTCAAGTCACCTGTTGAATCATTTCTAAGGATCTGGGATAGGCTGGGTTGTTGTTGTTGTTATTATTATTATTATTATTATTATTATTATTATTATTATTAAATTTACACTCTTTCAACTACACAACTTGTTCACCTTACCGTTTCTACCCATGGTTACATCTGTATTTAAAACATTGTCACCTTATTTTTCTGTATAAAAATGAGATTTATACAGATTGTCAGGTGAATTAATTTGTTCCTCTTTGCGAGGGGGCAGAACAATTGTTAAAATGTTCACCGATGACAGACAACATGAAACTTTAGTAAGGAAAAAGAGAGAACATGATGAATAATAGTGCTAGTTGTACAGCCATGGAGAGATTTCTCTTCCTCCTGGGATAGTCCTACACCCACGACGTAACAATCGACATGTTGCACAAGGTTGGCAGGTAAAGAACAACCGGACAGCATGTAGGATTGTTTTTGTCAGGTTGAAGACAATAAGACCTGACTTAGGTTATTTTTCAACTGTACTGCATGTTTCATACCCTGATACGTTGATCAGAGCTACTGTGCTAGCTAAAAGGAAACACTAGGCTGGAACACAGCAGTGCTGAAAAACTGGAGCAGGGAACTTTGTTTCCTAATCCCCCCTGAAATTTATTTTTGTAATAGTTTTGGCCTAATTCTAATGGAGGATTCCCGCATACTGATATTGCTCATTACTGTGCATTGGGATCAGAGCCCTAATTTTTTTTTTCTGAAATATGAGAAACAGAAAAGAGTGTTTTTCCTGGGCAGAGAAATCCTTGGATTTCTAACGCTTATTATTTGCCAAAGGGCAAAAATAAGTGCAGTGTTTTCTTTATTTTGCAGATCCAACATCCCTCTCCCCCACCCTTTTTTTCATATGGGGAGGAAATAAGAAGAGAAACTGGCACCAAATCAAGCTTATGGCATGTGGCTAAACTCAATCTTTCCCCACTTCCTGTTGCTTAATGCAACCAAACACAAGATTGTCAGCGGCAGGGGCAACATCCCTTGTTCATGTTTTCGAATTAAGGCTCTTTCTGAAAAATTACACTTCTCCTGCCATCTTGCTTGTTCCATCTGATTTGCTTGCCTAGAGAATGGAACAACAAAATTGTAAAACAAAAATTTCACATACGCACACACACAGAGCTGGCGGCCTGTCTGAATCACCCTTGCGTTGAATCATAAGGCTAACCAGGTAGGTCAGTTTGGTCTGCACTGAGTGGCAGTATTCAAATCATGCAAAGCAACAATGGAGACCCTTCAGGTACCCCTTCCCAACCAACTCGCCCTTCCTATGCTGAACCAGTCACACAAACCTAATCAGAAGGCTCAGTTGGTATGGATGGTGCAACTGACCTATCTGATGTGGAAGGTATTACCCCACGGCTGTTAAGCTGCATTTCTCTGTAGCCTTGACTCTATGACATGCCATTAATTATTTAACACTGTTAATTATTAGGACTCTCGATGCGTGTTAGTCATTCCTGTATAATGCTTAGCTTCCTGCAAGTCCGTGTATCACATTTGCTGAGCGGAGATCATCCCTAACCATGGCTCAGCAATTTGATTAGGCAAATTGGTAGATGAAGCTTGGCCTCCAAAACATTATGCTGACTTCAGTCCACTTTTCTCTTGTCTACTGTTTAATCCATATACGTGGTTTTTTTTCTCCCTGAGGAAGGAGTGGGGTACTGAAATATGGAGCGATTGATTGGATGGCACCCACAATTCACAAAAGTCCCTGAGTGGTGGTGGCCCTATTTGTGCCAGCAGAAGAAAACAAAGCATGCTTATAGTTTGTGCTGTCCTGAGAGTTCTGACATTATTATTATTAATATTATTTCTTTTTCTTTCTCTGCCTCTCTCCCCAAAAGGGATTGTGATGGAAATACTTCATCCTGAGTTTTGACTAGTCCAGGATGATCAGCAGACTCATCAAGCATTTCATCAAGATCTTGTCTACTCCTAATCTCTTCTGTGTTACTTCTCCAGTATTAGAGAAGCAGATTTTACCTCAACTGTTTGCAATGCATCAAAGAATATTGAACAAAATGTTTTGAAAAGCTGATCAAGAGTGACCTAGAAAATAAGCAAAACAAGAATCAAGATAGAAAGGGATGCCCAGGAAGCTGCAGGCTGTTCCAAAGCTATCCGGAAGATGGCCTTGTGATTTTTTGACTGACATACTAATGAACAGAAATTGAGCCATTTTGATAGAGTCAAATGAGAACTGGCTGCAGTTATTCAAAGGATGTTAATTATGGAGTTGGGTGTGGAGACAGTAGAAGTGGACAGACATGGCTGCTTTGGGTAGCTGAAACCATTGTCCAAATAGTGACAAGTCACAGCAACACACTATTCTCCCTTTTCCATGGTCACTGACCAGAATTTTTCCCCCGCAAGTACAAACTTTCCTAGATTATTGATGTCAAGAGCTGGTCTTGGAGCAATTTTAATTGTAGAGGTGAAGGAAAATGTGTGTATTTGCAAGATTGAGAAAATAAGAAAATAAATAATTCCTTCTTCAGTTAATATTCTGTTGGCACACACATTCTTGTGGGGTCATCGCTATTGACAATTACTTCATGGAGGCCTCCAGGCAGAATTATTTGGTTTCCCGTACAGATTTCCACACCCAGAGAAAAGTGGAGCAATGTTAACTTCTGGTTGTTCTAACTGCAGCTGACCTCTAACTGCGGAGACCCCCCAGGGCTCCATCCAGATTTGGGCATCAGTGTGGGCACCATGAGAATTGGGGTGGTTACAAGTTGTACCGCTTAGAAGGAAAATTATAATTGGGGTAGAGGAGTAGATCAAAAGAGTTACCTCTGGGTGCTGACAAGCAACTTTTTATACCTAATGTAAACTGATAGCAGTAAAACTTACAGGAGTATTTGATATGGATTTTGGTTATTTCTGTCTTATTGAATAGTGGAACAAATGTAGCACAATATCAAAAGAAAACCAAGAAAATTTGGAATTTCTAGTACAGATCAGCTGCAGTCCCAGATGGGTTATCTCAAAGACTTGAGCTGCATTGGGTGGGTAGTGGGCTTAATGCAAAGAATGAGAAATTACAAGCAGCCTGTTTCTGCATGTTGCTGGAGATGAAGCAATGGAAGCCTTTATTACAGTCTGACCAGTGGTCTGATAAACAAAAGCTGCAAATGTTGTTTGAGAAATGTGAACATTACTGTGTATTGACCAAGAATATTACATTATGAAAGGCCTACAAAGAAACAAAAAGTAGATCTTACCTACTCTATAATGGAGTTAAAACTTGAAGCACATTTTCGAGAAGATTGTATCATGTATGAAATGAAACTCAAAAGAGTAACAGAAAGATGATTAATGTTGGAAGATGCTGTTGATGTCTGTAGAGCTGAGGAGTCGGTTGTAATTTATTTAAAAGGAAATGGAAATTCTGAGGAATAAAACGTTAAACTCAACAAAAGCTACATTTTAGCAATCCCTCGGGATGCCAAAAGCCAGAGAATGGAACACAGGAAGTGTAATAAAAGTGGATGACTCTGCTGAATGAGTAAACTGAGTACTAATTATGGAGAAACCAGGATGGAAATAAAGATATGCTTTGGTTCCAGGAATTTAAATAAAACTATTTAAAGAAAACACTATTATTACTAAGTGTAAAAGAAGAATTAGTGGGAATGCAATAGTTTATCGTTTTCAAAATGCAGGTTTTTTAAAAAATGCAGTTAGATTACAGCAGTTTGGAGATATGAATTTTTAGTAAAAATACTTTTGATAAGTACAAATTTAAAAGTTTATCTGGTATTTCTTTTTTCTCCAGAAGTCTACAAAATGCAGCAGATTCTAGATGATTTAGAAGCAGTCTTGTCCTTTGTGACATTTAATGATGATGTTCTGGCGTAGTTTCAGGATAAACAAGAACACAAGAATTAAAAAGCTTTCAAAAAGGTGGAGAAAAAAATTAAATGAAATAAATGAAAATGAGGCAAAGTATTTGGGGCATATGTTAATTCCAGTGTGGTGAAACCTGACAAAATGAAGACTGATACTATTATTAATGCACCGAGCAATATTTAAGTATGGCCAGTTATTTAGCAAAACATCTTCCAGAAATGGAATTACAGTGGATGCCAATTGATGAAGAAAAATTTAATAAATTAAGAGAGTTGTTAACAAAGGCACCCATATTACTACTCTATATAAGGTGAAAAACTGTGTCATCAGTAGATGATAGCTGATTATATGCAGTATTGCTACCAGGAAGTTTTCCTCTGGCATCTCTCCAAAGCCATGTGTAAAGCACAACTAAATTATTCTTAGATAGAAAAAGAAATGTTAGCTATCATTTTTGGATGTACAAGAATTGTCTCTATTTCCAGAAAATAACTTTCAGTAAAGACTGATCATAAATTTTTGCAAGCTGTTTTTAAGGAACTGTTATATACTGTTCATGTGTGGGAATCCAAAGTTGGTTATTAATGTAGTGATCACGAGAAATGTTTAAATCTGGAAATAGCCGGTAATTGCATGTGGTTTGCCTGTCCAGAGGTCTTTCACAAAACAAAGATACTACAATGATACTTCTTTATGATAGAAAAGTGGAAGAATTTAAACATGCTACATTAAATGATAGAATGTTACAATTATTTGGAAAAATGAAATGAAAATCAAAATGAGCATGTCCCAAAAGGAAAGATGTTCCAGAGAATGTAAAAAAATACTAGAATTAAAGAAAGAAGTTAAACATTTACAGATTTCAAGAATGATAAAATGATCATACTTGAACAGCTAGCAGTAAGAATTTGAAAATGATATATCAAAAGCCTTTGCGTAAGAGAGAGGCTAAAAAGGTTTTCTTTTGGCTAAGTGTGAATATTCCAAAGATAATGTACAAAGTATATCAGATTTTCAGAAATATAAAGCATCAACAGAAATGCATGGATTAGTTTATGAGATCTTAGCAGAAGTTGGGAATGACTATATTTGAACTTTAAAAACATTTTGTACTAGCTGTTTTTCTAAATTTCATGAAGTTTACTTAGCATTTTTGTTTAGTCAAATAATAATTTTGCATTATCTCTTTTCATAAAGTGGGTAATTCTGAAGAGATTGTTATACTTTATTTTTCTTGATGTTTTGGGATTTGCTCTTCTATTGTTTCTTTTAATACGTTGGTTTCTAATTGTCTGCCACTCAGAGTTGTTTGGAAGTGGGGCAGCCTACAAATTAAACAAATTTTACATTCTACAATTACACTGCATAATTTTGTACATTATACATTTTGTATAAAAAAGATGTGCAGAGAAGAGCAATAAAAATGATTAGGGGACTGGAGGCTAAAACATATAAAGATCGATTGCTGGAATTAGGTATGACTAGTTTAATGAAAAAGACTAGGGGTGATATGATAGCAGTGTTTCAATACCTATGGGGTTGCCACAAAGAAGAAGGAGTCAAGCTATTCTCCAAAGCACCTTTGGAAGGCAGGACAAGAAGCAATGGATGGAAATTAATCAAGGAGAGAAGCAATCTAGAACTAAGGAGAAATTTCCTGACAGAACAATTAATCAGTGGTACAACTTGCCTCCAGAAGTTGTGGTGCTCCATCACTGGAAGTTTATAAGAAGAGTTTGGACAACCATTTGTCTGAAATGGTATAAGATTTCCTGTCTGAGCAGGAGGTTGGACTGTACGACCTCAAAAGTACCTTCCAACCCTGTGATTCTGTAAATAAAATAGAAGACAAAATAAAGTAATAAAAATAAATAAACAACAGATCACGGGCCACAATTTTGCTCATTGTAATTGGCAAATAATTATAACTTCATGGACTTCACTGCTTAGTCATACTATATCCAATCCAAGGAGATTATAAAAAGAACTGTAGAAAGGTTCCATCTAAGCTTCACTGCCACCTGAGAGGCTTTCAAGTCCACCTTAGGCATCAAGAAATAAGGGCAGTGGCAGGGAAAGCTGTGGCAGCCCAAAAGGGGCCCACCCAACCAGGGCAAAGTCAATCTGAAGAAGGGATACAGACCCCTGCCACTTTTTTTTACGCTTACAACTCGCAGTTCTATTCCACCAATGGAAGATACAAACCCCTCCCTCACCCCAGAACATATACGTTCACCCCAGAAAAGCAAAGACTCCCAAACTTCTGAAAGTTGTAAAGGCAGCTTGCAAACATGCCTTTGTCCTCAATACACTCACAGCAGATGTCCCCCCCCCTCCCCCATTGGTAATTTCCTGTTTCTGCCCAAACGGTTGCAAAATAAGGGTTCTATTGTTTTAAACAAACCCTTATGCACCTATAAGATAGAAGGTAAGACAAAACAAAGGAAACACATGATGTGGGAGTATGCAGCTCCGTCTTTCAAAAGAATCCAGGAAGAAAGAAAAACTCTTGGAATAACCTCACAGGGAAGGAACTGCAAAATCTGTAAGTCAATGGAGCTGATGTCCAGTCATTTGCCAACACATTCTAGAGCTAACTTTTGCAAGACTACCCTAATAATTAAACTAGCTGCAATAATGAATTAAAAGAGACAGAGATTATCCCCACCCCACCCATCTTTGGGGGTGAAGTATTTCAAGCATAAGAGAGAGGGGGAGGGAGGGAAGGTAGGAAAATTCCTGAAAACCATGCCCTCCCCCTTCAACAAACCCACATAGCCCACCACACAAACTCTGTGTGCGCATCATGTGCTGAAAAAAGGAATAACAATTTGCAGAAATGTAAATCAATGGTGGGGATGGAGTGAAAAATTGATCATAATTAAGAGAATAACCAAACCCCAAAGATCGCCACACTCCTGTGTTGTTGTCATAGTCTGAGTGTCTTTCCCTGTTCTTTCTCTGGTCTGCAGGCATCAATTTACATAGTACAACCAGTAAACCAGGTTGAAGAATCCAAAAGTGATGGGGAAAATGATCCTTGACCATTTGTCAATGGTGCTGACATCTGCAAGGTCAGGAATTTTGAGCTTCAGCTTGGACGATCGCCGTCGGAGTCGGCAGTTGGCACGATTACGGGCTGCCGCATGGTGGGTCAGTGGGACGTGGCGTTCTAGCGGTGGGTGATGTCCAAAACCATCTCGGGGTCCCAGCTGCTTGCGGAACTGGATTCCTGATCCTTCAAAGGACATGACAGAGTTTCGTGATTCTCCTCCTGTAGTCATCATATCAGAAGCTAATAATTCATTGTTCATTTCCAAAGAGCTGAGAAGAATGTTGCCATAAGGGTCCACCTGAAAAAAAGGGCCAGAGATATTGCACAGTATTAATATTTCGTCTGTACATAGGAAGCCAACAGGGAGCATCAAAAATCATGAATATGTGGCCATGAGGAAGGTTTAATGGCTGCCACTTCAAGGACTGGATGTGAGTACTATTTGTTCAGCGCAGTCATCCCTGAACAGTCGCTGAACGAATGGTCATAATCTAAGAACTACCCATAAAACGTTTGCAGGAAGAGAAAGCAAACACTATGTATGAACAAGTATTAGAAAACAGACCCCTCTTCCAATAGAGTAAATGAAAAATAGAAATAAGGAAAGAGGATATGGGAGCTGCTTGGAAAAGAGTGAGAAGAATGATAACCATAGAATTATAGAGGCCACGGAAGTACCGTAGATGGCAGGAAGAAGTACAAAGAAGGAAGACACTTGGTGGAAGGACCAAGTGAAAGAGACTCTGGATTAGAAAATCTGCATCTAAGAAAAGGATTGTTACGAAAAGTGAGGAAAGTATAATCTTTATAAAGAGAAAAATAGAAGGTAGTAAAGAAAACCCCAAAGAGGAACAGAATGAAGAATAAAAGTCATAAGAGCTTTGGGATGAAACTAAACTGTGGGAATCCTACAAGGCATATTTAACAAATTTGTATATGTATGTTTTATCTTTATAAAGGTAATGATTACTTGAAGATTGGAATTAATTATATAAATGTTGTTAAAGGAAAATGTGACCCTCAAGAACTTCCTCCTTGCTCTCTATCCTTAACCCTTAACACAAGAGGCAACCTCTACGTTGCCCGTAATTCCGCCAGGAGGAAAGCAACCAACCTGCTCCCTTGCCCGCTTCTCCTCGCATCGGTGCTTCTCGTTGGTCACCTTGTTGAGACGCTCGCTCTGTTTCTTCTGCTGCCGGGGCCCCCGGCCGAAGAAAATGTAGTTAACAAAGGCATATTCCAGGAGCGCCAGGAACACAAAGACAAAGCAGCCCATGAGATAGACGTCGATGGCTTTGACGTAGGGGATTTTAGGCAGGGTTTCCCGAAGGTGCGTATTGATGGTCGTCATGGTGAGGACTGTGGTGACCCCTGTGGAGGGAGAATTCAGGCACACATGTAGTTCTTTCAAACTGAAAGGTTGTCGGAAAAAGATTTTCAGTGGAGCAAGGACAGCTGCACAGCACTTTTTAAAAATACTTTTGGAGATAATAAAAAAACCCAAAAAATACAGGGCACCAGGGAGGGATGGTTGTGTGAAAAGCCTGCACTAATTCTGCAAAAGAAAGCTGATTCCTGGGTGTAGCGCCTCTCCTCAGGGGCCACGTGGCCTGCCCTGTTTATGGCCTGATTCTGGATTAAGTAGTCATGGTAACAACATCCTAGGTTGCTCTGTCATCTACTTGGCAATACTATACAAGATCTGCAATACAAATCTTGTGGGTTTGAGCATACATCGATACAGAGGTGCTGGGAGTTGACTGGCATATTATTATGGTTGATGGAACAATTAGCCAGATGTTTAGACTGGGTTTGGCATTTTTGTGGGAATGAACTGAAGTCTCCTCTTAAATTAGGTTGTTTTCATTGGTTCCCACCTGGTTTGTCATCATGCTATCTTTATCCTTGCTTTTGTTGCTTTTTGTACTTTTTAATGTCTTAAAACATTTGTAAACTGCCCAGAATTGCTGGGAACTGGGCAGAATAATAATCAAAATAAGAATAATAAAATACAAATAGCTGCAAATAGAAAAGGCAAAAGAAAAATCAAGACAATACACAATAGCAATGGGTGCCTTGGGTGCAATCAACTGGAGCACCACTTGAAACACACGGGCATTGACAAAATCACCATCAATCAATTACAAAAGGCAGCTTTGCTCAGAAGAGCTTCCATCCAGAGACAAGATCTTTAGGACCCTCAACCATCCACATCTGCCTATCCCAGCTCAACAGGTAGACAAAATATGCCAAATCTAGTGCAAACATCTGGCTGACTGTGTGATGAACCAAAATATGAATAATAATCTGAACTGTTGAACTTCAAATCTTTACAAGTTTAATTTCCAGGATTTATTCTTTTAAAAGGCAATCAAAAATATTAATGTAACTGATATTTCACTTTTATTTTTAGAAAAAACATTTATCTTATCCAGATTCTTTTAATTCTTGTCCCAGTAATATTTTGACCAACTATAGCCCCAGCCCTTATCCTTACCCAAATCAGACTCGCCTCAGGTTTTACTTATTACAAAACTGAGTGATTGTGCAGATAGCAAAATAACCCTGAAGACTGGTTTTTGTACTTACAAGGGGATTCAGCAGTGAACCAGATATAATTAACAAAATTGGTAGCGTCATATTGTTTTCCATAATTAGTTGGGAGGGAGAAATATTGTTTATCATTACTTAAATTAATCAGATGCTTGACTCCTGTAGAGGTAGATGATTTATTAATAATAACAAGGCCCCGACTTCAAAGTTGAACAACATTTTTTTATTTGGGTTAGCCTCTCAATTTACACAGACAAAAGAAACAGATGTTGCAGAACTTCTGAGAAAAGAGCATTATTGATATACCGGTACTTACATCCCCAAGAAACAATCTGTGAAAAAGAAAACAGAAATTTCTTTGCCTACAGCTTACTACTACAAACCTTTAGAAAACTTTCCTTATTTTTGGAAACATTCATGATAAACATTCTTCTGCTGTTGTAGACAACTCAGTCTCAAGACAATGTCAATTTGTAGACCTACCTAGGGCAACCCGGGCTGCAGAGGCATCGTAATTGATCCAGAAAGAGACCCAGGAAAGAATCGTGATGAGAATGGAAGGCATGTATGTCTGAAGGATAAAATAACCGATGTTCCGTTTTATTCGAAAGCTGAGCGACAAGCGAAGATAGGAACCTACCAAATGGATGAGAGGAAAAAACAGCAAAATGAGAAGGAGATCTTGGAATCATCCCAGTGGAAATTTCTAGTTTTTCACAGCACAGAACTCAACATCAAAGTAATCATTATACACTTTCCAACAGATGGTAAGTAAATCTAGATGACAGATAAGCAGCCACAATATAGTGACAGTTGTAATCCAACTGTCTGTTTTCTATTCTGCTTGAAGGAGAAAAGATTATTCTTCCCATGTCCTTCCAGCCCTTTCTAGCAATGAGGGTCCCAGTTGTGTAAATAGCAGCAACCATCTATTTCATAGCCATGTAAATTATAAAATCCTGCAATGCTCAGCCAAAGGGTGTGTATTGTGTGTGTGAGTGACCTGATCCAAAGTAGTCTCAGAGCTCCCTGCAGAGACCAGTCATCTGGGG
Source organism: Psammodynastes pulverulentus (assembly GCA_025802295.1). Taxonomy (NCBI): domain Eukaryota; kingdom Metazoa; phylum Chordata; class Lepidosauria; order Squamata; family Psammodynastidae; genus Psammodynastes; species Psammodynastes pulverulentus. Next base: position 41,059,529 of record JAOYMU010000020.1, read on the forward strand.
AATCCCCTTCAGAAAATGGGGCCACTAAGCATTAGAAGAGCAACTGATAATTAAAACTGTTTATCTGCCACCATCTGTTTTGAGACAAAAGGAGTTTCATTTGTATTTATTATAACTTAACCCTTTTCAAATATAGTCCTTGCAATGAAACAATAAACCTTAGTTTACTTTTTATTTTTGTCTATGCACTTTATTAATTTACACTATGGATTTTAATTGATGGCATAGGTTGTGAATGACATTTATTGCAATATTACAGTAGTGTAATTGGGCAGCATAGGAACAGTTGTAACGAGTAATAAATAATGAAGCTGACATGGCAAAGAGAGACACACTTTGGGGAGGGAGGGAAAGGAGGAGGCTCTGTGAAATAGGAAGGTTATGAAAAATTGCTTCAGCTAAGTAGATCTCTCAGTCTTCAATGCAATTGTAGTATATTCTAATCTAAAGGGGCCCAAATGTTTATCTAGTCAAGGTCAGTGACAGAATGAAGCTAGGGTTACTGTCTGCATTTGGGAAAGATGCAAAAATACTATGTCAAAGATCTTGGAGTACTCATCACTAATGATCTTGGTGCTAAAGCTCACTGTAACAATATAGCCAAAAAAAGCACTAAGAGTTGTTAATTTAATCCTGCGTAGCTTTTTCTCCGGTAATATTGATCTACTAACTAGAGCATA
>JAOYMU010000020.1:41061848-41083185 GCA_025802295.1 Psammodynastes pulverulentus
ACCCCAAGAAATAGGGCCTTCTCTGTGGGGGCGCCAACCCTCTGGAACGAATTACCCCAAACACTGCGTGTGCTCCCTGACCTAAAAGCATTCCGTCGGGAGCTAAAAACATGGTTCTTCCGGCAGGCTGGCCTGGGATGACCACAGGGGATTTAAAAAAAAAAATGGGATTTTAATTTTAAAAAGGGAAACCAAGATTTTGAAATTGTAGAAATTGGTTATAGGCTGTTTTAAATTGTTGATGTTGTTTGTTGTGAACCGCCCGAGTCTTCGGAGATGGGGCGGTATAGAAATTTTAATAATAAATAAATAAATAATAAATGAGCAGTGAGTTAGCTTGCAGTACTGCATTCTAACCACTGTGCCACCAGAAACTTGAGAGGAGGTAGGCTCATTCATTGATTCATCCGCCCCCACCTCACAGATTACTCATAAGCATCCACTCTTGGTGGGTTAATTGAGCTACATCCTGATGCTTTTTGGAACTTGCTGATACCCACAGGCAGCCTCCCCTCCACCTACAAAAATGTGATTGTATAGTAGAGGAAACAAAGAAGGCAGTGAGCAGAGGAGGAAACAGGACACCTGCAGTGTGCCATGATTACAGGTAAACAAGAGAGCTATCAGTCAACCGCTAGGACCCCCAGCTACAGTTGAGCAGCCTGTTGGAGTGGGGCTCCTGCCTGGTTCCTGCTAGTTTCCCCAAAAGGAGCAACAGCACTCAGGCAGCAACTAGTCCCAAGGACTTGTGGGAGGAGGCAAAGATTGTATGCTACCCTACAAATTGTAAGATTTTGATTTGTTGTAAGGACTAATCACCAAATACTTATTTATGCAGCTATACCAACTTGCAAAGCCCAGCAGACTAAAGTTAAAAGGTGTGTGTTATAATGAACTATTTTCTACAGAAATCATCTGTATTGTGGTGTGTCTAATTTTTAGAAAACAACCCTCACAGTGCTACAAATACTTCTAGAAGTGAATGAAAAAAGTTACAAATTTTGATAGTTCAGATTAGAAATATGGCCCCGAATGATACTTCATTAAAATGCTATCTAGGATACCATGAGCAGATTATATAAACAGGAAGAACTACTTGGAGAAGTCTGGGACATGTCACATTTGATGTACCCACAAATTGCTGGAACAATAAAAAGTGACTACAAAAGCAAAAAAGAGCTTCTAAGAAAAAACAAAAACAAAATTTGAACTGGTTATGCAGAATAAAGGCTACCTGTTAGGTCATATATGTACATTGTTACTCAGGTAGACATAGACTGAACAAATAAAAGCATGCGTGATAAATTGGATACAAAACTCACCAGTTCCTCTCCATCCTCCCTTTCCACAGTTTCTTCTTTTCAGTGACTACTTTCTCTCCCTCAACATGCCTACTTGAGCTTTCTCCTCCCCCCCTTTTTTTCCACCTTCTTTCTCTTTATGCTTTCCTCAAGTCTCCGATCCAAAGATCGTTACACTGTGCTTTGTGCTGCTTAAGCTACTTTTGAAGTCCTGTATTGTGTTTCACACAGCTTTGGGGAAGGAGGAGAAAGTGAATAAGTAGCTATGGCTGACTGCTCAATATCTGCTTTCAGGGAATACGGCAGACAAAATCCAAGAGGAGAACCTATGCTATGAAGCAGGACCAACAGAAAGAGAAGCACATGCAATCAGAAATGGGGAGAAGAATTAGACACCTTATTACCTGCTCCCTTCTGCTCCGATGGAAAATGTCTATCCAAGACCAATGGATTATGTGCCATCAAGTCACATTCTGCTTCTACATATCACATAATGTTCTCCCTGCTGGTCTGCCCCTCCCTTGGCCTTCAGGACATCCAAGGGTGAGCCCAATGCTACTGTAACTGAGTCCCTTCCCCTTGCTGTTGGGTCAGCTCTTTCTTTTCTCAACTATGAAGTCTACTCTAGGGAACTAGGGCTTTGTATCATGTGCTTAACTAAATCTCTTGGTGTTTTACACCAAGGCCTTGATGCCCTGAGTAATTGTATGAGAGGGAAGGAAGGAAGAACTCACCTGTGGTAAAGATCACTTCTCTGGTGACAAGCCTTTGCTCAATGATGGTGAACTGGGGCAGCTCGAGGACCTCCATCCCTGTCACAGCTGAATTGTTTCCTTGCCAAAAGAACACGATGTCATCAACTGTGTAGCCATCTGGAGAAAAGTGGAGCACAGGGAAAGTCAAAGCAAAGCCTGCAGAGTATTTCCGAATAGTCAGAGGATGTGGGAGCCACAGGCTCACAGACCACAAGTTACCATCATATTGCTGATTTATATGAGTGCTACTAGGATTTAATAGCTGTCACAAATGTAAACATAAATTCTATGTCCTCTGCAAAAAGAAAGCATTTTTCTCTCCTCATGAAGAAGCTGTTGCAGCTCTCATACTTTCCAGGAATGACATCCGGGAAATCTTAGCCTTACTGGTTTGGGGAAGCTGTCTTCCAAGTCACCTCCACACAAATACACACAAAAAATAAACAAATGCAGAGGACAAACTCAGTCCTCTAAACTTGCTCCAGCCCTAGGAATCGCACCTTCTACTTCTTAAATGAAGGGGGGGGGATCCAGGGGTTTTCCCACTCAAATGAAAGGGAAGGATGAGAAAGGTATGGAAACTCTAATGAATGACAAAGAATCATCCAACTATAGGAGTTCCTCCCCACACCCGCATGCGAGTGTTTGTGGGCGTGTAAGGGATGTCTCCTTTGCCTTCCCGGCACGCGTGCTTACCAGTTAGAGCCGCCCTGGTTCTCTGGAGTTCCAAGAGGAGTCTGGCTCCCTTCCCATCCCGCCTCTTGGCCGGCCTCGCCTGCATCGAAATGCGGGCTGAAGCGCGCGAGTCAGGGTCGTCCCGGCTTCCAAGGCCGGCTGTGTCCTTCTGCCTGATACTACTTCGCCCGGTGGGGGAGCGGCTGTCAAGAGCAAGACAGCGAGCCTCGCTTTAAGGCGCGCCGTCGGGTTCCTGCGCCTCCCGCTGCAGCCTCACTCGGCAGGCACAATGTAAGAATGTGGCTCTCCCGGGACCAGGGGGCCGAAAGGGGGAAACCCTCGCTCTCAGCATCGCCCTCCTGAGTCCAGCGGGGAAAGGGACTAAAAACGGCTGGAAGCCCCTGTCGGCCGTGGCCGTGGGGGAGAACCGTAGCGAAGGGCGAGTTCCTCGCGGCAATGAATCTGGGAGGCCGAGTGTGTCCCGCCGGAGGTAGGGCAGTCATAACGGACTCCTTTGCCCGGATGGCAGCCGGCCAACATCCTCCCTTCCAGCAAGCAGCGAAAGCCTCCCATCCGATTATAAGAGGTCATTAAGATGGGGTGGGTGCGCGGGTGTACTGCGCCACCGGGCAAGTGTGCATTTCCTGCACTCTGAAGACCATCCGACACCTGTTTTGCAATAACACCTACACACACACTCAAAGATGGTTGGTTTTGAATCCATGGGGGAAAACCCCATCCCCTTTTAAAAGGCGTGATTGTAGAAAATTGACAGGTGCCCACATCAGAACCCCACTTAGTCCTACTTAGCAGGAAAGGAGACAAATTAGCATTCTGCAAGCAAAGGAGGAGGAGATTTCCATAGTGGCAGAGTAAGTGTCAAAGGCAGGCAGCAGGCAAAGAAAGGTCTCCCCATCCACCCTCACCCCATGTTCCTCTTCAAATTCACTGGGGGAGCCCATTCCAGTACAAGCTGGTACTCACAGCTCTCAATTTCCAAAGTGCAATTTTGCTGGTCAAGGGGGTATCTCCTTAAGTCCATCATGCAAGCAGCCGTGGTAGTGATTCTGGGCGGAGGGAGAAGGGAGGAAAGAAAGAAGGGAGAAAGAGAAAGTTAACATGGTGGGTTGCTGTTCCCATGACAACCAAAAAGAGAGTGTAGGGTAGGTGTGTATATGAGGTGGGGGATGAGAGGAAGAGACGGGCTGTACTACACAGCATCAACTGTTCAGTTCAAAGTAATTTGTGACTCACTGCAGCCAGCCCAGCAGCTCTACCAAAACAAGCTAGGAGGGTCAGAAAGAAAACGTAAGAAGAAAATCAGTAAGTGAACAAGAGACACTCATGTTTGTTACAATGCAGGCAAAGCTCAGAAATAAATCTAGTTATATGTTGTTATTTTTAAAAATGCAAACACCTACATCTGAACTCTTCAGAAAAGATCAATTGGCTTGAAGCAAAACTAAGTTTCAAATGGAATATGGAAACCAAATCTAATCAAGCATTTTGATTGTTGAAACATGGTTTCTGTAAATGCACTGCAATCCAACCAGTCTTAAATTCCTCAAATCATCCACTCAAATCACATAAACAAGTTATACAATTGCATTTGACTACCACAGAAAGGCAGCTGTGGATCCATAAATATCAAATATCTAGTTCAAGAGCACCAATTTCAGGTCACAGAAGTGATCCTTTCCATAGCTTTGGAGAGCAATGTGGAGTCAGAATGAGGCACCCTTGTGATGCCTTTGTGCCCTGCAAAGATGCCAAAAGGATGTGATGTAGTTGTGTCATGAATTTGATCTAAAGAAGGAACACAACATCAGGAAAAGAGTAATCTTTCTGTTGCATTCACAGGTTCTCTAACACTTATAGGTCTGATAAGTAGCACAAGAAGACTTCTGGAACTAGAGTCTTGGCTCAGTTGCATGAAGCCGCACACAGAGGTATCTTCTTCAGAAGAGCTTTGCTTGTCTGGCAGGATAGCACTGTGTGCACTGATCCTGAATCTTCCCATTTTTATTACTGCCAGCACAGAAGAATTGAAAATTTCAACTTGGTAACTGTGGCTGATTCTGTCTCTCCTGTCTGTGCCACATTTTCTTCATGTCAGTTTTTGAGCAGGAGTCATCTGGGGATGAGAGAGTAAACTGTGGTGGGGAGGCATTTCAGAGTGAGTTTGTTCCTAGCCTCACTGCCTTGCTTTTCGATCAGCCACCACCCTGAAAACCATCAGGCTTTTCACATACTATATTAGTTTTAGTAGACATCTTGCAATAGAGGTAGCCCAGGTTTGCAGTACATACTTAGCAGTGGTGTTCTCCAAGCTTTTCTAGAGAGCTCAATTGGTACAAGTTAAGATTGTCCTGAAGCCAAGGGAGCTTTGATCAAGCTTTTAAACAAAAACAAAAACAAAAGGAAGAGCCACTATGGATTCCACTTGTAATCTTTTATTACCGCAATAGAAAAGGCAGTGCAAGCAGCTATTTCATAACAAGAAATGGGAACCAATAGAAGAGAATATATTGATGGTTGAACTGTGGGGGTCTCTGGTACTCTCCGAAAAATGGTTGTTTTCTTGAAGACATTTCATGATCAAGGAACACCATCAATGCAAAAGTAACTCTAACTGGCTTTGCTGATCACAACCTTCCGAGAAATGTTCCCACTTTTTTCAAGAACAAAAGTACCTGGAAGTTTATTCTGTAGCTCTGAAAAACTGGCATGAAGCCTCGCTCTATCATTCATGTTGATCTGGCCAGTGAGGAGCTGCTTTCATCCTTAGATGGTTGTGTTTCTAGTTGCAATGGCTGGAATCCTACGCCCCTTGGCTCAGCCCGAGGAACCAGCTCCCTCCCACATCTTGGGGGGCAAAATCAGCATCCAAGGGCGGCTGCGTAAAGCCCTGCCTGAGATCTGTGTGCTATGTCTGGCTGGAGCTCCAGCTTGATTGTTAAGGTTCAGTTTCCCTAAACCAGGATTCTCAGCAGCCCCTGGCAAATATCTTTCAATGGGTGCAGTTCAGAGGCTGAGCTTAAGACACTCCTCTAGCAACATGTCCTCCATTTAAAGGGAGTGCTTGCTTTTCCAGGAACATGGAGCGAGAAAGAAGACAACGAGGTGACTGCAACCAGCAGGAGAATGTAGACCATGAGGATGAAAAGGGAAAATCGGGAAGATGGTGGCAGGGAGATAACCAGCAGTGAGCTGATAATTTTATCTCTCTGTAGTGGGAAGCCTCTGCTGCTGTCTCGTGCCCTATAAATAGGTACAAAGGAATGGGGAACTTAGGAAAAGCATATCCTCAGGTCAAGCAGGATCACTTGCCAAAGCCTGGGGTGGGTGAGGTCTGTTCAGCACATGGCTGGGAGCATTTCCACACTGCATATCCTATACTGGTATAGCCATATATGCCCTCACATCTTCTTCCTAACAGCCTGGAGGGATGCATATCCCCTCCTCAAAAAATATGAAGCCCAAATGGAAGGAGTCGATTACTTCTGCCTTTTCTTAGTTACCCTTGTATTTTTGTCATTTTCAGTGCTGCACTATACTCCCATTTCCTTCATGACTGGGTCAAAGAGCCATTTTATTTTATTTTCAGCTTTGTGTGATCACATGACCTCACATTTTAATACAGTCCAGACTCACTGATAACTATCCACCACTCTTATCCCTAGTGGCATAGCCTCCTCTAACAAATATCTTCCTCTAGCATGGACCAGGTGGATGCTACCCCTCTCCTATGCCTCCGGTGACCATAGCATAGCTTCTAAACAATCCTATGCTATAAAGGAATTCAATCTGAACTGAATACTTCTTATGGACTGTTAAAAGCCACATACCAGCTGCACTCAATTATCCCCCTTGTGTGGAGAGTGGAGACCATACATTCTTTTAAGCCAGAAATGGTAAATGGAAAGGAATCTCTTAGCTTGGTTTAAGCCAAAACTTTATCCAAGGCAGCTGAACTGCAATTGTCTTGTGCAAACTGAAATAACCATTCAGAGGTCAATGTGTAACTCATGCATTTTGGCCACAAACTATTGCAGCATTGCTACAAAGCCATTGATTATAGAAAACTGCAATTTGTTATTTCTAGATTTAGACTTAAGATCAGAAGCCTTTTTGAAATGCTACTGGAGGTAACCTTGGAAACCATACAAATAATTCAAACCCAGATCATTTTTCTAAATTACTGGGAAAATATATTCATATTGTTATGTACAATCACGATACAAACACACCACAGAAAAGCCAGCTTTGTCCTCATTTCACTAGAACATAAAGGGTAGAATTCAGACTGAAAGCTCTGTTTTGGACTCACCTCAAGCCATAAAGAACAGTCCCATCTGGGTGAAGCCGAATCATCCGGTTCTTGACTGTTACCCCATGCAGGAAGGACTTCTTGTCATTTAGGAAATATGTGTCAGGGAGCCACAGCTGGTCAGCCACCCGATTATCCAGGGTGAGATTTAGAGCTAGATCACTATATGCTAGACGCTTATCTCGCCAACTTTGCTGGAAATACATGGTGATGGTATAGTCCTGTGAACACAAGTGGAGAAGCCATGGGCTAAATGTCAGAAGAATGGCCATCACACCTAGAATACTGCATCCAGTTTTGGTCACCACACTATAAAAAAAACTCTAGAGAGAGTGTAGAGATGAGCAACCAGGATGATTAGGGGACTGGAGGCTAAAAGATATGAAGAATGGTTGCAGGAATTGGGCATGGCTAGTCTAGTGAAGAGGACCAGGGGAGACATAATAGCAGTCTTCCAATATTTGAGGGGCTGCCACAGATAGGAAGGGGTCAACCTGTTTTGCAAAGCACCTAAAGGCAAGACAAGGAATAATGGATGGAAATTGATCAAGGAGAGATTCAACCTAGAAATAAGGAGAAATTTTCTGACAATGAGCCTGTCAGAAGTTGTGGGTGCTTCATCACTGGAGGCTTTCAAGAAGAGACTGGACAGCCATCTGTCAGAAATGGTACAGGATCTCCTGCTTGAGAATGGGGTTGGACTAGATGATCTACAAGGTCCCTTCCAACACTCTTATTCTATTCTGTCTTTTCTATGCAGCAGCACAGAGAATATCAGGGTATCGGATGTCAACTGAATTATCTGAGAAAGAAATGGAACATAGAATAATAGGATTGGAAGGGTACGTGGAGATATTCTAGTCCAACCCCTTGCTTAAGCATTAGACCCTATACCATTCTGGACAAATGGTTGTCTGGTCTCTTCTTGAAAACTTCCAGGGATGGAGTGACCACAACTTCTAGAGATAAATTATCCCACTGATTGTTTTACTATTATGAAAATTCTCCTTAATTCTAGGTTGGCTGTCTCTTTGATGATCTACCACCCATTACTTCTTGTCCTGCTCTCAGGTGCTTTGAAGAATAGGTTGACCCATTCTTCTCTTGACAGCCCCTCAAGTAATAGAAGATTGCTATCATATCATCCCTAGTCCTTTTCTTCATTAGACTAGACATACCTGGTTCTCTCACTTGTTTATCATATGGTTTAGCCTCCAGATCCCTGATCATCTTTGTTGGTCTTCTCTGTGCTCTTTCTAGGGCCTCATCATTGTTTTTGTATCTCGGGGACCAGAACTGGATGCAGTATTCCAAATGTGATTTCACTGTTGCAGTATAAAGTGATACTGTCACTTCACAAGATTGTGAAACCATCCCTCTGTTGATGCAACCTAGGATTACATTGGCTTTTTTGGTGGCTGTAGCACACTGCTGATATTTAAGTAGAACTTAATGAAAAATAAGCGGGCAAACCTGCCATTTAAATAGAATTTGCTGCAAATAATTATCAGGGCATAAGCATTGCATTAAATAGTATATTTTTTGTATACAATATCACATGATAGCAGTGTTCCAATATCTATGGGGTTGCCACAAAGAAGAGGGAGTCAAGCTATTCTCCAAAGTACCAGAAGGCAGGACAAGAAGCAACAGATGGAAACTAATCAAGGAAAGAAGCAATCTGGAACTAAGAAATTTCCTGACAGTTAGAACAATTAAATGCTCCAACACTGGAAGTTTTTAAGAACATTTGCCCAAAATGGTATAGTTTCCTGCCTGAGCACGGGTTGGACTAGAAGATTTCCAAGGTCCCTTTCAACTCTGTTATTCTATTCTATTCTATTCTATTCTATTCTATTCTATTCTATTCTATTCTATTCTATTCTATTCTATTCTATTGGAAATCCATACACTATACCCATGTTTGAATGCATGCTTGTGCATTCCCCATGTTCTGGTATACCTCACTTCTGGCTAAACACTTTGCAAGTGAGGCCAGTGAGAACATTAATGACTCTCTCTTCAATTCAAATTGGGTTTGTTTAATTGGCTGCATGAGATGGAATTCCATAAAAGAATGATTTTGTTTTGTCATTTATACTCACCATATTCACTTCAGAAATCTGATCAATGCTTGAAATATGGATGCTCATTCCGACAGTAACAGGGTTACCTGAAGCAAAAGGGGGTAGGATTAGTTCCCATGCAAATTGAACTAATTTAGGTCTGTCATGGACAATGGACTCTGTTTTTTGTCTATAGAATAAAACTTCAAGCTCTTATAAAATGGATAAATTGAATTGGGTAGTTGAGTTCTTGATGCTCTTTGAGTTTGTTTCCTTACAGATATTTCATCACCAGGCCAGGCAACAGCAGCATTGCCAGCCTAAGCTTAACCCTAGCATCAAGAATCCAGCAGTTCAGCCCCGACTACATGTATTCTTGATAAGGGCAAGTTTTGAAACTGACAAGAAAGTGTTTGTATCTAACCTCTGCTAAATGCTTGCTCAACCTCACGTCAGAATGCAGGAGAAGGAAGCCTCTTTTATGAGAACCAACAGTTGGCTAAACATTAATTCAATCCACCAGGTAGAGAAGAAGCCATGATTACAAACAATAGTGAGGCTAATTGTTTAAGTTTTTGACTGATTTTTCCCAAGCATACCCAAGACACATATGCATAAATACTAAAAAATATAAAGTCCCAGAATAAAAGACTTTATCAAAGGTTGCTCCGAAGAACATAAAGTTGATTTTCTTCCTAAATCACAGGAGAAAAAAGGATGCTGCCCTTTGCCTCATTAATTGGTCTCCTGTAATCAGAGTTCATGCATGAAAAAAATAAAGAGCACATGACATTTCATTTAAAAGGACACTGAAAGATGGGTTGCTGAACTGCTCTGAATGTCTCCCTGTGCACAAGCCGCTGCTTAGTGGGACCTCCAGCCTTCTCAGGAGCTCTATCCCTTCAGCACCTCCCTCTGCAGTTGAGGATATCTGAAAGGCCTGGTGAAAGAAAATTAAGGCAAAGCTCTATGAACAAACAGTGATCCTTGATCAAAGGTGCCCCTCTTTATTCAAGATGAGAATGAATTTAAAGAACTACAGGAGCTGAGGAATCAGAATCCTGATTAGGGACTAAAGAAAAGTAGCTCCCAGAATACATGTCTTTTTTGATTCTACAGGACCCCTTGCGTATTCTTTTGGAACAATTCCAGAAGTGGGAAGTGCTCTGACACTGGAGGGTTTTAGAAAGAGATTGGATAGCTGTTCATCCAAATTGATAATAGGCCAGATTTCTTGCCTGGACAGTGGGTTAGACTAGAAGACCTTCAATGTCCTTTCCAATCTTCTACTCTTTTATTCTGTTAACACGTAGTGTCTTAATGACTTTAATTATGGAGTTCCTCCAGACCACTGGAGTTAGGGAAGGCTAACTCCATTGTTTAATTTCCCTCTTGTGTTACTGGTTGTTTCCAGAAGATGATGCTGAGGAATTAATAGTTCTCTCTCAATGGCATGAAATGTTTCAGACTGAGGTTCAACAGGCTGTGGGAGATCTTACAGGGATCAGGGCTGAATTGTCTTCACTGCATCCAGCTTTTCCTCTGCACCCAGCCGCCTCCACTCTACCCGGAATTAAAGGATTACAGGATCATAAAAAGGGAGTTATGAGCATTTATGTCTTGAGTTGGTGAGACTGGGACAATTGAAACAAAGTCAGGCAAGACCAAAATAGTTGGTAGAAGGCCCAAATATTCATCTGGATAGTGTTCAGCCTTTTTCAGAAAGAATTGTGCTCCTCTTGCCATGCTTGTCTCAGGTGGTCTTGATGGTGAGGAAAACTTTTATCATCTTCTACCTAGAGCTGCCGCTCTTTCTTGGCAGAGACAGTCCAGCACCAGAGAATCTCTAAGCTGGAAAGCTACAGGGTGTGACTTCCCCTGGGGACACTTCATGCCCTTAGCTAGTTTGAAATGGAGCTGGAGGCTGCTATCCATTGAAACTGTATCACATTAGGGTTCTTCTAATGGCACTGAGTGCCCATTCCTTTCTGGACCTAATTCCCAGCCCGAGCTGGTTCTTCAAGCTCTGAACAGCTTGGGACCAGAAGTTTTTTCTTTATGTATCTGCTCGGGTTCTTCCATTACTGTTGGAGACTCTCCTGCAGGTGAGGAGAGATTCCCTTCTTAAGAATGGAGTGCAGGGAAGCCCATCTGCTGCTTGTATCTTGTCAGTGCCTGGAAAGATATGGCTCTTTCTAATGCATTAATTTTACTTTCATATCAGTTTGCTTTGAAAGTCCTGCTCTGCTCTTGGATGGCTTGCATACAGTACATATCTTCGCAGTGTTATTCATTGCTTTTTGTACATTGTTTTATGATTTCACAACTTTTAATAACTTTATAATTTGAAAAGAGAACCTTGGTTAATATGTGTGATGGAATGAGAATTTGATTCAGAAAAGGGTCAGGACTATATCAAGACTATCACAAATACATTTAAGTCCTGAAAGAAACTCAAAACAATTCCACATTTTGTATTAGTATAAGCTGAAGTTTTAGAAGGCTTTCAAGACTGTTACAAGAAGACCCTAACTGCAATATAGCACATGTCAAGACACCTAACAGCCCCTGTTGCTTTATCTTGCCTACCTCAAAGGGCTGACAAGAGGTGGGCTAGAAGCAAGGAACATAGAAATGTGTGCAGAGTGCTGAGACATGGGTGGAAGCCCATACAGACATATGTAGTTTTCATCTTGGCTTATTTCCTTTTGGCAGAGAGACTTCCTGCACACAACCAAGAAGCCAAATGCATGACTCGGATTGAGAAAAGTTGTGGCTCCCTGTTCTGAGAACGCTCCATGGATTTCTTTTGTCTGAAATTAGTCAGACAGAAACAGAAAGATCAGTTCTTATATATAAACTGCATAGCCTATGGCTTTGATCCTGGATGCTCAGCAAAGGAACTGATAGTCTCCATAAGTCTTCTGATGGTGGTGGGAACCTTATATATTTTCCTCATATTTCACACCTGAAAATAGGGATCCATCTATAGAGAACAGGATATTTTCTTTAAGATAATCACAGATGAACAGCTGTCTTCATTCTCCTCTTGTATATTATCACACACATGGCTGGAGATTTGCTTGGCCAGCAGAAGTGGCTGATTTTGCAATTGCCCTATGTCATCCACTGACTTAATAGCTGAGAGAGCATCTATTATTTTAGTTAAAGATCTACTTGAAAAACATCACATCCCTATAGTCGCTGATCAGTGGTTCCAAATGCATCTTAGCAGTGACGGACTCTGGAATATCAGTAGGCTGCAGAGGCCTTCTAGCATGCATGCAGTAGGGACAAGAAGTGTCCACTCTAAACACTAGAAAGTCTGGGCAGATAAATGAGGTTTGTAGCAGACAGCTCTAAGAGTATTCCTACCATCCACAGGTCTAACAGTTGCTGTCACCCACTCCTGCCCCCCCCCCAAATGTTCCATATGGTTCCATGTGACGTGATGGCAGAGTAGGGAGAACAAAGAGGTTGTGAGGGAAGAAATCAACAGGATGAGAAAAGATGGTGGCAAGGATTGGTTGGTTTAGCTCGGATGAAGGAGAGAAGAAACCCATGATAGAATGCAGAATGTTAGAGGAGGATCTGGATGAAAGTGAGCAAGGAAGATCCCTGAGCTCTGCAGTACAGCACTGAAACATGCAGGAGAGGGTGAGGAACAGATGGCAGAGGGAGTAATTGGAAGAGATGGAAAGCCAAGAGGGTGGAGCTAGATCAAGAGGGGATGGCTAGTGGAAACATGCAAGAGGGAAGCAAATTACCAGATTTTATTTCCAGTTGGTTTTTGAAATATAATAGTAGTTAGCCATGGAAGGCTAACACTTGAGCAGAAGGGGTCCCTGACTTACGCTCCATATTGTGGAATAGCTTTTGGATTCATAAAGGGGGTTATTACTGTGCCCTGAAACTGCCTCCAGCTTTCACTACTTTGCTTATGCACCACTGGGATCTCCAAATAATCTGATTTAAATCTTGAATTCATTTTGCCTTTTTTTGCTTGAGAAAGGAAGGACTGAAGCCACCTGATATCCTGTAGCATCACAGAGGTGGGGACCTGCCATGAAGTTCAGGCAGTAGCCTTCGTCCCATAAAAGCTTGTCAAATGCCTGTCCAACACCTTCTCTGCAACCTCCAAGAATGAAGTGGGTGTTATGCCTTGGGAGTCTAAGCACTTGATGATCAGTCCATTTTCTTGACTCCAGGCATCCTATTGTATGTCTGGAAGCCGGACCCCTTTCTCGAATAAGGAGCCTCTGGACTCCTTTGACTATCTGGCTCCCTTGTGCTGAATTGCAGGGTCAGTCCCTGCAGCCTGGATCCGTTCTTGCCATTTAATGGAGGACTGACTCTATTTCTGGCCCAAAAATCTATGTGAGCTGAAAACATGATTTCCTGAAGTGGCTTTAAGCGCTGCAAACTTGACCATCCAGATGGGATGGACAGCGATCCTGAAACCAAGACAGAAATCAGAGGCAGGTCCCACTTCTACTATGAAGTCACAGTCTCAGGTAATCCCCCCCTCTCTCTCTTTGATTTTTATAAATTTTAAATTTGTTACCATGGTTGTTATTTATTTATTTGGGATGGGGGTGGCAATAAATCAAATAAATAAAGCAAACTTTATTAAAGCAAGCTATTTTGTTCCAGTACAGTTCACAATATGTTTCTTTCCATCCTTGCTTGCTTTATGCATCCATCTTCTACTTCAAACATTGATTTATATTCTTTAAACTTTTCAAGGCCTTTTCCCTTTCTTTCCTCTCATTCACCTTTCTTCATGTATTTGTTTGGCCATTCCATTCCTATTCATTCTCCCCATATGATTAAACTGCCTCAGTACTTCTTTTCATTGGTCACTCATTTTTGTCTTCAAGACATAGTTCATTCATAACTGATTCTCTCTTGACCTTTTCCCTTGTTGTTCTACCATGCTTCTTCCAAATATCTTCAACAGTCTGCAGCTCTACTAGCATTTGCACATCTTAAAATTCCTCCCTCTGTGTTTTCAGCTGTAATAAATAATATGTCAAGGTGCAACAATTCACAACTGGATTCAGTTCTCAGTTGATATATAACTTGTAATAATTCACTCATTTTTCCTCTATCAAACACATTACCTGGGTCTTTTATGCAATAATTTCCAATTAATACCTCTTGTTGCATCACTCAATATGTAATATTCCCTACAAATTATCTGGGTTGTCAACCAGCAAGATTTTCTGCACAGAAAAATGTTCATAAATCCACATTTCCAACAAACTTCTAATGACCACAAGCACTTTTTATACATTGATCCACAAACACGCTAAGCAATCTAGAGACCAACAAATGTGCTTGATGCCTTTTACTTATGCCAGTACTGAATCATTCCCAAAGCTTTCTATGAGGGTTGAAGGCGAGATAATGCCTCCGTCTCCATAACTTTGATTTAAATAAGTATATTATAATAAATGAAACAGGAAATAATTCTTGAAATGAACTCTTTTGTTACTTCTATTTACTTATCCACACAATTACCACCATTTGCTGTGCAGGGGATGGACAAGTTTCTTAAAGGCCTCACTAAAGAACTCCACCAGGCTCTGAAAGTCCTTTCCGCCTCTTCCTGAGTCAAATAGATGCCCATGAAGGTATTCTTTCATTTTGTGGGAACATCTGGCCTGTATGTCAGATGGGAAAGAGAGATCCAACTTCACAACTACCTCTTGGATGGCTCATAAGGTGTGAGGCCATATAGTAATAAAATTTACTTCTGATGCTTCCAAACTCTGCTTAATCATTGCTGCAACATTTTGAGTGTTGCACTGTACCATTCTGAGTTGAGGACAGCTCCAGTTTCAAAGAAATCCAAGTAAATAACCACATCTGTATGCCCTCAAAAAACTGTAATCATTTGTCTGTCTGCCAAAGCTGGTATTTGAATGCTTTTTTCCATAAGTGAAGTTTTTTGGATGCTTCATTTCTGGGTAATAATGATGAGCCTATCTTTTGTTGGCTGTCTCAAGGCTATGAAGCAGTTCCTTACATTCATTCTTACTGTGTCAGCAATAATTGCTGGTAAATTTAGTCTTGAAGCTCTCACCCCTGCTATACCACTCACAGAACCAATCTGGAACAAACCTTCTGATATTGAAGAAGATCCATAATGTGACCTACACGTTCCTGTGAAATGCTATGTTTGACAGCAATTTCCCTTTGATAATCTGTTGGTTGTTCCTAATTGATTCACCTGACTTTTTCACATGGAACTCAGAGGTTGCTGCAGTAGGTCATCTACAGCACTTCATTTCTGACCATGAAATTGGCTCCTCTCAGTTCACTATCTTTAATTCTTAATTTTTATTTTTTTAGCCCAAGCAACTCACAGTACCCACATCCACACAGTCATCACTATAAACAAGCAGCATTCAGCAGTGAATCTCAGTTGAAGAGACTCCTTCAACAGCCAAAAATGTCATGTACACCAATGAGTACTCACTCTAGGCTTTCATTTCACAAATAACAGCAACACAATCTTTCCTCACAGTGATTTCCCCACCAACTGAAGTGAAAGAACAAATGCGCGCACACACACACACACACACACACACACACACACACACACACGAGTTTCTGAGAAGCCGGCACCAGCATCTGGTGGTGAATTATAATGATGGAGATATTACTTTTCAGCCCTTATATTTATTCTCACCATTATATTTCTGTCATGGATTGTTTATAGCACATTCAGTAACCTAACTTTAACTTCATATTCATGCAAAATGTTCTATAATTCTCCCTTATTTTTTGTTTGATTTCCATTTCTTATTAGTTTATCAAAATATACAATATAGAAATACAAAGAAAAATAAATAATCAGAAAATAGAGGAAAGTGGAAAAAGTGTAGGTTAAAAGGAAAAAGAAAGAGAAAGGCATTGATTTCTGACTCTTTTTGGCACAGTAGAATAAGGTAATAACATACAATCTCAATTTTTTGCTTTTACTTCATAATATAAATTAATCATTGTAGTAGTAGCAACCTACCTAATCAACAAAACCCAAATCAGAAAATGTCAAATTGAAGTTTCATTTTTTCCACCTCAGGCACAAGTTTCCAAGTATTGCTTTCTTTAATCAGAGCAGTCAGTTCAGCCATCTCTGCTAACTCCATCAATTTTTGCAGCCATTCGTCCATTGCGGAAATCAAAGCATCCTTCCATTTTCGTGCATAAAGTATTGTTGCTGCTGTCAGTATATATAACTTCAAAGTTCCAGGGTTTTTTCCAGTTCTTAATCCATTGAACCCAAAACAGTTCAGCCCTATTTTTATCATATACTTTCTCTAAATAATCAAACATGCAATAACACTTGTTGCTTGCATTTGTATGTTTTTCAATGACCTGTTGGAGGGCAAAACGAGGGTCTTCATATCTCCTGCCTGCCATGAAGCTGCACAGCATCTCCCAACCATTGTTCATGGTTACTCTTGTACTTTTTCCATCTTCCCAGGCACAAATTAATTTCACTCCCTCTTGATACTTTCGCCTTTATACAGGGAAGCAATCACAGCCTTCCTCTAGTCATAAGGCACAGATTCCATCTCATACAAGCTAAGCAATTCACAAGCTATTCCATAGGGAAACCACATTTGTTTTTAAATACCACCTATACGATCTTATCATTTTTCATATTTGACAAGGATATGTTCCTTCTAATTTATAGCATTAGAAACACTATCACTTATAGCAAGCATCCATTTCAATTCCAAACCCATAAAATTCTCTAAAAGATTTTATCCAGCATTCCCTCATTTTTGGTTCATCCCTGAAATGTCATCACTTTTATTCTTAATTCTATTCAGTTTGCTAGAGACTATTTGTTTAGACCTCTCTTCCCCACTGCATGAAGAGTTGTATTGTATTGCACTTTCTTGGCCACCTTTAACTACTCCTTATTTTTTTCATCACATAACTAGTCACTAACCGTTTCCTCTCTGCAATATATTTTTCTCATCCTTGTTGTTTTCAGCCATTGTTTCCTTACATACATTTTTCTTATCCGCGGTCTCTTTCATGTTATCATTCCATCAAATATTTTTCATCCTTCCTAATAGCAAAGCTCCACCCACCCAAATTTGAGTATTTTGTAGCATAATTTTCTTCTTTGGATTCCAAGCAATATTTTCTTTTCTTATACTCGCTGTATTGTAACTTAAGGGTTACTGTTTTACCACCCAGCCTTTCAAGGTAGACCAGGTTAGTCTAAAATAATGAATGCTAATGCTGCTTTTATAATAAGGTTACAGTAAGACAATCCTACAAGTCTGAATGTAATCCCCCTCCCTTTATCTTTAAGACAACTAGGAAGGGTGAAGTCTGAAAGTTTTTCTCAAATTACATTTCTGTCTTGGACTCAGCCTTATCTGATCATGGTCTTGGTTGCAGTTCTTCCTGTTCCTCAAGAGTTTTATAGATTACTGTATTATATCTTGGACCTGAAGTTGCCTAGCCAAGAATTTTTTAAAAACAGTTATGATGCAGATACCTTCTCAGCTATCAGATTTCTTCCATTTTCCTTCTTATTGGAATTGTTTGCAACTGTGTTCATTTCCCATGGTTCCTAGACATGTTTCTCCTTTGAGATTCCAAGCCATAGGATCTAACCTACCTTTCCTCAGAGTTCAACAAATATGTTCTTCTGAAGTCCAGCATGCAGATCTGATTCTTCTTAGTTCCTTCTCCCCTGGATATCATGAATTCAAGGATAACACGATCATTTTCCTTCAGGGTACTAGTCACCGTGACTTCTTCAACCAAATCATCCCTTTTAATAAAGATTTGGTCTAGGATAATAGACCCTTTGTTCTTTCTTTCACCTTCTGGCAAATGAATTTATCAGCAAGAGAGCAAGAATTTATTGGGCATCTGATTCTTTGTAGAATTCGATTCCCAGGAGATGGGAAATGAAATCCCCATTATCACCATCTCACACCTCTCTGAAAAATTGCCTATATTTATCAATATCACTCCATAAAATCAGATCACCTTCATTTACATCCTTCATCATCTTATTTTTTTAATTTCATTTGTTAATTCATGCTCTTTATGGTAGTTCCTCTAATACATTCTATGTCATCATCTTCCATATGATATGATCATCACCAGTTGTGATCATAAATAATGACTTCTACTATTCTTCATGGTTTTGGTCTATCTAGATTTTTGTATGTTCCTTTTTAGAAGAGAAGAGAATGTATGGATAATCTTACCAGTCTTAACTACATAAAGCATTCTCTGATTATGTTAAGGACAGTGACCATCTGTTTTGGAACATCTTATGCTAAGATACCACAAGCACACCCAGAGCCTAATTTTACTCCAAGCATGTTAGTCTCTGTAAACTAGGATCTCTGATCTAAGGAGTTTTTTGCAAGCAACACTCTGTTGCCCTCGTTCTACCAGCTACTCAGTACATTGTCACTCAAGCAATGTTTAAACTATGAAATAGGCATAAAACACTTTCAATACTCTTAGTGTTGCTATTAGTAGCAATACTAATATTGTAGGATCTTAGCAAAAAGAATATAAAAGTGACCCAACATTTCCAAAGAAAAAAGTCAATAGCAACCATGAACCATGATAATGTCCAATACACAATGAAGAACTGTATACTGCAACAAAGTAACAAAAGTTCCAGTCCTAACATTCTGTCAACCAAAAATGCAGGATCAACCCCTGAAGTGTTTTCCTGAGTGCAGATTATTTGGGATGCCACTGACCCCTCCTCTTTGGAATGACCAATCTGCACACTTCTAAGCAAACAACTGATTGCCTCAGCATGCTTTTTTCATGCCATTTGCAAGAACCCCAAAGAATTACACAGCAAGATATTTGTGCGTATGCATCCCTCAGCTCGGGAAGACATAGATGGGTGAGGCCTTGCCAGAGTAACTGATCTGCCAATGTGACATTATGGGATCCTGGGACAAGGAACAACATCCTGACTTTGCAGTCGGGAGGTATCGGGAAGTCTATAGCAGCAACCCCTGCAGAAAGGGCACCTCCAGAACAAGGCCAATCTTCATTCCTCCTGCTCCTGTCATTCTCAATACTGAGAGCAGATTCTGGTGAAGACTGGCTCTGATCAGGCACAGTTTGTCTGGCCCAGTCGAGAAATAGGTGAGGATGAAGGAAAGGGAAGGAAATTGCAAATGTCATCACAAAAGCTACAGAGCAACAGTAGCTCTGACAAAGGGAGCCCAAATTGCCTTGGGGGGGCTCTGCCTTCTTTGAACAAAAACCCTAGTCAAAGCCAAAGGAACAGAAGGATCTACATACCTCCAAAGTCAGGCCGGAGACGGACATCATATCCTTTCAGCAATTTGTCCACAATATCTTTAACCACGGATATATTCCCAGTGGCTGGGCTAGAAAACAGAAAGGGTAATGTGATCTGGTCATTATCAGTGCCCCACACCCACATCCACACTCACACCCAGCATCCCACAAGATCCTGAACTGTAATGACCAAGAAAAGCTAAAGGAGAAACGGCTGCTCTGGCTGGAGAGACTGGGAGAGATCAGCCACCCCAACTGCAGCAGGTGGGCTAACTCCCACACCGACGTCTCCTGTCGGGTTGCTCCCACTGTCTGCTGCCTCTCTTGAGCCCAGAAGTTGCTATGCCATTTCCTTCCCTCCCGACAGTCTTCAGGGAATACCAGGAGGGGATCTGCATCTTCATGGCACCCTGGTTCCTCTTGGCAGACCCCTAGCAGCTTCACAGCTTCTGCCCCAGAACCCTTCCTGGGTTTGACCTTCCATGAGATGTGTAACTTCTGAAATCAGCTCACAAAACCATGGCCTTTACCCAAAGGAGACACTGAGGCTGCTCTGCCCCCTTAACTCTCTTGGGGCTTCCTGAATATGGTTGTCATTCCTACTGTCCCTGCTCCATCCACTGCCAGACAGGCAGGAGACTCCTGAGCCTCTGAAAATGCTCTAAAGAGCAACTGCTTTTCTGCAGCCAGTGAGAGGCAAGACTCCATCTTGGCCTTGGTGGTCTTGGTGTGATGACCCTGCCTCCCTCCTAAATCTCTTATTTTCCTCTTAGAGACGGAGGCCGACAATACTCCTTTCTATCTCTCCAAAGGGGCAAAGTGGGGTGGGGAGAAGGAATCAGGTTGAGACACAAAGGAAGCAAAACCCTGTGGCCTGAGGCCAAGAATCCACAACCGAGCAGTTGCTCCTCACTCTTGCAATCATTGCATTATATCCAGCCCCATGGACCTTATTTTGTATTATGTCCAAAGAGAGCCATCTTTGAGAGAAGAACAGAAGAACCTGAACTTAAGGCCTGCCCAGTTTCTTGTCTCTGGTCAGAAGACCGGCTTGGGAAAAGAGGATGGACTCCCCTTGACTAGCAAAAGTCCTTCAGTAGCTTCTGTTCCAGGCCAGTTCTGCAGAAGAGACTTCATATCCCTTCCAAAATGAGGGGAGGCATTTCTTTGGGCATTGGTCTCCATCTAAACCAACACACACACACACACACACACTATTTATAGTCAGATTCCAATTCTCCACTGGGTGCCAGCAGGGCCAACGGCTGGAGAGCTCTGTCTTTTTCAGAAATTTGAACCCTGGATAGAAATGCGGCCTCCAGGTCCTGATTCCTCTGGCTCTCCCGGTTAGGCAGGTAGAAGCAAACGACACGCCGGCGATTCGATTTCGGCGTCGGATCGCGTGCAGACGAGAGCCAACCTGGCAGGACAGGGGTGTGCTGCCGCCGCTTCTGCAACACCGCAGATCCCCACCTCCATCTCGCCGCGGCGCCAGCAGCTCCCTCGGGGTCCAGAGGCGCAACACAGCGGCGATTTGCTCCGGAGGAAAATGGTCAGCAGCAATTTCTTCCCACCGGCCCCTCCCCACCAGAGGCCTCCTTTGAGGTCAGCCTTTTTTGCCCGTTCCGTCGGCCGGCCGGCCGGCCGGCGGCAGCTCTCCCCAGCGGGATTGAACGGATCCCCTTATCGGCGACTCTAGGATGGCGCAAGAAAGCAATGCGGGAGGGGGCCTCTGCAGCCCAACCTCGCCTCCCCGATCCGACGTCGCTTCTTACCTTTGGGCGCAGCAGGCTAGACAAAGAGCTGCCAAAGCAGAGACGAATCCACTCAGCCTGCGTGCCTGAAATCTCCACATTTCCACCTCCAGGACCATGGAAGGGAGGGAAG
>JAOYMU010000020.1:41108892-41137490 GCA_025802295.1 Psammodynastes pulverulentus
CCCCCCCCCCCCCCCCCCCCCCCCCCCCCCCCCCCCCCCCCCCCCACACCCACTGAAACCTTCAGCAACACAGCCTGTGGGTGCAGTGCTGGCCATGTAGGACATCCACTCTCTACTTCCTCAAGTGGCATCTGCACTTATCTGGGCAGGTGTTCTGGCGCCCTCTGAGCTTGGGTGAGAAGTCCCTCCTTGAAAAACTAGTAACAAAGCATCTCCCTTCTTGATGGTCTGTGAAGCTTGGAGACCTCAGGGGTCACTGTGCTTGTCTCACCTGCTCTTTCTTGTCTACAAGGTGCAACCCTAGTCACTGGCAGGACCAGCAAAACCATTGACAAGCTCTGATTCTCCAAATCATCTTGACACAAAATTGGTTTATGCTTAATTTTGAATTGATGGGGATTTACAATCACCCAGTAGTGGCTGGGATGCATGCTCTTCGTCTCTTTTACATTCTTAATCTATTTCTGAAATAAAGAACATTATCCTTCTTTCTTTCCAACTGAAACAGGGCTGTGAGTTCTCTGGATCTTAAAATTCAGCAGGCTTAATTTTAGAGAATCTGCCTTTACAAAAACCTTTTTCCACATCGATTTGGGCTTTATAAAACATTGCTAGTATTTTACAGTGAGTCTGTCCAATATTCCGTGGAATGGTGGTACTGCAGGGAAGTACAAGGTCTTCTTAATTGATTAGTTATCTCTTGTAGAGCATGTTCCACTGTCCAAATAGTATCAAGCTGTAAAATATGTGTTATCACAGTGCAGTCCATGTCCCATTGTCCAAATAGCAGGGACGGTAAAGCTGGCCCATGTTATTAGTTATGCAGCTAGCTAGCCTCTTGGCCACCACTAAGCACTTTTCTCACTCAAGAGGAAACTATCGAGCTGGTGTGACTCTACAAAGACAAGGATTAACGCTGGCAAAAAATGTGGGCTTTCTCCCAATGCTCCACCAGAAGATCAGGTGCTCTTCTCACTGCTGATCCCGCTCCTGCCTCGGTTGCATGTGTTCCCAGCTGCCAATGGTGCTTGACTTTCCTCCAAGGTGACAAAGCCTAACAGAGTTTATGTAACTTGAGTTTTCCCTTGGATGTGGCACAGTAAGGGGAAAACATTGTTTTAATGCCAGTGCAATGAAGGATGACTTAAACCTCTCTCATAGATGGGCTGGGCACCTAGTGCTGGTCAGGGCATGCATGACTCCATAGTAGTATAGCATATTTATCAGAGTCCATCCCGTTCTGCTCCCTGACAGTACTCCCCCTCCCCCGGGGAGGGAAAGCTGGATTTCCATTCCTTTCTCATCATGGGCATCATGTCCAGGGATGATCAAGGCTTGTTCTTCTTTTTTGCATTGCCACTAATTGAGCTCTCTCTCTCTCTCCCTTTCTCTCTTTCTCTCTCTCTCTCTCTCTCTCTCACACACACCCACACACACATGCACACACACACCATTCAGGGGGTTTCTATTTTCCTGACTCTAGAAGAACACATGGATCTGTCTGGCTTCCTCAATTCTGGCCTGATGATGCTGTCATGGCAACATAACTGCTCACTTGAGAGAGATCCTGAGAATTAATGGACAAGGTTGGCCTACCCTCACAATGTGGGAAAAGGCTTATGTGGAGCCGCAGGGGGAGCACATTGATTGGCAGGTCTTGCTCTCCTCAGGCACATCCATTTCTATACCTTTGCCTATGCAGTGAGGAGGGGCTTGGCATCTTTGAGCAAGGGCACTCGCTACTGCACCCTCCATAGTTCAAGCCCCCAATCTCACTCTACATCCTCATCAAGACACCCCTTTGTGCAAACCTCCATTCCTTTTTGCCCCAGAGAGAATGTCTAGGGAAGAACTGTAACTTTGGGTGTCTTCTATCCATAGAATGGTGGGCTCACTTGGCTGTTGCTAAAATAAAGAAAGTGTAGTTACCTGACTGGAAGTTGTAGACCATATGCTAGAAAGGAAGTAGGGGTGGAGGAGAAGGATGACACTCCTCTCAGACTTGGCTAGGACTACAGAGAGCAGCTTGGCATGTGCTCAAGACCCTTCCTACTCATCCTCCCTCCCTTGCATTCTGGAGAAACTCCTCTACTAGGTGAGAGATTCTTTGCGTTCCACCCACCCATTATGGAAGGGCTGCAAAAGAAGAATGGCAGAAAAGAATTGGAGCAAAGCAGAAGCTATGGGTAAACAGGGTCACCTGAGCCACCTATGATGCTCCAGAATGAGCCAGAGTCATTGGCTGCCCTGGAGAAATAGCCAGCAAGAGGACTGGCAAAGTAGCGAGGCCAAATAAATTGATCTTGATTTGGTTTGTACCAGACTCAAAGTTGGATCAGTAGAGTTGCTCTCCATGGCCCCAAGCAAAAAACAGAGAGCCTGCATGAAGTTGTCATAAGACTATGGGCTAGAGGGGCTCTGTGTGTCAGAGGCAGACTACAAATATAATAACGAGGCAAATAAAATGAGTAAGTGCATCTCTGCCTGTTTAGGTTAGCTGTCTTGGAATCCCTCAACTATCCAAGAGGCAGCACTGAGAGGGGGAGCCAAAATATGTTGCCGCAGTGCTTGGAATTAAAAAGTGTGGTGCTTTCAAGGGTGGGGGAATGGCTAAAAAGAGTGGACTTGGTGAAAGCAAGTTATCTGTGCCAAAATTTATGAAAGTGGCACGAAGTAGGGAAAGGACCTCTTTAAGAGGTCTGATACTTATCACTGGGGTGACTTGGATTCAAAAGGAATAAGACAAAAAAGACATCCAGACTTAAGTTGCCCCTTTCACTATATATTTTGGTCTCACCAGGCATAACATGGCTGCTTGGATATACTGTCAGAATGCAAGTAGTTGCCAAACCTTCAGATGTTATAGGTTGAGACAGATACTTAACTGAAAAGGTGATTGGCCTCTTTCCAAGGGAACAACTATTCTTTCTTGTGGCAAGGTTATGTGGTTGGAGGGCAAAAACCTGAAGGAGTGTCCATGAAGAAGATCCCTTGGCTTAAAGTACTGAATGGGAAAGCATTAATGGGTAGCTCCGTGGCCTGCCTTGGGGAGGTGAAAAGTCCCAGTCCAGAGCTGCAGGCCCTTGATCTTGCTGGGGCAGTACTGCAGCCCATCCCATTGCCTGGCTCAAATATTGAATTAATTAATCAAATTTCCAAAGCAGACTTCAGCAGCAGCCCCATGTGAAGCATCTGCTTTAAGCAGTATGCCATTTAACAGAATTTGGAAACATTATTCTTGGATGAACGCTGATAGCATGACAGGAGATCCATGGGTCATATCATACGTATATATATAAAAAGCCTATAAAATTAAAATGCATAAAAATGCAATTTTCTGTTTGAATTAAATTCTATATCTGATTTATTTTCAAGTCGTATTTTAGACATTAAAGGATCCCCCAACGCATGGACATTTCAAACAAAAAACAAGATGCTAATTTTATATCGAGATATGTTTGCTTTATAAATACAACTTGTTTTCAATAGCTATCATGTTTTATGTTGTTTCAGATACGGTAACTGAAGTCAAAACCAATATCTATGTGACAAGTTTTGGCCCTGTCTCAGACACTGACATGGTAGGTGATGTTCCATTACATCCAAGCTTCCTGAGGGACAGGAATGCTCTCAGCTGGCAGAGTAGCATTGCCTTAAAAATATTTTGGTGTTATGGCCTCTCTTGCAGTTAGATTTTAGAGGGATGGCAGGGGACCAATAGCAGGAGCCCATCAGGTTTTGAGGACTGTTCTGAAGGATGGGTAGGTGTTGATGGGCTTGGTAGAACCAGAGGGAATGGCTTCCCATGGCCAATGGAAGAATCCTCTAAGTCCCTGGAGCTAAACTATTAATTCAACTTCTGACCCAGAAGAGCAGGTTGGCAAAGGTTGCCCCCGGAGCTGTCATCTTTGGTTGGCTGCAAAGAGGTCTATGGGGCTGCAAACACTGGTGGGGAAGGGAAGGGAAGAGAAGGGAGAGAACTGAACAGCCCTTGAGTGGAAATAGGAATGAGATAGCTGAGATCTGAACAATCTCCATTATAATTTTAAAAAGCCAGGAAATAAAGCCTCATTTCCTCTGACCTAGGGAGAAGCTGGCTCATCGGCACTTATTTGCTGGGATCTGAATCTGCCTTCTTCCTGAGTCAAGGGAACCGAATTGGCTCCCTCAGGTCTGTCTGGGCCTGTGGGATATGACGTTTGAGTCCCTCCTAAGCCATCAGCCCTGTTCAGTCTGTCTGTGGCCTTCAGCAGAGAAGGTCCCTGGTTTAATAGGCTTTCTCCAGGCCGGCATTGTTACTCTGTTTCTACCGTTGATCTCCTTTTTGCAAATAAAGCAGGAAGGAGTCTCTGCTGCTGCTTTGTCAAATGGTTGACTCAGAGCACCTGATCTTTGGATTATAATGAGGGTGGTAAAGCATCCAAAGTTACCCCAGGTCTGTAAATCAGGCACTGCAAACCATCCTGGTGAGAGATCAAGGATAAGAGGCAGCTGTCTTAGTGGAATGGTGCAGGGAAAGAAATGCTGGGTAGATTCAGGGTTGCTTAGGCTGAAAAGCAAAAGCTTAACTTTTACACCCTATCAGGAAGCTCCAAAATCTGGACAGCTGCTTCCCTTGCAAAGGGACTGCATTTTGGACTGCTGCCTCTCTCTCTCTCTCTCTCTCTCTCTCTCTCTCTCTCTCTCCCCCTCCCCCCCTCTCTCTCCCATGATAACTGTCTTATTGTTGCACAATAAGCCAAGAACCTTAATATATTCAATCATTCCACCTTCAAGGAGTACCTTGTCATTACTATAAAGTTAAGCATATTTGATTAAGTGAGCATGTATAATGAACTGTGAAGAAAGGAGAAATCAAAAGAGTTGAAAATGAATTGCATTTTCTACTGCTACATGATTTTACAAAATTTACTCAGTGGAAGACAAAGAAGAAGTCGAATGCAAGTGGTTGCTCCTCCTTAGCCAGTGCATTTCATCAATCGACCTTCTTTTGGCAGTCCCTTTGTCCTCCCCTCCCTCAGGGGACCAGCCAAGGGCATGAGCAGGCTGGAAGGGAACAGCCTTTCCCTTCCATGGGGCTGTGGGCCGAGGACCCTGGGGGCCAACTAAGCTTTTCTGGGGGAAGGGGGGAGCAACTGCTGCAGTAGCTGGCAGCGCTCTGCATCCATTATCATTAGCGCTCCTTGCCACATGATTGTTGCTATGGCAACCGCTGGGAGGGGGGTCTGTTTTTCTGCACTTGTTGCTGAGCCATTTCTCTTTATGGTGATGGGGAGGGGGCTTGGAAACACCCAGAGAACAGCACATCCTCCTGAGCCTACTGCCCAGCCCAGAGTCAGGGTTCAGGAGGAGAAGGCTTAATGATTGCCCCACCCCACCCTCTCCCTTGTAAACTGGCTTCTGGGAAGAACAGCTGATGTTCTGTCAGGCTCCTGCAATCTCTTATTCCAGCTGCCTCCATACTTAGGGCAAAATCCCACATGGACCCTTTCATGCTCTGAGAGGAACCCAGCAACTGGGCATCTCCTGAGGGCTCTCACCATTTTACTGCTCCTGCCAGTCATTTTTCTTCCCAAGAAGGTTTGAAAAGTCAGCACAGCACCCGCAGCCTTCTCTGCACTTGAGCTGTTTCTAGAGTCAAGAGCATAACTAGGGCGCCCCTGAGTGACCTTGGATTCCTTTAGCCACCTCATGTCCAGCCACAGGGCAAATCAGTCAAGTCAGGGCATCGCTGAGACAGCAAGACAGTTACAGTGGCAGAAGCTGCCTGCAGCAAAGCTGACAGCACAGAAGTGACCAGGGTGGGGGCAGGAAGGCAGGACTATGAGCGGTCTCAGGGTGCAGGATAAGTGGACCGCAATGTATGATGCTGGGGTGGTGGCACAAATGGCCTCTTTGGCTTCTTCACTCAGTGGAGTTCTGAGGTGCTAATTCTGGCATGAACAGCCAAGACCAAGGTAGGCATTGAACAGAGGGCCCTAGAGGCACGTGGCATGGTTTCCCCTTGTGGAGTCTCTTGGATCCAGAATTCTTCTTTATTGTGAGCAGGGCCAGGGAAGGGCCTGTTCCTCAGGCAGCCTCATCTTCAGCTCCTTTCTTCACCGGCAGGAGTACACCATTGATGTCTTCTTCCGACAATCCTGGAGAGACGAGCGGTTGAAATTTGATGGTCCAATGAAGATTTTGCCCTTGAATAACTTGCTAGCCAGTAAGATCTGGACCCCAGACACCTTTTTCCACAATGGAAAGAAATCGGTGGCCCACAACATGACCACACCAAACAAATTACTTCGACTGGTGGATAATGGCACTCTCCTCTACACTATGAGGTGAGCTGGGTTGGGTATCCTTTGGGTTGTGGCACAGGCTGCCCTGCCAGGAACCCCTTTCGCCTTGATGGAGGGGAAACCCGCTGCTTTACCCGCACCATTGCTGTGATTCTGGAAGCAGCAGGAGGCAACCTCAGATTGGCCGCTGAGAGGTCAGATGGAAGGACTGGATTAACCCCTGCTTACAATGGAGCTTCTCTCTCAACGCCGAATGTGAAAATGGACGTTTGCACACTCCATCCCACTATGCAGTGCATCTTAGTGAAATAGCAGTATAGGGCTATCGAGGCAGTTTTAAAAGCATAACTTTTGTCAATCAACACCGTCTCTGGCAAAAAAACAAATTGTGGATAGCTGAGAAAGAAACTGACCAAAGGGCTTGCCATAGGTCTCAGGGCTAAGTCCTGGCCAGGAGCCTCCTGCTTGACAGTGGGCCCTCTCCTTTGCAGATTGACCATTCACGCAGAATGCCCTATGCATTTGGAGGATTTTCCAATGGATGTACACGCCTGCCCATTGAAGTTTGGGAGCTGTAAGTACTTCCTTGCTGTTCTTTAGCTTGAAGGGGAGGGGGACTTTTGCCTGCTTAAACTTGCATAGCCTGTATTGACAACATGGTCTGCATCTACAGACTGATCTGGGAACTGGGCAAAGACTCCTGGGCGTATCTTCCAGCTGTTCTGTAATTTTTTCCTCCATAGATGCCTACACCACGACAGAAGTCATCTACACTTGGACTCTGGGAAAAGTGGAAGTGGCTGAAGGTGGCTCTCGTCTCAATCAATATGACCTCCTTGGCCATAATGTGGGCAGAGACTCCATTGAGTCTAGCACAGGTAATTAGGGTGGCTGAAGGCAACAAGAAGCAGAGATGATGCAGGCTGCAGGAATAGAGATCACTTTTATAGAGAGTTAAATGAGGGGGGTGGTTTTGGAGAATGATCCTTACTATTGGATGATCCCATGAAAACCATGTTTGATTTCCACAGGGATTATATTTGTAACACATGGTCCTTCTTGCAGCAAGAAGAAGAAAACCTTTCCTCCTGTACATCTAAGCTCAGGGGCTGTGGGGTGCCGTCTCTGTCAGAAGAAGGCAGGACCAGGCAAGGAAAGTTGTACCAATCTCTTAGGGAAATAATTCAAGTAGTTTAAGCATGTGAACCGATTCACTGAGTAGACTTGATGACTCCATCCAGTTTCATGAAAGGAGACTGTAAAAGACCCTGAGAAGGGCATTGCTAGCTATTTCTTTTCCCTAGAGTGATGGCATCACATGAGACCAAAAGACCTTTCTTTCAAAACAATTACAGATGTAGTATGTGAAAGGCAGATTTTTAAATCATGAAGATATAGATATAGGGGCACCCCAAAATCGTGAACTGCAGTTGGTCACCGCAGTGAGCAGTTTTCCTGGACATTTATAAGGATGGCCACTGAACTAACACATTGCTGCCTGGATTGTGTGCAAGATATTGGTATCATTGTATTGTGGCCTTTTTTTTTCCAGGGACCTACATTGTGATGACCACTTACTTCCATCTCAAGCGCAAGATCGGATACTTTGTGATCCAGACTTACTTGCCCTGCATCATGACAGTCATTCTATCCCAGGTTTCCTTCTGGCTCAACAGGGAAAGTGTGCCAGCCCGAACAGTGTTTGGTGAGTGTGTCCTTGAGCAGGCTGCAGGGAGAAGAGAGCCGGCAGGCACTCACAGCCTGGGCCTTTCTGTCTTACTTGCCTGGACACTCTGCCTCTCCTACACCTGCTCCTTCCTCCTCCTTCTTCTTCAGGATGAAAAGACAATCACAAGAAAAATACATTACGAGATCAGGAAAAGCCAATGTCAAAATTCACCCCTATATAAGTGCATAGGCTGCCTTGGGAAGTACAAATTGAGATCCTTATTATGTGAAAGTATGTAAATCTATCAGACACTTATCGTGTGGGGTTCTGTAGGGTTTGGCGCTCTCTCCCTCCTATTTTGCATCTTCATAAAGTTGCTGGTGAAGGTCATCAGTTTTATTGTTTTTAAATTGTATGGGTTTTTTTAACTGTTATTGTGTTGTACACCACCCCGAATCTTGTGCCTATGTAATGAGCAGTTACTGTATATGAGTATGCTAATTAAATAAATAAATAATAAAATACTCTATTACACCAGCATTATAGATTCCTATTCAAAATGGTAAGGATCATCTACTACAAGACATTGTTAACATGGCAGATAAACAGTGCCTGAATTTGTCATTTATTATAGAGGTTGAAAGATCGCTGAGTGACATTCCAATTTATTGGTGGTGGTGGTGGTGGGAAACAAGACAAAAGAAAATCCTGCTAGCCCAGACAGAGGAGAGCGTAAGGGTGGGAGCCTGCCTTCTTCAGCTGCTTCTGATCTGTTCTCCTTTTCACAGGCGTCACTACAGTGCTGACCATGACTACCCTAAGCATCAGCGCACGGAATTCTCTCCCCAAGGTGGCCTATGCAACGGCTATGGACTGGTTTATGGCGGTGTGTTATGCCTTCGTCTTTTCTGCACTGATTGAATTTGCTGCCGTCAATTATTTCACTAAGCGCAGCTGGGCCTGGGAAGGCAAGAAGGTGCTGGAGGCTCAGGAGATGAAGGTGAGCAGGGAGAGGCAGAGGGGAAGGGAAGGGAAGGCATCAGAGGAGCCAGAGTTTAGTGACCCAGAGAAATTCTGGCAATGCTCCCACAATGTAACAAGCTACAACCTGCAAAAAGGAACAGTAGGTGGCCTCTTTTTGTCATGGTACTTTAAAGAGGAGAGTAAGCACCAAAGCTTTCACATTTGCATCAAAAAAATACCATTAAGACAGGGTGCCCAATTCTAAAAATTAGAAGTTCATTTCTGAAGGGCCTGGATTCTAGGCAGTACTCTATTTCAAAAGGTTGTGCCCTGCTGGCCCCTTCTCTTCCAGAATGGAGATCTATGTTAGGCTCAAATCAGAGCAGAAGCAGCCCTTTTTCTCACCCTTCCATTCCCACAGAGGCAAACATCTCTGGGTGCATCAATACCATTAGGCCATTATCTTCTTTGCTTCTCTTCTCAGAAGAAAGAGCCAGCCACATTGGCTAAAAAAACCAACAACACCTACAACATTGTGGGGACCACATATGCTCTCAATATCACCAAGGAGCCTACCCTCCCAACCATTGCCAAGAGCGCAGCTGCTCCCACAACCACACCTGCTGCTGTGGTGGTCCCCCCCATCAAGGTGCCCCGATTGGAAGAGAAACCTCTGGAGAACAGGAAGACCTACAACAGTGTCAGCAAGGTAGACAAAATGTCTCGCATTGTCTTTCCAGTCTTATTTGCCATTTTCAACATGGTGTACTGGGCAACATATGTCAACCGGGAGTCAGCCATCAAGGATATGATCCCCAAGGATTGAAATTAGCTGTGCACCCTCCATATGTCCATGCAATTCCGGACAGAGGAGCCCTGGGGGGGTGCTTTGGTCCCCCACTGATACTATAATCATTTTTACTTTTTATTATGATTAATATTATTCAGCTGACTTCTCCTATGTGAATCAAACTGTGATTTAAAAAAAAGAAAGAAAAAATCAATATTATTGATGTATTACATTTACTATTTGGGGCAGGGGATGTCCCTAAGAGACCCACAGGGAAAAGTGTGTCTATCTTAGAGTCTGGCATCCCTTTGCCCCAATCTTGCCTACTCCTCTCCAACTTGCCAGAGCCGGCTTTCTGTCTTGCTCATCCTGTGTGAGACATGCCAAGGGGCTCCTGATGCCCATGACCTCTGGGGAGCTGGAGGGAGGGGTTTTCTCACTGGAGTGCCTGGGGTTTCAGTGAGAAATATGTCCCTCGTTTGGAGAACAAGTTAGGTCCCCTTGGAGTGACTTGGCCATTCGGAAAATGTGATGAGAGCAGAAGGGGTAACTTTGCCTAGCAGGCGATTCAGGACAGCCACTCAGAGTCCAGGCAGGCCCTGCACTCAGTACCTGCACGTTCTCACAAAAGCTGCTAGGATGTAACAGGAACAGCACGTGTCAATACTGAACAGGTGTCTATTTCAGGAACTTTGCAGTTTATTATGAGACTTTGTACTCCATGGGTTATTTTTCTGACGTTTTCACTGCATCTATGGTTCAGAATTATTTATTTCTGATCATATAGCAGTACTATATATATAACAGATTTTATCTGTTATCTAAATTGGATTTTGAAATTTTGTAAATATTAAGTAAGCATAATTGGTCAATGCAGCATTTCTCTGTTCTTTCAGAGAAATTATTCTTTATTTCCTTCATTAAGCCATGTGCATGGACAAATGTGCATATTAAAACATAGTGCACAGTGGTTTCTTGAGAATGCATTTGTGGAATGAATGAATCAACATATGCATTTCAATTTTATTTCACCATAAATATACACATGCGATAAATGTGCATTTATAGTCTTTTGAAATATTGCCAGTATACAAGAAGCACTCGGGCTCATTGGAAGCATCTCCTGTGAGAATGAGCAGATTGTCTGCAAGCCTGACCTGCTTCCTTTTGAGAGAAGAGAAAGAAGCTGACCCACCTTTCAGTTTAAAGAATAGTTTAAACTGAAAGGAGTGCAGGCACTTTTCCATCTTCTGGCCCTCCAGCCGGCAGGAAAATCAGAAACTATCCTTGACTTGGAAATGATCAAGCAGAAAGAGGAGAAACCTGTACACATGCTCTGTGGATCCCCACTGGCTTCTTCTGCAGCCCTGGCCTCTTGGCCGATATTTTGAAAGGAAGCCCATTCCAGATTCAACCACAGCTGGGGAAAGGGAGCTACTTAACCTCTATGGAGCCACCCCCACTCCCACAGCAGGGCAAGGGTGTGCAACTACATGCTCCTGCACCTTGCAGCATACCCATATATTAAGATGAAGATTATTTCAGGGTTGATGTTTCCGCAGCCTCCTCATTCTAGGCTACTTGTGAAGACAGAAGGTACAAATAGAAACGAGCCACACTTAACAGTAGTTGCAAATTTTTAAATGTGAAATTGGTAAAGATCAGGCAGAACACAGTACAAAACCAAAATGCAAAGAGTAACCAAGAAAGACATGGTAAGAAAATGGTGGAATTTCTGATATGCTTAAAAATAATCATTACCACTAAACAAGTAAAAAGGAGACTAAATAGAACATAGAAGGATGAAAATATAAAGAACGGCCAAATGGCTTTCCCAGTCTTTTAGTCAGAAGAGGAACTCCTCCCTGGTCTACCCTCCATTTAATGGCCAGAGAGCCCTCTACTTGTCTCCTGTTCTTTGGCATCTTTCTCTGTTTCTTATGGAACAATTTTCTGGAGAAGGCTTGGGGCTTGATTTTTAAGTTTTGAACGTATAGGCCTAAAATATGTAATTCTTCATTTCCCTTTATTGTCACAATGGTCTGAGCTTAAATTGTTCTGTTTTGTATATGCACATGTTAAAGCATTTCCATTTGAACCCTGAACCAAAAGTCCATTTTTAAAGACACCTCTTTACTCTCAGCCCCCTTAATTGCACATCCTGCACTTGATGTCCTGAGTCTTGCCCTTCTGTCTCTCCTGCTTGGCTCCCCAAAGCCTCTTCGGGGGCAGAGGTGCAAGAAGAAGCCCCCAGAGCTCAGCTGAGCATCTGCCTTGCCTGAAAAGCCTTTTCCTCCTCTTGGCAGTTTAACTCATCACCTGAAGAATCTGAGGCTGGAACATTGGGAGCAGCCATTGGAGGGGAGGGAGGAGCTTGCTTAGATAACTTCTTGGAAGCTTGCAAACCTACATAAAACAACCATCGAAATACGCTTAAAAATAAGAAATATTAAATATTGAAACATTCCAACCATAAGCATTTAAACACAAAAAAGGCCAGGTGTATAAGATCTTAGCTCCAGTCTACTCCAAAGTGTAATAAGGGGGTAAATGCTCCCTTGCAGGATTCAAAAGGAAGTCTTTCCATTTCAATTCCAATTCAAAGGGAAGTCTTTCTGGCCAACCAATTACAGTGGAACTGGCCTCACCCTGCTGCTTTGGTCCTGGGCTTCCCACCTGCCCCTTTGCATTCCTGGCCAGGGGCAGTTGCTGGACCCTCTTTAAGGATTGGCCATATTGCAATAGCTGGAGTGTGAACATACCAGCGTCTATCTATGGAGAGTCTCAATCAACCCGGTCATGGTTGTCTCAAAGATGCTTTTCAAAAGGCAACTGATAAAGTCCAAGAATGTCCAGTTGCCTTTTGAAAGACACTTTTGGGACAACCAAAAGTCTTTATTTTGGGATAAAGACAAAGGAACCACAGATTTGCTGCTGGGGTGGAAAAGCATCTAACACACGAGTCACATCTTCTGTTACAGCCAGTAGACAGCACAAAAAGAAAGTCTAGTTTGAAAGCACCAGGACAATGTTGTAAATTAAAATAGTACTTTCCTCACTTAGGCAGCAATCCCCCTGGTAAATAATGAAGAAAGTAGAGCAATGGCTGACAAAGAAAAGTAATTCCCAAACTAATCATGAGAAAAATTAGGTATCATACAATGTTTGAAAAAGCTTTTCCAAACTTCAATCAATGGCTTGTTGCTCATCTCAGTCCATTGAGCGAAGCATTAGAGAATGTTCATATTACCTGGCTACCATTTTGCGATTATCCAGAATCCAGCATTCAAGATATGATAGCCCTCCTGTGGGATCAGCCATGCTGGCTTATTCAAGAGTGATCCCTCATCTCTCAGTGCTCAAGGAAGCCCAAATGAATCTGCACTGGGTCTGGTGTGAGGAATTAAAGAACCTGCACCCATAGAAAAATTAATTCTCTATTTCCTAGAATTATTTCCCAAATATTACTGAGATTCAAATTCACTAGCTTTTGTAACTTAAAACATTTTGTTTTCAATTTATTTATTTAGTTTGTTCCTATTTGTTGTTGGATTTGTTATCTATTAAATCTGCTGTTAATCACTACAGCCCGGATTTACTAAATGCAAACAAATATTGCCTTAGAGATTTTTTTCCTAAGTTTCAAGACTATTATATAAAATATCCCAAACTCAGTAGATATGCAACATCTTTTTCTTTTCATAAAACCTCTCATTGGATTGTAAATATAATTGTGAATGTTTAGAAAAAATTAAACAGGATTGATGGGCCAAATTTCTTTCTGATCAGCCTTTTTGTGTGTAATTGTTATCTGCCTGGGAGGCACCCACCTTGAAAGACTGCTTGTTGGGGCAGGAGGCATCAATGCTCTGAAATCCCCCCCCCCCCCAAGTAGAGGCGCTCCTACAAGTTAGTAAGTTTCAAAGTTCTCTAGAAGACCATCAAAATATCACTGTTTGCCACTGTTACCTTATGGTGTGAACTGTTACTTTTGTTTCTGGATTGCTTTGTATTATGATGTTGGGAGTTCAATTTCTTACTATGTGTTATTGTCTTTATGTTAATGTTCTTACCGCATACATATGTTGTTATAATTTTATACTGTAAGCCTCCATGAGACTTGATAATTTAGAATGCTGCTGCTGGTCCTCCTATAATAATAGGAGGGTAGCCAGAGATCATCAGCAGATTCCAGATGTCCCCACGGAATTAAATCATAGAGATGAACTGATGATCCTGGCTATCATAAAAGTAAGCCCAGGAAAGGGAAGTTTTGCTTGAGAACAAGACATGAGCAAGGGAAAAAAAGCATAATTCCAGACATGCCCCAAACTCTGACTCAAATGAAAGACCAGAGAAAGCACTGGTTGAATTAGATGGAAGGAGAAACACAGCATATTTTTAAGAAAAAAGGAAACTATTTGTGCAGTTGGCAAAATGGGGATGAGGAAGCAAGAGAAGAAAAGAGGAAGGAAGAGGAAAAGATGTGATTGCTGAGAATGTCTCCAGTGGAGAAAAGGAGAAGCCAGGTGCCAAGAGCAAAGCAGAAGGCAAAAGGGAACTATGCAAGCATCACTGGGCAGACTCTAAGCACCTCCACAGAAGCTGGGAGAGCAGCAAGCTGGAGAAAGCAGAGCCTGTTTTCTCTGGAGGACTTCCAAACTAGTGGTGGACTTCTGGACCTGCCTGCCTCCCACCTCCAAGCCTTTGCAACACCCCCCAAAGTCAAGGCACCCCTCATTGTATATGCAAGGTGAAACTGTGAACTGCCATGCAGTCTGAGATGGACGGCCAGAAAATAGAACAAACATTTGACCTCATTATCATTTTGGCAGCAAGATGCTACCAGGAATCTACTTTTAACATCGTTAACTCCAAAGCGTGAGAGCCAGTTTGGTATAGTGGTTAAGAACATCTAGGTAGAAACTGTGAGACCCTGAGTTCTAGTTCACCTTGGACGCAAAACTCACTGAGTGACCTTAGACCAGTCGTTCACTCTCAGCCCAAGGAAAGAGGCAAAGGCAAACCACTTCTGAAATACCTTGCCAAGAAAATTTGTCCAATCTCTGAGAACTGGACATGATTGAATGGAAAGGGGAAAAAAACTTCAGGGAGCTGTTGTCTTGGTGGCTAAGAAAAGGTTATAGCTGCTATGATGATGCTTGGAAAATCTGCCAAATAGGAAATTAAAGTAAGGGCATGGCATGTGCATTTTCCCAATGTGCCTTTGGCCTGGATTGATCATGAACGGCCATTGCTGGTGTTATTGCTTATACTATTGTCCTGTTCTCTTTTATTGTTTCGATCCTGTTTGCTCCCCAGAGGCCCTTTGGATTGGAGTGGATTATAAATATTGTTCAATAAACAAACAAATAAATAAGAATAGCTGTTCCTTTCAGCATCAAAAAACTCTCCTTGGGTGGATATATTTGTCTTTTCCACCAAAGACCAAATTCATGGTTAAGGGAAGATGGATTTTGACTGACAATTACCTTTCCATTTATGGTAGGCACAAAACCTAGGGACTTCAGGAAAAATTGTGTCACTTTCAGAACATTTACAAACTGAGCCAAGGTCCTGTCTACTAAAACCTGAAGTCAAATGGTGGCACATGAGGCACTGGGCTGCAATCTCACGTTGGCAAAAACTAACTAAAAAGCCTCTTTTTGCCTTGTTCTGCCATGTTACTTGTCCTGGCGTCTCTGTACTGCTCACAGATCAGAGGACGTGACTGAATATTGGGCACAGATGGAGCCCTCCATTAATCTGGTTTCATGCTCTTGGTATAGTTTAAATGAGACTGTGCAGATTTTCTAACCTCTTCCAGCATCAAGATTTAATATCAAGAGCTTCAGAAAAGTAATATTCAGATGCTTTAAAAAGTTTCTGGTTAGGGTTCTTCACTCATCTCCATTGAGAAACTGGATGAGATATACTCCCCTCCCCACCCCAGCAACATTGTACCTGAAATCAGTTTATGTTCCCAATGAAGCCCACTCTTTGATTATTAACCCCTGGAATGCAACAGCTCATTTCATGTGGCATCCCAAAACAGCTGCCTGGTTCTTTGGTGATCCTGGCTTTCACAAAAGTTAAAATAAGCCCAAGTGGGTCAATAGGCTGAGTAAAGCATCTTGTTTCATTTTGTTTATTCTGCTTTATTTTGTGACACAGAGACATACATTTCTGTCAGTTTCTGCTTTCTGGGATTGTGCCTTCCCTCTGGGATTCTGCTTTCCCACAGCTGCGGACTGCAGTTGCTGTCCAGAGTGCTGAAATTACTTCCTCCTGAGTGAGGAGTTGTTGTTTTTTAAACTACCTTCAGTGCAAATGGATAGCCTGATTTGGTCTTAGCATTATTCTGTCATAAGGGACTGAGCAGTAAAAATGTAGCATTCACATTTCGTCATTATGGAAGCAAGTCAGAGGCTCTCCTATTTCCCCAAGGCAAATGGGAAAGAATTACAATAGCAGCAAAAACAACAAAGCAGATTTTACAAATGCTTGTAGCACAGGCCCCTCTCCTCTCAGTTGAAGCCTCTATTGTTATTCTGCCATCCTGAAGCAGAAAAAGCTCCTGTTGCACCCCTCCCTTCACTGCTGAGTCTTGTGGTGTAAATGTCTCCCACTGTGGCTGTTGACTGAAGCTAAAATTCCCATACACCAGAACATAATACAGAACAAGAATGATCTCAATGAGCTGGGGGAAGATGGTTCCACAGTTATTTATTTCTGAAAATTGATATGGTTGCCCAACTCACTCAATGACTTTGGCCACTTCCAAAGATAAAACTCAATATAAAAACAATAAAACAGCAGTCACCTCCAGACAAGATGGGTGGCACAAAAATCCAATAAATAAATAAATAACTCCCCTCCCCTGATCAATCAGATAAGCTACTTGATGGGCTCCATCCCACTCTGAGCTCCTCAGGCTTGTTGGCAAAACCAGATCAAAACGGTGTTCTGAAAGGGTATCAAAGTGGGAGCCCATCTTATCTCCATGGGTATCATGTTCCGCAGGGAGGAACTTCTGTGTCCCCTAAATGGACCTCCTTAGGAAAGAGGACTGTTGGTCCAGGAAAAGACACAACTGGTGTACAAGCAAGGCACCACTCCCTCCTGTAAGGAAGCAATCACTGCTAAAACCCACCTGTATGTCAACTCCCAGGAAACTTTCACAAGCCAGAAGGGGCTTGTGCTCATATTCCCTAGGATCGTGTCCTAGGGAGTAACAGGGTAAAACCATTCCCATATAACTGGGCAAGAACCTGCCCCAGGTGCCTCTACTGGTCCAGCAACCACATTGGCAACTAATTGGGGATGAATCTGGGTGATTTTGTCTTCTAGAAAATGAACAGATCCCTCAGCATAGCCCTTCTACATCCTCCTTCACCCAGGAGGAGACAGCTCACTTTAAAGAGGGTAACTGGCCAATTATTATTATTGCAGATACAATTAGCACAGGAAATATTTATGCTTCTATGCCCAAATCAGCATGCTTTACTAGCAACTTTTACCAGTACTTGATCCAGTTTTGTCCCTTGCCAAGGGCAAATGAGAATGTGTTGCTTTAAGGGAAGTCCTGTGCCTGCTGAAAGCCTCAGGAGCCTCTGGAGGGCATCACAAATTTCAAGAATCTATCCTGCACAACTGAGTTGCTCCATACTTCTGCAACTTCTATAAGCATGTAGCCTCAGAATATCCTCCTACCAAGCTGACCCGTTGGAAGAATCCACACCTGAAATATGTATATCAAGTTACCATCTTCAGAGAAAACCTATGTACATAATGGGTTTAACTCTCCAGAAAAAGCAGGAAATTATTTCAAGTTTGCACCTGGTCAAACATGGGGGGGGGGGGTGCCATTCCCTCAGATGTCCTGTCTTTATAGACTAACAGCACCACCTTGTGGCCTACGGTTCCCTTTGTGGACAAGCCACTACCTGCCCACTACAATTGTCTGGCTCTTCTGAGCCATTTGCTGGGTAAATAAAACTTCTTTAGAAGACCAGTTTCAGCAATTTCAGTGCCCCATTTTTCACTTACAAGAAAGTACAAGAAAAGGCAGCAAGAAAAGAAATCAGCCAGACATATCATTGACACAAGTACTTTATTTTTTCTTTTTAAGTATGACATGGGACCCTGTAACTCTGTTACATCAAGGCAGACATCTCTTAAAATACACTACAAATAGTGCAATATGTAAAATGACTTTGGGCACACTGCTTTCACCTATGCATTTTTCTCAGGAACTAGATGACTTCCAACTGGCCTAATCTTCTTCCAATTCTAATTAGATTTGAGGGGTGCGGTGTCCAGATGCTCTTTATAAAGCTGCACAGGAGAATTTCTTCTTTACTGCCAGCTTCTGAAGCAGGACAGCGGCTCGCTTCCACATCATCTCAAGTAGACCAAGCAAGTGTTACTGTGAGGGTGCAAACACTTGTTTCTCCTCCTTAGGCAAAGTGCTGATTTTTCTATTATTGTTAGGGCCAAGGACTGAATCTGATCAGTTAAGGAAGCACTGTGCAAAAGCCCTTCTAGACAACTTCATTACATGGATCCAATTCACAATTCCTGCAAAGCACACAATTTTCTCATGCATATTAGAAAGATACTTGGTTTAAAAGAGGACCCGGCTATAATCATAAGGATCTGGTGGACAGTTGTAGGCCTCAACCCACCATCTATTCCCAATTAATTTCAGGTCCTCTTCAAGCTGGATCTAAGTATGAGAAAGGATGGCTGGCCCAGAAAAGATTTTGGACTAGACCTTTCCTGACTGCCTGAGATAAGTGAAGATAATCCCTAAACACCTACTCCTGCCAGAATGTGATGCATTTTTTGGCACTCAGCATTGCCAATTTCAGTTATCTTCAAAAACAAAGACTTTGCACAGCAGGAAGTCTCACTGTTCAAAAGCATCAGAATAAGAGAAGCCAGGCAGCAAAAACTGAGCTGAAGAGGGGATTTACACACATTTTTCTCTCTGCAATTTTAAACTATGCAAACCTCACTTAAAGAGATGATTCCATGTCCTGGTAAACAATACCCACACTACACTCACATGAAGTATGTGTGCACGCGTTCCTTCCTTCTGCCTGTGAAATAATGTAGGCAATAGGATTCCATTGGAAATTGCCTCCAAAATAGGAAGACTTGGGACTTTTTTTATCAGCTGTTAGTCACCAACTGTGAAATAATATTTCAAGAAGGATTATTGTCACCAGAGTGGAGGTCAAAATAGGAGCAAGACAGCCTGGTCTACTTTCAATTTCATGACTATTTTTCAGAATGAATATCTAAGATCCTGCATTGTCCCATCTCGAAGGGAGCTACGAAAAGGAATGAAGGGAGTTAAGAAAAAGGGAGACTGCATTATCTAAGTGTTAACTGATGAAAGAAGGAAAGCCTTGGGAGAATTGTCAGGTCACTCTAAGGGGAGAGAGCTGTGTAAAGAGCAGCAGTCTGGAAATGGATCTTGTGGTCAGATAATCTGATGAGGGGAATAAGTGTTATGCAAACAAAGTAAATAAAGTAAATGAGCAGGAAAGGGTAGGAAGCAAGACTTCAAGGCTTGGCTTCTTCCTCTTCCCCCAGTGGGCTGATAAAACCCTCGGGAAAAAGCTCCTCCTGCTTCTCTTCCTTCACTTTGGCTTCCAGAGAAGTGAGACGCTGCTTGAGCTTCATCTGAGCAGCATCATATTCAGCCAAGAGGCGAGAGAAGCGAGCATTCAGGGTCTCCAGGCTGATCTCCAACCTGTCCAGCTTCTGGCCCACATCCATCGCTTCCATGCTTTCTGCTGCTGCCGCTTCATCCAACAACCCCTCTTTGGTGAGGATTTCTCGGCCACGTTCTTCCAGGACCCTCTTGGCATCTGGGTACTCAGTCACAGCCTCCATAAGGTTTTCTTTGGACAGGCAGAAGAGGTCAGAGTAGCCAATGCTCCTAATATTTGCCGTTCGCCTGTTGCCCATTTTGCTTCCTTTAATGTTGAGAATGCTGATTTCTCCAAAACAGCACCCTGCCGTCAGTAAGGCGTACTGAGTAATACCATCATCTGCCACCACAGCCAACTTTCCTTCCTTAATGATATACATTTCTTTACCAATATCTCCTTTCCGGCAAATATAATCACCTGGGCTGAAAACCTGAGGGTGAAGCTTGAGCACCAATTCAACCAAAAGCCCAGCCTCGCAGTCCTGGAATATCCTCACTTTCTTCAGGGTCTCAAGATGGACGTTGATAGCTATTTCAGCTCTCAGTTTGTCAGGAAGATTTTTGA
Organism: Psammodynastes pulverulentus; assembly: GCA_025802295.1. NCBI lineage: Eukaryota > Metazoa > Chordata > Lepidosauria > Squamata > Psammodynastidae > Psammodynastes > Psammodynastes pulverulentus. The sequence goes on from JAOYMU010000020.1 coordinate 41,128,891, forward strand.
GCACTTCCCACTCATCCACAGTTTTCTTGTTGGTCCAAAGGTAGTCAAACCACCTGATAACCTTAGCTTCCATTTCTTTGCTTACTTTGCGGAAGTGCATATAGTGCTTGACAGCATCAATCTTAGCCTGGAATTCTGCCCTGGTGGCATTCATGTTGGAGATCATGGACCCCACATTTCCCACAATAGTAGCAAAGATAAGAACTCCAATTAGGAAGTCAAAGATGACAAAGAGGTATTCCTCATCGCGCACAGGGGGAGGAGTCTCACCAATGGTAGTCAAGGTCAGTGTGGACCAGTAGAGACAATAGACATACTCTCTTGTCAAATATCCATATTCTGGATCTGAGATATTTGGATAAACCCAGGTGTCTTCTCCAAAGCCAATGGCCTTGGAGATGGCATAGTAAATGCATGCATTCCAGTGGATGATGACCAAAATGTACATCACCAGATTGCAGATCCTAAAGATGTTTGGGTAACTGGTTCTTGTTTCAGTCCGATCAAAGAATTCAAACATGCGAGGGAAATGCAGCAGCCGATTGAAGCGTAACTCAGGCTGATGGATGCCAACCACAAAATATGCCAAGTCAGTAGGCAAAATGGATAAGATATCCAACTTGAACTGCAGAGTGGCAATGTATTTAGCACGCAGTTTCTTGAAGTCTTTAACGAGTAATCCCTGCTCAAGAAAACCTACCAGGAAAACACAAAGAGCAGTTCAAATATGGTTATGTACATCATTCTGTGCTACTGTTCCTTATACCCGGGGTCCACAGTCTGCCTGTGATGAGTGAAAGAGCTACTCTGGATCGCACAACAACATAAAGGACAGCATTTTCCATTCTCACAGTGATGAAGGGTAGTGAGACAAAATATTGAAAGCTACAAGTGCCCCAGTTTGAGCATTTATTAATTCAGCTGGCTATTGGGGCAGTGTCATTTCTATGATGGCCATACTGCCCAGTTTGGTCACTGTTAGCAATAAAGCTTGATAAATCTTTCATTGTTTTTTTCCAGAACTGTAGGCAAGGAGATTGACTTTCTCAGAGTCATTTTCTGCCAGTTGGAGAGACAGGCATCTTTCCCTCAGCCACAAAAAGAGCACAAATCCTTCCCAATCCAGATCCCACCTCTTCTCCTTCACCTGTGTTCATCCGGATGACCATGTCCATGATGTAAATGCCATCTGCCAGGTAGTCCAGGACCAGCCAACAGAGCAAGTACCTTCTCTGGAGCTCATTGAAACAGGCTCTGCAAAGAGACTGGAGCTGAGTTGCTGCTCAGGAAGCCCTTGAAGAGCCTGTGACAAACAGGGCACAGAGACCATGGGGCCACCAAACAGGACTGCCCAAAGAAAAAAACAGGCGAATGATCACCATAGGATGGACATTCTTCAAGGTGTATCTTGTGCACCTTCATTAAAAGCTGAAAATAAGAGCCAGTTAGTCTAATCTTGAAGGCACAAGGCTAGAAACCAGGAAACTGTGAATTCTAGTCCCTCCTTAGCTGTAAAAGCCAGCTGGGTGACTTTGGGCCAGTCCTCTCAGCCCACAACATCAGGCTCAGGCCACAGGCCAGCCAGTCAATGTCTGTCATGATCAAATGGATCAATATTCAATTGATCTGGGGGAAAAAACAGGCCCTGCACTTGCAGAAAACTTCTAGGAAAGGAAAAAAAGTTAAAGGGTGAAAATCAGTTTCTTATGAGTGGATCTATAGTGGTGGGAGTGAGCATTTGGATGTTCTGTGCAGGGAACTGTCTGAGCCTCCCTTATCTTGAACCAAAAGGGCTTCCTTGATTGGGGGGGGGGGTGTCCCCAGGAGAGGAAAGACAGCACAATTTCCAGGGACAGATGTTGGGCCTCCATGCATCAGAAGATGACAGCTGTCCACCAGCAAAACATTCCTTCTGATGACTGACATGTCTGAAAGAAGCTCTGTCCCTATATACTCTTCTTCTGCAATCAGTGGAAGAGAAATACCATGGCAGGTATAGAAGGAGACAGTCTGGGTGTGCCAGCTCAGGTCTGCAGTGGCAGGTGATCACATTTGGGGCAGAATAAGGGTTATGAAAGGATCTATTTGGGAATCTTTTCTTCCACTCTGCAGTTACTGGAACCACACAGAAGGCAAGGCCAAAAGAACCACACGCCCCACTCACCTGGCAACCAGCACGCACCAATTGTACAGAACTGGTACTGCAATAACCAGGAGCCAGCGATAGTACCACTTCCCAGCGGGGTCCATCACAAAGACTTTCCATTTCTTCCTGGAAACACAGTCAAAACCTTCTTTTAAAGGAGCAGAGCTGCACTGGGAGGGCTGATGAGAGGAGGGATCTGGCTCCCAGGATGTGGAAGCTGAGGTGTGTGTGGGGGGAGGGGGAGGGGGAGACTTGAGAAAGCCAAAGCACAGCCACTGCCATATTTCTGTTCAACATCCACTGCCTTGGCTTCAGTAAAGCACATCCTTGGTTAGCCCAGGGGAAGAAAGAGACAGCACCAATCTCTGGCTAAATTGTCTACTTCCTGAATGGTTAATGAGAGGACTCTGGGGCAGATTATGACTCACCGCCCTTCAATCTGTCTCGGGTACATCTAGTTTAATGAAAAGAAGGACCAGGGGAGACATGACAGCAGTGTTCCAATATCTAAGGGGCTGCCACAAAGAAGAGGGGTCAACCTATTCACCAAAGCACCTGAAGGCAGAACAAGAAGCAATGGATGGAAACCAATCAAGGAGAGAAACAACCTGGAATTAAGAAGAAACTTCCTAACAGTAAAAACAATTAACTAGTGGAACGACTTGCCTCCAGAAGTTATAAAGGCTCCAATACTGGAAGTTTTTAAGAAGAGGTTGAATAGCCATTTGTCTGAAATGCTGTAGGGTCTCTTACTTGAGCAGAGGATTAGACCAAGGTGCCCTCCAATTCTATTATTCTGCTTCTGTGGCATTTCAAGGCCTCCCTGGCTGTCCAGAAAAAAGGACCAGGTGAAGTCAATGCCCTGACAAAGCCTAGCAGCTGAGGCCTACTGGGCAGTGTGTCAGGATAGGAGTTGGTAGATGGCAACTGGCCTGTGAGACGAGGCTCCACTCAGGGACTGAGAGCAGCTAGAGTCATTAGCTGCTAGGACTGGCCCTAAGAGTTGCTCGGCCATTTTGCCAAAGGCCAAAAGATTGGCTCAAACTTTCCGTTATTCCATATGAGCAGTCCAGGCAACATTCCTCAAATGCATTCAGTGCAATATCACCATTCCCCTACCAGGAGGACAAAGGGTGCCCAAGAAGCCATCTTCACAGTAGTAGATGGGCTGCATTCTCTCCTCCTCTCATGTTTCTCTCATTTTTCTCAGCTGCTCCCCTCCCCACCACAAAGTAGCCAGCAGCCATTTTCTGGCATTAACAATCAGGCTCCTTTGCCATCATTCCCGATCCAAGGTCAAGGCAACCCTCATGGGTCCCTTTCTTGAGACACCCTTAGAAAGACAGTCCCTCATTCCCCTCCGCAACCCCAGAAGAGAGAGCTTCCCCTCTCACCAGGGAGTCAGGCAGACTCACTTCTTCCGCCCCTGGCCTACAAGGCCATCTCCACCTGCCGTTGCCGACTCTGATGCTAAAGCCTTCACATCAGGTCCATGGAAGCGCTCAAGGAAGGAGTCCGATCTCTTCTCTTCTTTCATACCTTTCTTTGCCCATCCTCGGACAGCCATCACCAGCCGAGCTATCCTAGCAGGGGGGGAGGGGGGAAGGGAGGAAGGTTGGTTGGTTTGGAGTTGAAGATGTGGCCCAGAAAGCTTTGGCGAAACAAACTGGCCATTGTTTTTTTTCTTCTGCTTGGTTAGAATTGGAGAAGGAAAGCAGTAATGTCCAAACAGAATACATCTGGACCTTTTGTAGTCCCCAAAATGTTGTTACTCCTCCTACTGAAACATCATCACATCCTCATATATTGAACCCAGGAACCATGATTGCATCAGTCTTATTAGGCAAACTGAAGAATTACTCCTTAAGTGATTGCAGCCCAAAGTTTTCAATGAAGGACCTACTGACCCCTCCTCCTATTGCCTAGGAAGGGGTGCAGCAGGAATCTCCAAACACTCCGGCAAAAGACGGCTGCATTTCAGGACAAGGAATAAATCCCTGCTGTTATCCAACTCCACTAAAAATGGCCTGCATCCGTCGTCTGCTTCAGAAACCTCTGCTACCTTGCCTTTCCCACCTCGCAGATCCTATCTGGCCAAAGCCAGGTGAAGCCTACCTGGAAAGGGCCCCTTTTGGGGGGTGGTCTGCCTCCTCCAAGGCAGCCACTCGTTGCAGTTCCAAGGAGGCATCATCATCAACAGAGGGAAGCCTGTAGAGAGACCAAACAGCAAGTGGTCCTCCTTGGCTTAGGAAGCTAAGCAGCAGCCCACCATCACCCACCATGCTCAGCAAGGCCACTTCTCTCTTTCCATGAAAGCAAGGCCTCGGTAACTCACCAAACCCCGAGCTTGCTCTCTCAGAGGCATCAAGAACTTCTGCCTTCCCCAGACCCATCATTCTGGGCAAACTGCCTCTCTAATTCCTAAACAGACTGGTGAGTATCCATAGGTTTGTGCCTTGCAAACCAAGTTTCTGGGGCCCAGTGATCTGGAAAGAAGCTCTTTATTTGCCAAAGCAGGTCCTGCTTCTATCAGCCTAGCTTTGGTGAGGCAAGAGAAGACTTCAAATCAAGGAGAGGAGAAACCAGGCACTTTCTGATAAAATGCCATCTCATGGGTCACATGAGGAAGAAAGTTTCCTTGGCATCAAGGCAGTGTCTCCAACCTCTCTAGACGGTCTCCTTTCCCTAATAGGAGAAGACCTCCAGCTAGTGAATTCCATCTGAATAACAGACCCAACATCAAAACCTTGAACTGCACATTTTATACATGGCTGCAACAGGAAACATGTGCACAAAAGGAGCAGCGTTTGCAGCACACAGCACTGCAGTACCACACTCTTGTTCCATGTCCTCCCCCACATGCACACACATACCAAAATAGACACTATGCATTCAAATATACAGAATGCCATTGGGTTAATGTAACCCGATGCCCCTCTGGCAAATGGAGGGTATAGTAGCCTTTCCAAAGCCCCAAGTTACCTGCTATCGTGGTTGCTGAGCTTGGTCTGCTCCAAGTTACCTTTGGTTTTTACAGAGACGGTTCGCTGGTGGTTGGCACCATTGTTCTTTGCCATCATCCTCCATGTGTGGAAGCCACCAATTTTATTCTGCTCCAGAAAACAGGGAAAATAAAGAAGCCTGGCTGGACATGTGAGAACCTGACAGATGTTTGCTTCTGGGCTGGGTGCTTCACTATGGCTTTATCCAAAGAGGACTTGGTTGCATGTGAGAGGGGGCATATGGTTGGAAATCTGGAGGAACTGGTATCTTAAGTAATTTTCCTGAGTTCCACTGAAATATGGCATCTTTGCTTGGCAAAGGATTGGCTTATCAGCTTAGGCAACTCCATCTTGCCAAGGCTGTTGTCCGACTTTCCTTGAGCAAAGTCACTGCTTTAGGGCTTTCAAAAATGCATTTTCTCATGTTGGATGGAATATCATTTGAAACATCTCAGAGAGGTTGCCCTTTCTGCCTATCAGTTTGACCACCTTTCCCAGGTGTCTCCATTGAAGTCCTGTCCCCATATATTTCAAGGGAACAACCAGCCTACCTTTTCCTCTTGGCATGACTCACTTTCAGTTTCTGCCCAGGACCAGGGGGAGGAATCAGATCTGGTCCTAGGAAAAGTAGGGTTGCAGGTAAATTTCCAAACACCCAAGAGCCCTGTGGCCTATTAATAGCTGGGAGCTGGCTTAATAAGTGACAGCCCCATAAAGTCAATGGGAGCTTTGGCTATGAAAGATACAGGACATGAATTGTAGACTGGGTGCTAATCATGTGGCACCTACCATAATGCAGAGCCTGTTCCCCTCCATTAATTTGCCCAAGCCCCTACAAACAGCTTGTAGTAACAAATCTCTGCAGATACAATTAATTGCAAGAGTAACAAAAACATCATCTAAATGGTTACATGTTAATAAACAAATTGGATTATTGCAGTTGACAAAGCAAAAAGCCCCATATTCACATTCAAAAATTTAGTTGAATTTGATTGATATAGCTAGTGAGAGAATTTCCTCCCATCCTCCTTTTCTTCACTGCTTCTGCAGCCCCTGGCCTCTGTTTTCTCTGATTCCCCCACGTGGTTTCTCCATGTTATTATTCAAGGCTTCTCCCAAAGGCTTTCATCTTTGTCATCAGAACCATGGCAACCTCATCAGCATCAGGTTTCTGCCTAACAACAGGTGTGAGATGCTTTCATGGCCTGTCCACAGCAGACTCCACAGGGCAACCTGGGAGAAACCAGCCTGGGGAGGCAGCCCCTGGCCTTCCGACTTCACAGGAGGAGCATCACCTAATTCTGTGTGGGGGGGGGAGCAGTGGGCAGCCCAGCTCGTTAGCCCAAAGGTCTAACAGAGCTTTCAACTAATCGCAACAAACCAGTTGTAAGAAGCAGCTGCCACAGTCTATTTTGTGGATGTTTTGATATCTGTTTTAGCTTTCACTAAATTGGGTGGTTTATTTTGTAATTGGTTCCAGTAAATTTAGCAGTAGTCATAAAAGCAAAAGTAGTAGCAGTACCTGTATCTAACTCAATGGGAGAATCCAGAGTGGGACAGAAAAGAATTATCATTAAACTAACCGTGAATCAAAGGAATAATATTCAAGGACTTGGAAGTGTTCTTACACTGCAGAGCTAAGTTGGGGAGACCCACCCACCATGAGCAAAAGCCACATCCCTGACTGAACTATGTCACCTGAAAAGGAGGAAATGGCAAAGCTCCCAAAGGAATGCAGGCTACCTCCGCCGTATCACCTCACCTGATTAAAGATGGGCTTCCAAGCTCTTCTTTACAGCCTTTCAAAACCTCCCCACCCAAAACTCCCACTGCTTTCGTGTGTTTGGACAGGTAGCTCAGAAGAAGTGCCAAGCGTGGTAGGCAATTTAGAAGTTTACTATCCCGGCTTCTTCTCTCTTTTTTAGTAATTACCCTGGCTGACCATCTGCAAGAACACAGAGACACTTCTTCCTTTCTGCCCTCTGAATTCAGACTACTGGGGTGGGGGGAGGGGGAGTCAAAGAAGGGGACACAGGCCAGGCAGCCCCCAGGCTCAGCAGCAAGCAAGCAAACCAGGTAAAAGGAAGAAGCCAGCTGTGCCGATTCTGCTGTGCCAGAGAAAGAACCACCTGGCTGTGCATAATAGACAGTTGCTGTCATTCCGGAGCAGTTACAAAAGTCAGTTGAAGAAAAAGAAAGGGGCTGTTGGAACAATAAAAGAGAAGTGGGATCTCAGAACTATACCCAGTGCAATGTATTTGTAGTACTGACTTTAGTTCTTTTTATTAACCAGTGCTTATTTCTAAATTCTCTGACATCTGTTATCTCTGTCACATTTGAGGCTCTGGACAACCAAAACAGCCTGCCCACTTGACTGCCACCCTGCAGATTGGCACACATGTCAATGTTCGTTCTTGTTTAATGGCAAAGCATTTCCAAAGTGCCCTTAGTTTAGCCTTCCAGCGACTGCAAGGATGAAATAAGGGTTTTCTTTGGCAGGGAAAGAAGCTGCAGGAAGACTATTGGCCACTATCCTCAGCCCCAAGTTTGTTCCACCAGGGCCCCCAACCTAACCCTTCCTCCAGCTAAGTAGGCTTAGCCAGCCCTTCCCCTGCTACTCACTAATCGGTGCACTGCCACAGCCATGTCAGAGGCAGGTGATTGCACTGGAGGTGGGCAGGCCTGGAGGAGCAACTGCTACTGCTTCCAAGTGATCCTGCGGTCTGTGCTGAGCACCCTCTCTCTGGGCCTCAGGTTCCCTTCGCAGCGTTGCTGGGCATTGCAGTTGGGTGCCTGACTTGCTGCTTCAAAGGGTTGCTAGGTGTTCCAAGGAACTAGGAGGTCCTTTGTAGCCTGGGACGGTGCTAGGCGACCCACTCGTGCAGCCTGTTGTTCGAGAGAAGAGCCAAAGAAAGACCCAGGTGCTGCCTACCCAGACTGCATTTGTTTGAACCTCTTTTTATAGTAGTTCTAAACCCTGTTGCCAGTGCTGAGCCAAATGCCCTTCAACACCCCACTCCTGCCACTGGCTTGGAAGAATCACCTGCCTGCTGCCGAGCCCTTCCTCTGGCTCACTTGGTGTGGGAGCTGAGCCCAAAGGAACCTGTCTTTTCTACTACTTTATGCTGCTCAGGGACTAGGCTGCTTGCCAAGGTTACCTCCAGCAGCAACACAGATTGCTTCAAGCTAACAGGTTTGATGCTTTTTTCCTTTAGAACTGGAGCTAGTGGGCAAGAAAGTCAAAACGTGTTGGAAAAGGCCAATGGATGTCAATCAATCAAATTCTCTTGGATGCAAACTCAACAGGCCAACTGCATCTTCATCTCTCCCACTTGTGTGCCTGGCTGCGACAGTAAGGCAGTCTTTGCACCACCTGGCAAATGATCCCCACTCAAACTGGAGAGATGCCAAGGCTGAATTTGAAACTTTCTGCCTCCCCCCCCCCCCCGCGG
>JAOYMU010000020.1:41167202-41180337 GCA_025802295.1 Psammodynastes pulverulentus
CTGTAAACCGCTTAGAGAGGGCTGTAAAAAGCACTGATAAGTGGTATATAAATCTAAAGTGCTATTGCTATTGCTATATATTCTAAAATCTGACATAGCTGTAGCTCCCTCACATACATACATACATACATACATACATACATACATACATACACACATACATAATACATACACCAAAGCAGTCTTTCTCATTACCAAACTCTCACACCTACCCTCCCTAGTATAACATTATGTGGGTGGGGGGTAGGCTCTGGAGAGCCCATGTTTCTGTTTGCCTTGCCTCATACCAGTTTACCATTTAGGCTCTTTTTCCTAGGATTGGTGGGGCTTTTGCAGCTAGAGACCACCTTCTTCCAGAGAAGAACAAGGCAGATAAGCCCACCCATTTCCTGCCTGGCACCTCACAGCCCCCTTTCTCTTTCTGGCCCTTGAAATGGGAGGGCAACACAAGGCTCTGCTGGGTATGAAAGGGCAGCATCCTTGGCAGAGGGAAATAAATACCCCTCTGCAGTGGCTGGAAAGAGATCTGAAAGACAGAAGACCAAGCAACATCTAAGCTGGAGTCTTTGCATCATGATAAAAAGCTCCAATTGTGAGGCAGCCAAGAATTCAGGCAGTAGCAAAAAGAGGTGGAGGCAGAAGAGAGCCTTGGGACACTATTACCTCCTTCGGGTTTCTCTAATTAGGCCTTTCAAGAAGCCGGTGAAAGCCAGGCCTTTGTGGAGGGGCTGCTGGCTTGGCAAGGAGGCCATGGGCCACTGCTTTTGCTGGAAACTCTCTTCTCCATAGGGGGAGGGCTCAGCAGAATGCCCTTGGACCACAGTTCTGCTAATCAGACCCTCCTTGAGGAAGGAAGTGGAATTTGGAATTAGAGTGATGGGGAGGCAGGAAGGGGAAGAGAGAAAAATCCAGAAGGCCAGGTTCCTCCACTTCCCTTACAAGAATCAGGATGTCTGCTGGGCAGAAAGCAACAATGAGAAGGGGGACTCAATCCAGGCAACATGAAAATGGGATGGGGAGAGATTGTGTCAACTTTGCAAGGCATTGACATCATAAGAATATGGTTTGGGTCATTGCCCAGCATCATTCCACGCTTGTGGGATTCTTCTGAGGGACGCTCACTATCTCCTCTCTCCTTAGGACTATAAGGCATGGTTTGTGCAATGGTGAGGAAGTGATAGCAGTGGAAAGTGCTTGCCAGACATGGCCCATTTCTAGCCTGTGGGGAAATCTACCTAAAGCCAACTGCATTGCAGAAATCTGGCTTAGCATATGGCCCTTCTCTTGGAATTTAGGGCATAATTTGGAGACTCTAGAACTTGAATTCTGCCTATCTTTGGGAAAGAAAGACAGGTACTTTTGTACCATACCTCTTTGGGAAACAGATGGTCCATTATCAGTAAACAGTAGTTGGTCCTGGTCCTGGTCAGTCAAATTTATTCCTTTCACTGGACAGAATTCAACAAATAATTTCCTACTATTCCAAAAACTTTTTCATAAGTACTGTTAGCAAACCAGGTACCTGAAGATTCTTCATCTGGTAATCATCCCAGCATCTTCAGCTGTTCAATAGTTGGTTGCCTTATGATTTCCTAAGAAATCTTCCTGGGTACCAGGGTCAGAATGACTGGTCTATAGTTCCCCAAGTTTTCCTCTTCCTTCCTTCTGAAAATAGAATCAACATTTGCCCTTCTCTAGGTATCTGATACTCATTTTTTATGATTTTTCAAAAATATTCAATCAACTGTCAGTAAGTTCCTTCAGGACTAGAGTGCAACCTATTTGGTGTGGAACATCTGCACACAAAGTAAATATGTGCTTCATTGCCATATATATTGAAGGCTCAACTCATAACCTTGCCCCTTCCTGCTTTTCATGATAGCCTGGTGAAATATATAGACTCTTATTGAAGGAAATAGTCAGAATATAACTTCTTTTTTTCCTTTGTTCTTTGGCATCATTTCTTCATCTCCATGAAGCAGCTATATAGTATATTGCTTTACTCTTTTTCTTTTCTTTGAAAGAGACACCCCCCCCCCCACAACTATTTCCTTCTGGGTCTTATCCTTGCTGATGCTTCCTTTGAACTTCCAGCCTGTCCCTCTGGGCTCTTCTTCCGAGGCCGCTTTCGAGCTCATTTTGTCTTTCTCTTCTTCAGACCTTAACCAAACTTTAGTCAAATTTGCTTCTTCCTTTGCTTCACTGGAACTGTTCATAATTTTATTCTTCATCTTAAGCTCTTTTTTCTATTATCATATGGTATTTATTTATTTACTTATTTACTTATTTACTTATTTATTTAATCAAACTTCTATACCGCCCCATCTCCGCAGACTCGGGGCGGTTCACAACAAGATAAAAAGCAAAACGACTAAACAAATACAATTAAATATTGTATGTACTCCTTTTTTCACTTATTTTTACTCAAATAATTTCTATTCGTTCATCAAGTTTGCCAACCTCATTCATTTTGGTTGCTTAACAGATCTGGATACTTTGGAAATGCAGTATAATTCCTACTCCCTTTTTATTGTTTCTGCTCCTCCTCATCTAATGGGATGTTCATTCTACCAGGGTATTCATGACTTCCTGTTTAAACCTTTAAGATATGTATTGAAATGAAACTGCAGGGCATGCAGCAGAGACTGAGGAAATGAAAAGACAGGCATGGAAATTATTCTACAGTACTTGGAGAGCCTTCCCACAGTTCTATTGGCACTGCTGTAGGAGGGGGGGAAGGGTCCAGGGCCCCAGATTGCAGAAGCACTTACAACAAACCAGAAATCCCTTAATCTTTGTTGAGTATTATTTTGGTGATTCAAAACCATCCGTGGTGAAGATTTATCAAGATTTGTGCACTATAGCAAAGCAAACTACCCATCACCAAAAGCCGCCCTCCATTTATCACGATGAATGTCCCAATTTGGCTCTCCTAGAAGGAACTGGTTTATCTCTGTATCAATTGTAAGAGGAAATCCTGGTGATGTTTGTGGAAAATAACCCAACTAATCCTTCACCATTCCCACAGCATTTATTCCTTATTTGGCACTCTTGTATGGGACTCCCTCCAATGTAAGAGGCATGTTTTCTTCCATACAGTGTAGTTAGAAACTATGGCTGTACATGTAGATCAGTGTGCATATATTCATTCATTCGTTCGTTCATTCAGTATTGTGCAGATAAAAGTGATCTTCACCAGTGATTGAATCTAGAGAACAAAGAGGTGTAAGAATCTGTGCTTGTCTTGGAGCATTGGCTGTTTTTAAGGAAATGGCAGCAGGAAGAGATTTGACTGCATTACATGGCAGAACAAATAAAAGAAAAATGCCTGAGGGTTTAGGATAGAAAATTATATTTAGATGTCAATAACATTGAAAGCTGTAGATTTGGATGTGCTTTTTTATCCATAGGATGAAAATCTCCAGAATGACAGGGTAAATATTTTGCCAGAGTTTTCTAATTGTCTTGGGTTGATAAAGAACTGATTTTCAAACAACTGAATTCTGCTAACAGTCAAGAATTTGTCACACTGAATAGTCCGTTTCCAGGCAACCTTATTAGCTAGTGAACTAAAGAGTTTTTTTAATGCACATAGAATAAGTGGAATAAATAAAAACAGGAAATGGAACAGTGGCTAGAAAGAAGTGGAGATATAGGAGGAACCGCTCCAGTTCTGTAGCTAAAGCAAGCCCCCCCTCCCCCCGTGCTGGCAGTAAGGCGAGCTCCAGTGCACAAGTCCCATCCCCTCCAAAAGGCTTTGCGCATCAGCCATGATTCTCTGGAGGACAGCAGGAAGCACTGCTGGCCAGAGTCTTTCCAGCTATTTCAGGCTGTGGAGGACTTGACTGGTGCGCTCCTGCCATTAGCTCTGATACAGGCTGCTTTCCAAAAGGAGGCAGGCAAGAAGGGGGTGGCACTGTCTGCACCCATCCTTCCTCATGCTGCCGGTCAACTGCCAGATCCAAAAGAGGGGGAGGAGCACCCTGCCTGCTGGGCAGTTTCAGGAAGTGAAGCTATCCTGTGGGTCTCCAAGCAGCCAACAATCTGGCTAGTGACAACCTATGGGAGCTCGGCAGCCTTTCCCTTCCAGACAGCAACTGCCTGCAGAAAGCTGCCTGTGCTGAACAATGGGGCCACAGGGCAAGTGGCACCGCCATGCCAAGAAGGACCCAAGGAGTTGGCTTCTGACAGTATTCAGTCCAAGCGTCTGTCTGTAAAGGCAGCTTCCTCTTCATTAATAAACAGTTTGGTAGCCTCAGACGAGGCTTATGGTCTCCCTTTGCTCTGAGCTGCCTGTCTCCCCAGATTTGTCTGCTGTAGGGATGGGAATTTTGCTAACCTCCCCCTCCCCCCGCCACCCATCTCTAGTTTCTGTGGCACAAAATTTGGACACCTGCAGTCTTTCACAGGCAGCTGGAGGGCTGGCAGTATCTAGCCCAGATCTGCAACGGCATTGCAGCAGCGGCCGAGAATCCCTATGTTTCAGCAAAAAAGATCCAGACTCTGTTGGATGATTCCCTTTTTAGAACCCACACAAGGGATGCGAAAAATTCTGCGAAGCTTCGTGTGCTCCTTAGGCAGACTATGAAGTTTCAGAATCCCCTGCGGAACCCCAGGAAGGCCTGGGCAAACAAATCAAACCCCAAGGTTGAAAGCCTCATGAAATGAAATGTTGCTTCTCTTCATCGCAAGAAAAGGCCACCAAACCCATCTCCCCCCCCTCCAAATATAATTATAAAGAGGAGCAGAGTTAGTTTTAAGGCAAGTTAAGCATACGGGATCATAAAATGCCAGCATTATAAATACAACTTTTAATTAATACATAGGCTATAATAACTTGAAACTATTACCGTATATAGTTATAAAAGGAATAATTGTGTTGTCTAGGCTTATAACTGTGGGATACATTCACTCACCATTTCTTTGAATCTGCATTTACTTTTACACTATATTATGAGAATTGTAACAGCTTCACGGAATCTGGCTTCATGCTAAGTCAGGCTTTGCTGAATTAAGCCATGCTTGCTTGGATTCCCATGTTGCCTTAAGCCAGAATGGAATCTTAAATGAAAAATTGCGGCTGAGGGATCCTCCCCACCATGCCTTTCCCCCTTGCACTCCCTAGTGGAAATGGAGTATCTGCCTGCCAATTCCGCTTAGCCCTGTGTAACTTCAGTAATTGCCATCCATCCCAGCCTGTCCAAGAAAACCTGAGAACTTATTGTTCCACATCCTAACCTGCCCCACAGCCTGCAAGGGACAGAAGAAGCCTGCCTTGAGAACAGCTGTGCCAGAGGACTGAGACACATCAGCTTGAGATCATGATTGAGGAAGGCGGGTGAGCAAGTGATGAGGAAAGGGAGATGTGGCTTTCTCCACTTGCCCCCCACCCCCACCCCAACTGCCTTTGCCAGAAGATCTGCTTTTCGTGATGGCCTTTCCTCTGGCCAGCCAGGGCTGATGCTGCCATGGGCTTTGGGTGCCTGTCTGGGGGCTGATATTCCTGGGTGATTCCCAGCCTCCTTTTCCTGCTGCTGCTGCTGAGAAGGGGCTATGAAATAGCAGAGTGAGGCTGCTCAGAGACAGCAGGAGCAGCAGCAACATGAAGGGCCCACAGCACCTGTGACCAAGGGCCTGGAAAGCAAAGCAGGCCCAAAGACAGAGGCTTTATGCATGTGGTGGAGGGGAAGGGAGATGACTGGGATAATAAATTGAGGGATTCCACTAAATATGAAAACACATCCTTTAATGTGAGTATTAAATGAGGCTAGAGGCACCACAAGAAATTCTGCATGCTAATGAAAGCCACAGTAATGTTTTCCATACATAGAGGAAGTAATCAAAGCCTCTTAAAGTTTCAGTGAAAATAGCTGGAAACCGTGAAAACCACGGAACCGTTGCCTGTGTCATTTCTCTCTGCATCTCAGGAGGAGAGACATCTATTTGAAGCCATCAAAGTCGGGAGAATAAAAATTATGGTGGTGCCAGCTCCAGTCAGCTGGCCCAATGAGAAAAAACATCCACTGGCTTCTAACATTTGTGGGCAATGTGTCTCTTGGGCTAATTAAAAAGAGGACTTAGGGATTTGTCTCTGCTCTGTGTATGGAACTGTAGACTTCAAAAGTTCAGACAATACCCCTCAGCCCAACAAGATGCTCTTCCCCAAAAAGCAGAGCAAAACAGACCCCAAAACAGATCACAGAGGAAGAGCCTATCTTGAAAGTTTTGGCTGTTTTCTGGAGAGGGACTGGATAGGACACCATCTGTTTTGGATAAACCCATCCCAGCCTCCCCCCCTTAGTCTTAACTAAATCCCATTTGACTGAATTTAGGAAGGTTCATCTGCCAGGTCACATTGGCCCACTTAACCAGCACCACCCCTTTCCCAAATCCCATTAGCTATATTTATTTTTATTGATTATTTAATTTAAAAAGTATTATTTTTTTAAACAATTTTTATTTTAAAAATTAATAAATACTCATGCCACCCATCTCCCATATAAGGCAATTCTCTATGGGGATCAGGGACTCTGGAAGCTGCAAACAAACATGTATGAAGCCCCCTGGGATGGCATTGGAACAGGGTTAATTTGCTGCCCAACCCATCAAGCAATGCACTCCCCTTGCTCTCCTCTTTCCTCAAAGTGCTCCTTACCACCACAGACTGAACCTTGCTGCACCTTTTGCTGGTGTCAGTTCAGATCAGGCAACTTGGAAAGCACAGGAAAAAATGTATTTTAGCTGTCTTACATACTTTGATCTCAATACTTTTTCCAAGCAAACCAAACAACACAGGCTTTCTCTCTCAGAAGTTAAGCATTTCAGTACCCTGGCCAGCACCCTCTGTGGAGGGAACCCCGAATAGGAATCTTACACTCTTAACGGTTTTCAAAATCATCCTACGTGTTTCAGTGATGACGAGGGATATCTCCTGTCCTCGTAATGTACGATCCAACCCCCGGTCCTCTCACCAGCCCTGGTCCAAGGCTATTTCTGAATCTTCCGGGGAGGAGGAACTCCCTGAGATTATTGCTGTCCCTTCTGTTATATCCAATAGGAAAAATATCAGCCCTAAAGCAACTTTACTACATTAATCCGAGAAATAACAACCATAAATCCAAGATTAAGAAAGCCTACATTATTCAACGTGTTGGGTGTCCTACGCAAGGGGTTGCTGAGAAATCGGCAGTCCTACTCACCTGCCTGTCTCTAAACCTTTTATGTATAACAACCTTGTCCTGAAAAATGCAGGGCCTGTTTAAACAAACTGTCTCCCACCCCACCCCCCTCTGATTGCCAAATGCTGCAAGCCACAGCCAGGGCATGTAGCAGTTTTCTTGCCCTCCTTTGCTTGGCTGTTTGATCTCTCCTTGGGAGTTGAATTTCCTCCATTTGAGTCTGCTTCTCTCCTAAGCTCTTCAAGTCTCAGTCCTTCCCCAGTAGATCCTGGGGTTCTCTGAAGGGTTGTGGGGGGGGGGGGAGGAAGATACTTCCCTGATGCAGCTCTGCTGTGAAAGGACCTGTGAACCGGGCAGCAAGCAGCCGCTTGGCACTTGCCAGAGTTTCTTCCTCACTCGCTCTTTGGCCCCCGCCAAGTTCTGGGGCTGAGCCAGGCAGCTTTTTAAGATTCCGATCACAGATGGGGCTGGATTTCGAAGGCTTGAGAGCTCAGAGCCTCCCTCGCTCTTTCCACAGGCGCCGCCATCGCCAATGACAAGCGAAGGAAGCAGCAGCAGCAGAAGCAGCAGCAAGCAGGCTGGAGCAAGCTGTCCCTGCTCTTGGCTGCTGGATGCCGACAGTGAGTAACCTCGCGAGCAGAGGAGGCTGCTGGGGGGCTCCAGGCTGGGGAGAGAAGTGGGGCAGGGCTTGCTTTGGGGTCTCTTGCTATGAATGGAGGGTTTGGTTGTGCCCGCATCAAGGTGGGCCCTCTGAAGCAGCCTCACCCCTCCCAGATTTATTAGGAGGAGCCCGAATTGCTGAGGCAGAATTCCTTGGCTGTATCCAAGCACAAGCTAGGGAGCAAAAACTAGACACGAGAAAGAAAATCAAGCCAGAGACTGGGCATACAGATATTAAGGGATTTTGTTGTGTGAAAGTCAGGAAGAAGCAGGAAGGAAATTTCTTTGCCTGGAACAGCTTGGACTGGCACTCGGTAGGCCTGTTCTTGAGCCAACCAGGAGCTTCCTGCTCTTAATTCCTGGCTTTTATCTTCTGCTTTTGCACCTTGTTCTGTCACTGGATAAGGAGGGCCCATAACTCCTTGTAGGTCTGCTTAGCCCAAGCAAGGCAGTGGAAAACTCAAGAGTACCTCAAACAGGCAGCTCCAGCTGGCCCTATGGAGGATTTCCCATTTCCTTTCCAGAAAATGACTTCTGGTCTATTTTTGGCTGGTCCTGGAGCAATATTTTTTTCTCCATGTGATTTCCCTCCTAGGAAACAGCCCACCTGAGGAACAGTTCCATAAAGTTGGTTGGTCCAGAGACAAACTGCAACCCTATTTACCTGGAGTGGGATTTAACCCATTTTGCTCTGCTTCCTGCAGGGGCTGCCTGTGCTGGTCCTGGGAAGCTCCACTGCAGCTTTCCTCCGGCTGGGGCAAAAAACAGCCCCTGTAGCCTAGGGCCCCACCCAAGGAACTGAGCTACCAGCAGGCAGCCTTAACAAGGAGTCTGTAGAGATTCTGTCATCCAGGTCATGGTTGTCCCAAAGGTGCTTTTTCAGGAGGCAACTGCAGTTTCTTGTTTCCCTTTTTGAAGATGTTTCCCTTCTCATCCAAGAATCTTCAGCTCTGACGGGATAGTGGGGAATGGGAGGATTTAGATTCTTTGCAGACAGCTGGACGTTTGCATCCTTTTAGAGGCTCATTGAAGCACTTGTGTCCTCGGGGTCAGCTGAGTGGTGCTCCTGGTTCCAGACTACAGACTTTGCCTCATTCTCTTGGGCCAAGACACTTGGTGGCCGTCTCTTAGGGATGTACTGAAGTGTAACATCCCAGGAAAATTCCTTGTGATTTGTCACCAAACTAACAGATTCATCCAAGGGCTGGCACCTATTGGATGTGTCCCCCCAAGGATCATTCTCAGCAATGTTTTATCTTGATTTTTCTGTAGCAGAGATTTAAGAGATCCAAGGAAATCACCACTTGCTAGTAGTATCTCTATCCAGCTTCGTTCCTGGCTATGGGGACATTTTATTTGCATAGAATTCTAACAATGTATACTATGCTGTATGCAAGCTGTTCACAATACCCGAATCAGTGTAATGCCTATTATTTTCTTCCTGTTTCAGCATACTCAGGAAAGAGTAAAGGAAGGTCACATCTTTTGCTCCTGTGTGCTTGCAGGTTATGGTGGGGGAAGAGGTTGGGCTTGCCCAAAGATCTCAGGGAAGAAGCAGCTCCTTTGCCCAAATTCTGCTGGCATTTTTAAAAAGGAAGAGAAGGAGAGCAGAGTGAACGAGGTTTTCCCTAAAATGCAGATCAGGGAGAAAAGCAAGGAATCCTTCCGAGCCAGAGACAAGGACCCGGCTGAGAGGCTAGCCAAGCCAGCCAGCCATGGGGCCGAAAGACAGAGCAGCCAGCCTGCCCGCTGAGAACCAATCTCTAGCCAGTGGCCACAAGCAGCTAAAAGCCCTAAGTTTGCAAGGGTCCCCTGACTCCACCAAGGGAGGCTAGGGAAGCAGGGCCAGAAGTGAGGCAGCCTGGCTGGGCCAGAAGCAATGTCTCTGAGCAAGGAGAGGCAAGTCTCTCCCCTGCTCTTTCTTAATAACGCTGGGGTCCTTGGCTCCCCAGCCATTCTCCTTGGATTCAAAGGCAGAAGCAAACCAGCTGTGCGCCATCTTTGGGGTGGGGAGTATTAGATTCAGAGAGTCTGCAGAAGTGGAGAAGCCAAGCGACAGGGGCTGCTGCACTTCCTTAGCTGGAAGATCTTCTAGCCAGAGCAGAGGGCCTCTGAAGGAGCTGAAGGACAAGCTCCAGCAACTTCAACCTCAGGCAGGCTGGGCACCATTGTTGCTCAGCCACCTTGGGCCTTAATGCATCGGTAGCCATATTGGCTATGCCACCATGAATCCCGCAGACCCCCAACCCAGACAGGTGGGCCTTGAAGCAGGTGTCTTCAGGTGGGGTGCGGGGAAGCAGGTGAAGAGAGAGCACTTTGGAATATCATCAGCAAACATGAGATCTAGCAACAAAAGTTTAATTTGTACTGAGATGTATCAAGCTGCCAGTCAGCCCCAAACCCAGCCTTTCCCTGGTGGTAGCAAGTGCTGCAGAAGAGAAGAAATGCCTCCGCCTGATGTCCCTAAAGACCAAGGAGCCAGGGACAGCCTCTCTCTCCCAGAGCGGCCATGTTGGGCAACAGAAATCTCTTCTTGGTAGAAGATGCCCTAGAGCGCCGGATGTACTGAGCATTGGCACCCCAAGAAAACAGGTGTGAGAGGAGGACAGGACCTGTTCCACCACCTGAGCATCTCGAAGGGTGTATCTTGCTTGGATTCTTCTTCCCTTCTTGCATTTCTTGTTGGAACTGTTTGTGTAAATGCACCACAGGAGAGCAACCTCAGCTGGGAGCCTTTCCTCCCTCCGGACTCCTTTGCAGATCTTTGGCATGCCAAGTGCCAGGAGAATGGGCAAGCCTTTGCTTTGGAGAGAGAGAGAAACGGTTCAGTCTGGGAGAGGCAATGTCAACTGTGGGGCTGACCCCTCCACTGGCACCCGAGTTGTGCCAGAGAGGACCTTGGGGTGCCCCCCAGGCTCTGAAGAAGAGCCCAGGTTTAACCAAAGAAGGGGGCGCAAGCAGCTCCTACCCTCATCTGTTGTTTTGTGTCTTCGCATGCCCAGGCATGTGACACAGGCAGAGCGCCGCTGGGATGATATGGAATGTGACCAGTTGCCTGCAGAGGCCCTCCGACAGGTGAAAGTCCAGCGCCACCCCATCTATGGATTTGGCTTTGTGGCCGGAAGTGAGAGACCGGTGGTAGTTCGCTCGGTGACCTCAGGTGCGGTAGGAATGCCCCAAGGAGCGGGGCCAGTGAAAGTCACAAGTACGAGGAGTTGGGCATGGGGGAGGGGGCTGTACACTGGGGGACAGTTACATCCGGAGCCCCTTCCCCAAAACCATAAGAGGGAACAGGACAAAGTGGGAATGTTCAAAATTTCAAAACAGGCAATTCTGATCGTTTCAAGGTCAAAACAGCTTCTTTTAACTACCCCACCGCCAATGGTAAGGACAGCCTGTTCCTGATCCCAGGGATCCCAGGTGCAAAAGGGAGCGCAGGCAGCGAGAGCACAGCCAGGCAGTGGCTGAGGTGCAGTGGGGCCACCAGCATGTGATAGAAACCTCAAAAGCCACACGGGGGCAGCCATGCCCCCAGCCACCCTAGCAGTGGCTCACAGAGACTACCCTTTCTTTGGCAGGAGGGCCATCTGAGGATAAGCTGTTGGCAGGTGACCAAATTTTGGCCATAAATCATGAAGATGTAAGTGACGCCCCCAGAGAGAGAGTTATAGAACTTGTCAGGTAAGAGTGGGATGCCAGAATGAAAGGGGAGGAAGGCTTGGAGACTCTTCAGGGCAGCAAGGGCAGCTTTGCAGACCCTGGAATGCTTCGGAAGGGGTTGCCTTAAGCCCACCCAGGGCTCTTCCCAGAATTGACTGCTGGGACATTCTGCATAATCTTTGGGGTAGGGAGAAGTGCAATCTGATCCCACTCACTCTACCCAGCCTGAGATCAAAGGCTGAAGCATCCTAAGCAAATCCATGATTGGGGGTGGGAGTAAAATAAAAATTTGGCTTGCGAAAAAGAAAGCTCAACCCGTGGACCCAGGGAATGACTCCATCTCTTGCTGCAAAGCTCCGCAGAATTCTCCTGAAAGCAGCTGCTTCTCCCTTCTCGTTGCAGAGGCGCCAAGGAGGCCCTGGTCCTTACGGTGCTACAGACTCATCAGGTGGGAGCCAAACTTTGGGGTGGGAAGGGCACCACCTTTATGCCAGCGACTCGTTTATCTCACTTGCGAAGAAATGGCTGGTCCCCCACAACAGCCTGGACCACAGGCTTCCTGATCCCATTCAGCCCCCGCTGCCTTGTTGTGCAAATGTGACACAGGGTGGAAGGAAGGCTGGATGGTTCTGGCTGTCTGAATGTGCTACCCCCCAAAGCCAAAAAAATGCCCAGGCATCAAAGTGAAACTTGCCCTCTTCAATGATTAGCAGCAGCATCCGCAGACTATCTTGGCTACTCTGACAGTTGTGCCCTGGAAGGGCCAGGGTCTGGGGTTCACACCTTCGCAAATGCCTGGCAGAAGGTGATGCTGCTGCTCTGCAGCCCAGAGACAGTACTGGTTTTCTCCTCTATTGATAAACTGGAGGTGATGGGGAGCCACCTGGCCACCCACTGCAGCAGCCCTAAGACATTCTGGGCTAGGTTTTCTCTGGCCTTCTTGGGGCTCCTTCGCTCTGGGGGAGGGGGAGATACAACTGCTGGCCTTTGTTTTCCAGGCCACCAGCAGAGCAGCAGGGAAACAACCTCACTCTGTCCCTGAGCCCAAGTGGCAGTACTGCTGAACAGTCCATGGTGCCTGTAGTGATGAAAGCTGGCTTGAGAGGCTCTGGACAGCCAGCACCTTTCTCCTTCAGAGGCTGTGTGGCCATTGGCTGCAGCTCAGGGCGAGAGCCAAGCAGGCACCTAGCTGTCATCCTTTGGAGAGCAGCATGGGCAAACCCACCCTGGCCTCCAGCAGCGGAGGCAAAGCCTTTGGGCCATCAGAACCTGAGGGGGCGGGAAGAGCGTCCAGCCCAAGGAATCTTCCTTGGCTTGCAGGCTTGTTTGGTTGGGCAGAGTTCATCTGACTTGCATTCTCTTTGCAGTCCCCCAAATCAGCCTTTATCAGTGCAGCCAAAAAGGCAAAACTGCGGTCCAATCCAGTGAAAGTTCGCTTTTCGGAACACGTCACCATTGGCGAGACTGATCCAGTGAGTGCCTCCCCAGGGGATCCCTCTGCTCATCTCCCCCTTCCTCCCTCACTGCGTGGTTGGGGGAAAAGCTCTCCAAAGTCACCTTTTCAACTGATTAGGAAGCACAGCTGAGGCCAGCGGATAGAACAGGGGTGGGCAAACTTGTCAGCTTTAAGACTTGTG
>JAOYMU010000020.1:41185110-41196600 GCA_025802295.1 Psammodynastes pulverulentus
ATTATTCCCCCCCCATCTTTATTATAACTCAAGGTGGCAAACGCACCTAATACCCTTTTCTCCTCCTATTTTCCCCACAACATCCCTGTGAGGTGAGTTGGGCTGAGAGGGAAGAACTGGCCCAGCAGCCAGCTTTTATGCCTAAGGGGGAACTCACCCTCTCCTGGTTTCCAGCTTGGTGCCTTCCCGTGAGATTGTTACTACCTTTCTTTCTATTCAGAGAAGGGGCCATGATGCAAACCTCTTAGAAAGTCTAAAACCAGCTCTTCTGGCTTCAAACACGGGGGCTAAGCCTGAGAGAGAAGGCTGACCAACACTCGCTCCACAAAGATGCTTTTCCATATCAACAGCTGCAACCCCAGCAGAGGGGAAGCCTCAATCCAGCATGGGTCACAGTGCTGCAAAAGAAGCCGTCCCCTCTGCACTCCGAAGCAGACTGGCCTTTGGGAGGGGGGGCCTCCTGCTGAATCAGGCAACCCCGGGCAGTTGGGTCACAAGGTCAATGCAAGCATTTGATCTGTGCTCAGAAAACAGCTGGCATCCAGGGCAGGTCTCCCACTGCAGGATTAGTTTGCATCAGTTCGTAGATTGGCTGCCACAGCAAAACCCAGGCAAAACCCACTGCAGTAGTCAAGCCAAGGAAGTTTGCTAGACTACTTCCAGAAAAGCTATCCTTGCCCTACATTGCTGCCAGGGCAGAGTAATTCTTGAGGGGATCTTGGCCCCTTGGCGTTCTGACAGAGAAGAACGCAATGTCTCTCCCTAGATCACCACCACCCAAGCGAAGCTCCACTACCTGCGCCTCCTGAATGAGCTGCCCACCTTTGCAGGCGTCCTGTTCAGCACTGTAGGACTGGTACAGTAATGCTGGCGTGTACGGGAGGGGAGACCGCAGTGACGGGCCCCCAGCCAGACCCCCAAGGCTTGCCTCTGCCCTTCTGTCTGACTGGCATCTTGTCCCGCACAGGATGAGAAACAGTCAGCCACCACCCTGCTGGTGGGGCCTCGCCATGGCATCAGCCACGTCATTGATCTGAAGACAAACCTCACCACCGTGCTGTCCGAGTTCAGCAAAGTCAGCAAGATCCAGCTCTTCAGGGAGAACCAGGGGGTGGCCCGGGTGGAAACGAGCATCCTGGATGCCAAGGTAGGTCCAGCTGCTACCACTGGCTGCCATCCTGGTGGAATTGGAAGGCGAGTGAAGGGCAGGACTTCTGTGCAGGGCACAGGCCTGCACATCAGCTTTCCCTCTCGAGAAGGTTGTCCCGTGGCCAGGCAGGATTCTGACCCTTTGGCTTCTCTTCCCTTCCTTCCCAGCCTCTGGTGCTGCTAATGGAATGGCCAGAGGCCACCAACTTCACCTGCCTCATTGCTGGCTACTGCCGCCTTCTGGTGGACTCCAAGCGGATGATCCTTTCCCGGCCCACCAGTCAGCCACCACTGCTTCCACTGACCAAGGCAGGTGCGTTTCATCCTCTGAGAATTGTGCCCCTTGCTCAGGTTCCCATGTCAGCCCTCAACATGGGGATTCCAACGATGGGCCTTTTCCCTGGACGGCTCTGTCAGCGGCAGCAGCCCAGTTGGAACATCTCAAATGTGGGGATCCCCTCACCAGGCTGATGTGGAAGCACCCATGCGTTGGGCATTGAGCTTTTTTGCTCAAGGGAGGGCTCCTTTTTTGTGCCTCTTGGTGGCCAGTCCAGAGAGCCTGGGCAATGCAGGGGGAGAAAACCTCCCTCTGGCCACATACACCCCGTCAGTTTGGAAGAACAATGGCCAGGCATCGGCCCCGCCTTTCCAGGCATTTGATCTTCATCCAGGTGTGTTGGAGTGGTAGGTCCATCACTTGACACCCCACCCCAGCTGGGGAAATATTCCGATGGGAAGCCATTTGCTAGCAGAGCTCCAAAACTGGTCACTCTGCGATTAAGCTGGAAGTGCAGGAAGTGGGGAAGGGGGCAAGGAGCAGAGTGGACGCAGCAGGAACTTGGGGCAAGACATCTTCTTATTCTGCTCATGGGCTCCTTGGCTGATCCTCCCGCCAAGTGGGCAGGCACCGGATTCTTTTGCTGCCTGCCCATCAGTCACCACAGCAGGAGGGCATGTTTTAACGGCCAATGTGTGTTTTGCTCCAGACAGCAGCCCGTTCCTCGGCCATCAGCCTCTGGCACCAGCAGGGCACCTGGCTAGGAAGGAGAGCAGGCTCCTGGGAGGCTCTCTCCCCAGCCCTGCAGGGGGCGGCCCTGCAGATCCCCTGGGCTCGGAGCTCCTCAGCTTTTGCTACCTGCACCTGCGGGAGCGCAAGAAGGAGCACAAGAGCAGGACTGACGTCAATGAAAACCTGATCCTCTCAGAGGAGTCCCGGCCCCGGACCAAATCGGATCCCACCTCAGAAAGCTCCGGGAGAGACTGCCATGGGGCCACCCAGGACTGTGCGCCCCACGGCCCAGAGCAGGAGCACTGGGCCAACAGAGCCAGGGCATACACCCTGGATAGTCAGCAGGGCAGCCAGCCCCAGCACCTGTACTGTGACTCCTGCAAGGCCAAAGTCAAGCGCCAGCAGCCAGCCCCTCACCGAGGCGGCCATCCCGGCCCCACGCAGAACATGGTGGACCTGACCTCCCTCCCCCCTCCAGGGAGCGATGAAGAGGAGGATGAAACCACATCCCTTCTCCCCATCGCTGCACCGCCTCCTGGCTTCCAAGACAACAGCTCTGACGAGGACGACTCTAAACGCTGGGTGGCAGCAGCGGCAGCTGCCATGGCAAAGGGGCAGGAGCCAGGACCCCAGCTCTGCAGCCTCCTGTACGAGGAGATTCCAGTGACGCTCATAGATAGCATGCAAACACGGACTGTCCGAGATCATGCCCAGGACCTGGACGATGCTCTGGTCTCCACACTGCAGGCCCTGGAAGCGCTTGCGGCCTCAGAAGATGGTGTGCATCCTCAGCCGCAGCAGACGGCAGGTACCCTCCTCCTTTTAAGGTGGCTCCCATCAGAACACACCCAGCAAAACCTGCAAGCTTAGACCAAAGGGAGGGGCACTGGCAACAGCATAGCTGCATACGGAAAGGTGGGGGGGGGGGGTCGGAAGGACCCTCATTCCCAGGGCAGAGGTGCAGTCTGTCGGCTGGAGCCTTCCCAAGAGCTCCAAGGGCAGCCATCAGCTGCGCATTGGAAAGACTGGACTGACCAAATGCCTCTCCAACCCTATTTTATAGAGAGGCTGCAGCAGTCCATCCTCAGGAAAGAGGCCAGAATGTGGCACAAAAAAGGGCTCTTAAAGGGACATTAAAATCACTGTACCACCCCCACCAGCTCACATTCATCATCCAGGGGCAGCTGGGCTGGCAGCCCAGATAACCCAGCAAAATTCCTCCTGAGCCCATGCCAGAACTTCAGCCTCCAAAAAGAGGAGGTCCAGCAACAGCCAGCATATATGCCCCCCCCCCCGTTTCCCCCTTTGGCATAGGAGCAGCTTGGCCTTTGAAGCAGTGACACATAGACACACACAGTGACGTATCCCTTTCATTTAAATTAGCAGCACTCTCCCCTTCCTTTTCCCCTGCCTGGTTGGCTAGGCCAAACTGCCAAATTCATCCAATGGCTGAGGGTGGGCTTGAGCCTCCTCCAGGAAGGGAGGGCTTTCCCCACCTGACTAAAGAACGTGCCTTCTTCTCCTCCAGGCCTCATCGTTCTGGCTGCCATCACCCCGGAGTCATCGATGGACTCCGGCCATGAAACCAACTCCTCCAAGATCCCCGACGTTCCTGAAATTCTCGCAGCTGTGCAGCAACGCCAGAATGCTGCCTTCTTCCTGACTCAGCAGCTCAGCAAGGAAGGCCTCTTGGCCCGGAAGGACCTTCCTTTCTGCATCCAGGCTGGTGGTGCCCAAGGGCCGCCTTGGCATCGAGAGCCAGACCAAACCTCCAATGCCACTTGCACTACAAACAAGCGAAAAACGGAGAAAGGCTGTGCCCAGCCCTCGTTCTCCCAGCAGCTCAATGAGCCCAAAGCCAAAGGGGCACTGCCTGAGCTCAAAGGTTCCTTCCCCTGTGGGGAAGCTGTGGCCCCACAAACCATGGCCGTCCCTGCCCTGGGAAACAGCCACCCAGAGAGTGGGCAGAGAGCAACTCCTGTCCTCGCTGCATCAAGTCTGAAGCCAGTCGGCCACAAAGCCTCTCTTTTTGCAGCAGCAGCCACCTTGCCCACTGAAGGCAGCACTCCCCCTTGGGGTCCCCAGCCCTGCTCTGTGGGCCGACTGCCCCCCAGCCTTCCCTGCTCTCAAAAGCAGCCAAGCAGTGAGGCCTGCCAGCGGAACTTAGGACCCCCAGGCATTCCCGCAAAAGTGGTTCCCCTGCCAGCAGCAGAAGAGAAGCAGGTACCCCAGAGCTGCCAGTCAAAGGGAAGGCCAGAGGGGGCAGGGCAGCTGGCGGCAGAGGAACTCCTGTGCCAGGGAGAGGGTGCCAGGCCACCTGGCCAGAGGGAGATGCTCATCAGCCAGGAGGAAAAGGGACAGCACGAAACTGGCGCCAATAGTCACAGCACCCTGAGCCCCCCACCCTGCAAGAGTCCACAGGCCTTCAGTAGTCCCAGAGGGGAGGCTCTGAAGGGGAAGGTACCCCCAGGTGCTCAGACCGAAAGCCTGCCTTCCACTTCCATGCTCTCAAAAAGGCCTGAAAAGGCGCTGGCCATTACAGCACCAGACTCTGATCTCCCGGCTAAACCTAAAGCGCCCAGAGCATCATTCCGGTTCAAGAGCCTCATTTCTGCCACTTTCCCAACCCGACTCAAGAGAGAGACCGATGAGCGGCAGGCTCAGCTGCAGAAAGTGAGGCAGTACGAGCTTGAATTCCTGGAAGAGCTGCTGAAGCCAAAGACCAGGAGAGACCCTATGTCTCCAGACCGTCTGGACCCCTCGGCCACGGGGCGCTGCGCCTGCCAGGTCCGGACCAGCCCTGTGCAGACTGTGCCAGGGATGTCCAGGGAACAGAGACGGAGTTGTGACTGCAAGCGGCTCAGCCGCGGAACCAGGCCCCTGCCCGACCAGTCAACGTCATCAGGCCTGGAGAGGCAGAGCAGGAGCAGAGAGCCGCAGCAGGCAGAAGGGCCAAGAAAGTCCTCTACCAGAGCCCCTCCCAAGGGTAGTCGTATCAGGTCTACCAGCCTGGAATCGAGAGATTGCCGGTCTGACCCTGAAAACAGCCTGTCGTGTCTGACCACGTGTGCCTCTCCTGGGGAGTGCGTAGGAGCACCCCACTATAAGAAGTTGATGCGGCGCTACAGCGTTAGCGAAGTTGAAAAGACAGAACAAACGTCCCCAAGTTCTCCAGGCTACCTGAGCCATTACCTGCGCAAGCAGAGGGAGGCCACTGCCCAAGCCCCTGCCTCGAAAGGTGAAATGCAGGACCCCCACCCCACAGCAGCAGACCCCTCTTATGTTCAAGTGACTGAGAAGAGCCAGAAAGGCGGTGCTCTGCTTCCTTTTCAGGAGGACATCTATCCGAGCCCCCACAAATTGCCAGAGGAAGATGGAGACGGGGAGAGGTGCTGCTCCTTCCGGTACTGCTTCTACTACAGGAAGTGCGACATGACCGATGATGGGAGTGAAAAGGATGAGCTTTCCTATGCCATTCCCATGCAGATCCTCCCAGAAGGAAAGATTGGCCACCAGGCAATCCCAGTGGTCAGCAGAACTCTCCAAGTTCTGGATGCCAGCGTCTGCAGCACTCCAGACAACCAGACCCAGGAGATAGACCTGCGGACCCCCTCCTTTGAGGGCAGCCTGGCCAAGATCCACGCCCTGAAGGGCCGCACCTACACCTGGCCCAACGGGTTCCTGGCTGCGCAGCTGGACACCAGTGAACTCTTGACAATCCTTCGGCAGTGCATCGTGAGCCCCGAGGCCCAGGAAGGCAAGTCGTATCTCCCTCAGTTGACCGGGTACAAGCAAGAGTTGGCCCTTAAGTTCAAAGACTTCCGGGCCTCCTGCCGCAGAGTTGCCGCGGTCAACAAGAGCCCAACCCACATGCTGTCGGCAGTGAGCAGCAGCTTCCAAGTCCTGGGAAGTTTGATTGAGACCTTCATGCGGCTGGTGAACGTGGTGCGCTCAGGGTCTCAACGCCAGGCGCTCTTGGTAAAAGTGGAAGAGATAGTGAGGAACTACACATTGTTGCTGAGAGCTGCAGAGGAGTCCACTGCCCGAACCACCCACCGAGGGGACAAGGAAGCCGAGCACGTGAGCTCGGCGGCCTCCGTGGTGAACACGCTCACACGTTCCCTGAAGACACTGATGAACAAGTAGATCAGTGTCTGTCGCCAGAGCCCAGCGCCTGCCCAGAACAGCCCAAGTGCCTGAAGGGCTGCGAGCCGCTGGGAGAGCGAGAGGGGCGCGGCCGGTTGTCTCCGGCCTGCAAAGCTGCTGCCGCGGACCGAGAGGCGTCCTTTGCCCCGCGAGCTCTGGCGCGCCCGGGGTCACAGACCGGCTCGCCTCAAGGACCGAAACCACTAAAGGCTCCGTCTCCGTCCAGGGGAAGCCCCGCTTGGGGGCCCTGCTCGCCCCCTTAGAAGGGCCCCGGGGCTCGTCTCCGCTCCGGCCGCCAGAAAGGAGCAGATTCGCCCGGGAGCCGCCTCGGCACTCGAGGCGGCTTCTCTCTCCGTCTGCCACGGCCAGAAACGGCCACGCCTTCGCGGCGGGAACTGTCGCTGCCGCCGCCGCCGTCGTGCAATGCCCGCGACCCCGGAAGGGACTGGGAGGCCCGGGAGGTTCTCGGCGCTTGGCCGAGCGGGACCCGCCCGAGGCTCCGAAAGGTAGCCGTGCGCGCCGCCTCGCACGACTTCGCCGCCGCCGAAAGGCCAAAGGGGCTCATTGCCCTACCTCCTCCCCCGCCGCCGCTGCCCGCCTCCCGTGTACGGAACTAGCCGGTTTTCGTTTGCAAACCCGGAAGAGTAAATCGAATCCTTCCTCATCCACCGCATGGAAATTTTCCTTTCAGCAGGCCCCCGCCCTTCCCCGCGCGTGCGCGTTGCCAGGCGAGAAGCGGTGAGGTGACAAAGGAGGCGTGGCACCAAGATGGCGGGCTAGCGCGCGCGGCCCTTCCGTCGGCGCCTGCGCATTCGAGGGCCGCCCGTGCGTCGCACCGTCCCTATAAGCGGAGCCGGCGCCCGGAAGGCGGAGGCCGTGCGGCGCTGCTGCGGCTGCTGCTGGATCCTGAGAGCGGCGGGCGGGAGCGCCGCAGGGAGGCGGCGGAGCTGCTGCCGGTGCCGCAAGGAGGCGGCGGGCCCGCGGAGCGCGCCTCGTCCTCCACCGCGTCGCGCTGCCTGCCGCCACTGCTGGCCAGGATGCCTAACATCAAGATCTTCAGCGGCAGCTCGCACCAGGACCTCTCGCAGAAGATCGCCGACCGGCTGGGCCTCGAGCTGGGCAAGGTCGTCACCAAGAAGTTCTCCAACCAGGAGACCTNNNNCGCGTGAGGAGCGGCGCATGCGCGGGGCCGGGAGGGGGGAGGGGGGGGGAGGCGGAGCCTGACGCCCCGCCCTGACACCCCGCCCCCCGCAGCGTGGAGATCGGCGAGAGCGTCCGCGGGGAGGACGTCTACATCGTGCAGAGCGGCTGCGGGGAGATCAACGACAACTTGATGGAGTTGCTGATCATGATCAACGCCTGCAAGATCGCCTCGGCCAGTCGCGTCACGGCCGTCATCCCTTGCTTCCCCTACGCGCGCCAGGACAAGAAGGACAAGGTGCCCCGCGCCCCGCCGCGCCCTCCTCTTGCCGGCCCCTGCCCGGGCCGCCCTGACCCGCTGCTGCCTCTCTTGCAGAGCCGGGCCCCCATCTCCGCCAAGCTGGTGGCCAACATGCTCTCCGTGGCCGGCGCGGACCACATCATCACCATGGACCTGCACGCCTCCCAGATCCAGGTTTGGGGCCGTGGTGGGGCGGGGGCTAACTCTGCGCGCGCCCCCTGCCTGGAGAGGAAGCTCCGTGGGTGCTCTTGGGCTGCTCTGGCAGGTTGGGGGTGAAATCCTCCAGCCGGATGGGGAAGGGGGTGCCCTGCTCCTCTCCTGCCTTCTGGGAAATGGCCCCAAAGCCTAGCCGAAAGACAGCTCTGTGGCCTTTGGGCTAAGGAGCTGCTTCCTTTCCCCAAGGGCTTCTTCGACATCCCAGTGGACAACCTGTATGCTGAGCCAGCCGTCCTAAAGTGGATCAAGGAGAACATTGTTGAGTGGAAGAATTGCACCATTGTCTCTCCTGATGCTGGGGGGGCCAAGAGGTGAGACATCTGGAGCAACTGGGGTGGAGGCCTGTTTTGCTCAACGGTCTCAGTCTCAAATCATGGCTGTGGTGAGGTCTTGATTAGTGATCTCCTTGAAGAGTTGTGGCCAAAGTTCATTTTCCAAATTCAGAACACACCTGTATTATTGTTGGCTTCCAGTGTGATGTTTTTCCTGGCTCTTGATTTTTTGTAGTGCTAGGGATCAAAGAGAACCTCAGTCAGAGGACGTCTATGTGTGACACCCAAGTTCCCATCTGATCATTGGCCTTTGAAAAGGCAATTGCAAGAGGCTGCTTGCATTCATAAAATGCTTTGACTGGGAAACCCTTTTGAGAAATGAATTTTCTTTCGGCCAGCTATTGGCTCTGCTGCTTCTTGGAACCTCAGAATTGGAACAAGGGGGCTCTTCTGATCATGAAATGATGTGCCTGGCACTGAAGAAAACTCACATAGGCATTCCTAAATAATAAAAGAGGGCTCTGTTGTGAGAATTGCAGGGCAACCATTGTGCCATATGTTGGTTAGATGGGTATGTGCTGCTGGCAGAGTTCACACTAGCCTTGCCCAGCCTGGTGTTTTTGGATGGATTTGAGATTGCAATGCTGATAAGAATCTAGGGAGTTGCTGCCATATACCTGGAACGCATAAGGGGCAGGATTACCACCCTTTCTGGCAATTAACAGTATGGACCTATCTCTCCACAGAGTGACCTCCATTGCCGATCGGCTGAATGTGGACTTTGCCCTTATTCATAAAGAGAGGAAGAAGGCCAGTGAGGTAGACCGCATGGTGCTGGTGGGGGATGTGAAGGACCGGGTGGCCATCCTTGTGGATGACATGGCAGACACCTGTGGCACTATCTGCCATGCAGCAGACAAGTGAGTATCCTACCAGAGTATAGGCAGCCATCTGGGGTCAAGAGGGTGGGTGGCTGATTCTGTCCTGGCTGATTCATCCTCCCACTTGGCCTCATCCTGCTGCTTTGAATGCAGTTTTGTGCGTTATGGATAGTAAGGCTGTAGCAAAGGCCTGTTGTTTTTACTAATGGCAAATTAGAATGCTTGCTTTATTCAGAGATGAGCAACCATCTCACCCAGTAAACACTGCCTTCTGTCTGTCTTCCACATAGGTTGCTTTCAGCTGGGGCTACCAAAGTTTATGCCATCCTGACTCATGGGATCTTTTCTGGGCCAGCCATTAACAGAATCAACCACGCCTGCTTTGAGGCAGTTGTAGTCACAAACACAATCCCCCAGGAAGACAAGATGAAACACTGCCCTAAAATCCAGGTGCGTCTGCAGAAGAAAAGGAGAGTCTGGGCAGTTTGCTGGCTCCAGTTATCTTGACTTGTTGCTTCCTCTTCCTCTGTAGGTGATCGACATCTCCATGATCCTGGCTGAAGCCATCAGGAGGACTCACAATGGGGAATCAGTCTCTTATCTCTTCAGTCATGTCCCTTTATAACTGTAGATGCTGCTGCTTGGGTAGCTTTTTGAAAAACCAAAATTTGTTTTAAGTTCAGTAGATGTTGCTTGTTTGATTGCCACACTCTTCCTTTCTACTCAGTGTTTGGAGGGGTGGGGTAGATCATGATTCACATTCTCAGCCTCTCCATTGACTGGGGTGCTTTTATGCAAATTTAGGCTTCTTGTGAAGTTATTGACCTCTTTTAATTTGGAGGAGAAGAGAACCAGTGTTTCCGGTCATCCACCTTGTGTCCTTGGTAGGGTGTGGTGGCTAGTTGTGCGGAAGGTCAGGTCACTTGATGCAAGAGTATGCAGAAAAAGGCCTTTCTATGCCAAAAAAAAATGGCCATGTTTGTGGTTTGCCTTGACTGGAACTTGCCTGCCTATTCCTCCCAACCCCTTGTATGTCCAGTTCATTTCCAAAGGAGGGGGTTGGAGTGTCCTGTCCCGTCCCCTTCCTTTTAAAGTCTTCTCAGGCAGCTTGTGATCCTGGGGCATTCTGTGCCCAGTTGCTTTCAGGTGTGTCTCTTGGCGCCTACTTTTCTACCTGGCAGCAGCAGAGATCATTTCAGTGCAATGGGCCCTGCCTCCCTTTGAGAGGCAAAAGTAGCAGACCATTATCCCCATCCCAAAGGTTTTCAGAGCATTTGAGGAGAGGAGAAACACAGCTCCCAGAAGAGCAGAGGTCTTTACAGCCTGGGCATGCTGCCTCTGCTGCCACAGCACTTCAGCTGGGTTGTGAGCAGCAGCTCTCTTGATTGTATGCCCGTTGCTGTGGCATGTGTGCCTGTATCTACCTACCTACCTATATATCTTTATTTTGCTGCTTCTTTGGGCCCTTCCTGCTGCCTCTGCTTCGCTTCGGCCGAATCTCTAGGATACCATTGTGATGTTTGTGTTACTCAGAACTTCAAAGCAGGAGGAATTAAACACTTCCTTAAAAATCAAGAGCTTTCTGGATGCTGTTGCCACATGCACCATATTTTGGCAAGATTCTTTGGGGTGCAGCACTTTCCCCCAATGAAAAGAATAAAGGAGAGTGGGGCGGAATAGGTCTCAATATGGGTGAGCGTACTCGTAGGTCATCCTTGGGACTATAGGGGTGTCTGTGACTGTTGGAGCTGAACATGTTGTGCTGCCTCCTTTCATGCAATTCAAGCTGTTTTTCAAATTAGCAGTCATTATTAACCAAAAACCTCCTCCAAATTCAATCCATGGAGATATCTTTTCAACTGGCAACTCGTGCTCTTTAGTGAGTCACATATGAGGCAACTAGCCACATATCCCTTCAAGTCAGCATCTGTGCCATACCAAGTACATATATATGGTACATAGGATCTACTGCTTGAGCAGGGGATTGGATTAGTCACTATAAGACCTCCAAGGTTCCTTCCACCTCTATTCTGTTAATGCACGAGGAAGGGAATCTCTCCTGGGGGGGAAGGACATGCTGCTCCTCTCATCTTATGGGCTTCTCTTCTCCCAGGAGTGCAAGTAGCCACGGGGACAATGGCTGACATGGCTGGAGAACCATGCTAGACAAAGGACAGGACTGGACGCAGGTCTCGTGTGTGTGCAGAGTTGGGGGGATTCCCCCACCCTTCACACAGTCTGGAAAGCACATAAGCTAGGAAGCCAAACTAACATCCCATGGATGCGTGGTACTCTGCTCCCCTGTGGCAGTAAGACTGGTGTTCCTTTGGGAGGCTAGCATCCTGCTATTTAGGGTGCTGATTTTGCCAGGCTGAG
>JAOYMU010000020.1:41218121-41228897 GCA_025802295.1 Psammodynastes pulverulentus
GGGGATTCTGGGAGTTGAAGTCCACATGTCTTAAAATGACTAAGGTTGGGAAACACTGCTCTAGGTGGTCAACCAAAAGGAGCCTTCGCTGATTATCTTACCTGTCATGTTGAATATTCAAAGTTGCAGGTGGGATCCCCTTTTATCATCCACATGTAAAAGTGAGTGTCACCTCCAAAATAATGCTCAGATGGTACCTTACGTCCATTTTGTCCATCCATATAAATAATATGGATCGTTGCAAGAACCAATCTGGGTCGGTCAACAGGACCAGAGCTTTTGGACTGGTGCTGGAGCCAATCCTTAAGGAATGTGGATTGTCTTCACAATGATGGTTTTTACTAAAAGGCAGCAGCTGCCTGAACTACTAAGATGTGTTTGGTGACTCAACTCAGTTTTTTAGCAACCTGCTGATTGTCTTGAACACAATGGATTATCCACAAACAGCAGATTGCCAATTACTGAATTACAAGTTAGTAATAATTTGGTTTTCATTATTGAGTTATCAAAAAAGGGATTGACGAGAGCAAATGAACAACATGGAGGACCCAGTGGATCTTTGTAACCCAAGAATGGCTGGGGATGAACTCTCCGATACAAAGATGTCATCGCATTGCGTTTTTCTGTCAGGATCACCTCAGTCTGTAGGCACTGTGGGCCTCTACTCCCTTTCAACTCAGCTGCTGCTCCTAAATTTCTCTTCTTCCTTCTCTTCCCCACACTCTGCTGGCTTGCCAGAAGAGCGTGGAGACCTGGCTCTGACAACCGGCTTGGGATCCAAGAGTGAGCCCCAACCCTGGGCGATGGGGCACTTGAGGGTCTTTCGAACATGGCTTATTTTTGTACAGATTTTTATGTGGACTTTATTGGGTTTTTTTTAAAAAACTTCTACACCACCCAGAGTAACTTCGACAATGAGGTAGGTGGTGTCCAAATTAGATATATATGATGGATAGATAATAAAAACCCCTTTTTCCCCATAAGGAACCTCCTCCCTGGTTCTTTTGGTTTTCTGTCCATCCTCCACTCTTTGTGAAGCCGAAGATGCTCACCTCAGCAGTCTTGCAGATGGAGAGGAGACTTTGGCCGCAGACTCTTCCTGGAGATGCGTTCCAGGGCAGCACACCTGGGTGGAGCACAAGAGGTCTTGAGCATAGAGCAGCCCACCTCCACCAGTGGGCCAGGAGGACTACACGGATATGGGAAGCCCCTGGTCTGAAACCCAGGCAAGAGCCCACTGGACCGCTTCTCCCTAACGAGCCCCTCTGCCTGTCTCCAGAAGCCAGGGGAGGGGGCTAGGGGCAGTCAGAAGGCCTAACCACATCCAGGCTTAACAACCCACGAAACCATTCAGTGCTTTGATTTTGGCTTAGTAAGTTCTAGGAACCTTGCCAGTTGCAGCCTTTTCTGCAACCCATAGTTAAGTAAATCAAGGCTTCATGGGATATGGGAATAACCATTCCGGCCTCCCGAAGGCAACTTTCTCTTCATTCCTCAGGCAAGCTGCCCAGTGCGAGCAACCTTCCTGTATGCCTCTGGCAGGGAGGGGCTTCTGGGTTCCCGGGACAGACTCACATGAGGGACCATCTGCTCACCAGAGCCAGAGAAGCACCCAGGCCTGGGCAGCCTCTAGATGGTTGGATGCATCTTGTTTAGAAGTCTCCCGTTTTCAGGAAGACAGTTGCTTTTGCTACTCACCATACATTCTGGCATCAGCACACAGGTTGCCAATGCTTGCTGAGGTCTTGGTGGGGTTGGCAATGGAGTTACAGGTAGTCCAGGTGCTGAAGTAGACATAGACAGGGACGGCAGAGCAGGCCAGGACCAGGAGCCAAAGGACAGCCAAGATGTAAGTGATGCCCACAAACTGAAACAGGCAGAACAGGGAGGGGTCATCGCGGGTCAGTTTGAAACCTTTGGCCAGAAGAGCATGAGACTGGAGATCTGCAGTCTGGGACCACTTCCCCACCTCTTTCAGCCGGAAAGGGAAGGAGAGACCCCTCCAGCCCCAATGGGACTGCCAGGGATTGCAGTCCCCCTGCTCACAGCTCTCCCCTCCCACCAGGTCCTCTCAGCACAATGCTACGATGCTCAGTCGTCTTCTTCCCAAAGGCTTAGGATCTGCTGTGCCATAGCAGTTGACAACATGGAGCAGAGTTGTGACTGGGTGTCACAGATAATCTGATTTATGAGCTAAGCTCATGCAATTTAGAAAGCGATTCATTTTAAGTGCAGAGATGCTCCCTTAGTTGTGCACTTTTAAAAACGGAATGCTAGTAAGTGCCTCATCCCTGACACCTGCCTTTTCCTCTCCAGAGGCTGCTTTGCACTGAACCTGGCTGCAGTTCACCAGCTTTCACCCTTCACATTGGATCTTCAGTCACTGTGTGCATTTTTGCAGCCTTCTTGAAAGGAAGAGATGGCTCTCTGTCTTGCAAAGGGCGACCCCCACCAAACTGGCCAAACTGTTTGAACATGCTACTGCTACTGGTTGGCTAGAGATCACGGCCACCAGTGTCGGAGCTCGTGCTTCATTGTGCAGAGAGCCCCTCCCCAGGTGCCAACCATACTTTCCGGCTGGGACAGATGCTCAAAGAAAGGCACACTCAGTATGCACAAGTGTATCAGGAACCTGCTTATAACATCCAAGGGAGCCAGCCTTCCCATGCTCTGCTATGTGTGCTTCCAGGCAGGGGTAGTGAGAGGGTCTGTGAGGGGATGTGAAACATGTGTGACATTTAGCTGAGTGCAAGGAGGCACACTGTGTGTGCCTGAGGGTGAGCATTTGCCCAAGAGGTGCAGAAGTAAGTGATCTTGAAAGAAAACAGCACTCGGTTTGCTCTGTCCTTGTCTGTGCTGGGGAAGCTGCCAGGCTCCTTCAGTGCAATTGAGCATTTCCAGGCAATACCTGTGGCTGTGCTAGATCCACCCCGGCTCCCTCGTTGGTTTGGTAAATGCCCCTCTACTCCTCCATAGCCGTCCCCTACCCCCAGTCCCTCTAGGTCCCTGATCCATGCAGCTGTTCTTTGTCCCTCCCCCTGGGAAGGAGTTTGCTTGGGGCCCCTTGAGGAAGGCAGGCCAGGGCTTCCAGCGGGAGAATTGCCCAGCGCCACAGGCACTTCAGCTGGTAGGTCAAACATCACTCGGAAGTACCCATTTGAGGCCTCCCCCATCGCTCAATCAATGCTTGGTATCTCCGCCCTCCCATTTTCTGTAACATGTCTGGCGCGACTGGACACCCCAGCTGGAGTGCTTCAGGGCGAGGGCCCCATGCCCGACAGTCCACCTTGGGTCGCAAAGGGACAGGGACATATCGCCAGGTAGCTGAGGCTCAATCCACCAGGTCTTCCTTGCAAAAAGGGGAGCACGAGGGGAGGAGGGAAGGGAGCCCTGCAGGGGATGCCCGTAAGTTGAGTGAACCAGTTAGTGCAGGCAAAGGCCGAAGTCAATGGGGCAGCTGGGGAGGTGTTAGGAGGGGCAGCATTCACCTGGCTGCAAGGAGGGGTGGGGTGGGGGAACTGCCTCCCTGTGCGGTTTTCTCTCTAAGATGCCATGGTCTGTTCCAGTGCAGCTGCTCCGCCTGTGCCTGGAGCCTTCTCAGGACCAGCCACAAGGCTGACCAGGGCTGCAGTCTCATGCCTGTCTGCCCATGCCCAGACCAGCCAACCTGCCCCAGAAGACGCAAACTGCAGATAGATCACCTTGTCAGGATGTCCTAGCCATTTGCCCAAACAGTGACACACCAGCTCCCAAGAGTGAGCTTGACGGTGTCCTCTGGAACCCCTCCCCTTGTGGCCCCCTGTTACCGTAGCGCTGAGGCCCTTGCCACAGATGGTGGTCTTGTAGTCGCCAAAGATCTGCCTGACAGCGCCGGTGGTGTAAAAGCCTTCGGCCAGGAGGAGGGCTCCGAAGAGGAAGAAGAAACCGGCGATTCCATAAATGGCATATTGGAAATCGTGGATTCTATGAAGGAAGGCCAAGTTCAGGAGCGGGGAGAAGGGCAGCCCCCCCTTCATCCAGAGCGCCCCCCCCCCAGGAACCAGGCTTTGCAAAGTGCTTGGTTCCAACAGCAGCCTGGTTTTGCCCAAAGGCATAGCCTGCAACAGGGGAGTCCCTTGTTTTGCAGACAGGAGACCCTGGCAGAGCTTGGCTTTGGGTCACAGGATTCTACCTGCCTCACTCTCCAAGCCAAAGCTGGCTACTTCCCTATAGAGTTCTGCCTTGCCAGCTGGGCCCTAGCTGCCATAGAGACCTCCAGCAGTGGCTTTGATGCCCACTCCACCCTTACCAGTCCAGCATCTGTGAGTAAAGCCCACTTCCTCCTCTGATTGGCCACAATTGCCCTGCCCTGCCCTGCCCAGAGGATGCAGCCCTAGAGGGGAATACTTACACATCCACCAGGTACTCGTAGTCCTGGTAGTTTTTGGAAAAGTAGGTCTCGATCAGGTGTTCAGTGCCCGTGAGCGCTTCGTGGCCACAGCCACAAAACAGGGCTACTCCCAAGAAACACAGGCCCGTGGCTACCAGGGAGGCAAAGGGGGCTCCCACCAGGCACCTGGCACAGCACTCTAATAAACCTGGACAGAGAAGGGGAGGGGAGAGAGACTGCCCGTTAGTTTCGGCGGCTGCAGCAGCAGCTGTCAAAATGTTCTGCCCTGTACAGAGAAGAGAACTTTTAGAGGCTGCATCAAGTCAAGAAGCTGAGACTGGCTCCAAATATGTGGTGCAACTGATCCTGGATCAATCTGAACAGCAAGCATTGGGGCAGGGAGGCGGGGACAGGGCAGGCAGAGCAGAACGTGCTTCCAGAGAAACTGCCCAGTTTTACAAAAAGTGCCCAAAGGACCATTTTTAGTTTTTCTCCCAAAGAGGCCAAGAACACTTTTTTTCAGAAAAGCCAGCTGTGACATCAATCAAGGGATACCAACTTCAAAAACGTAGCCAGAGCCACATCCACTAAAAGCCACATTATCCCCTTCACATATTTGCTCTCACCATCTTTTCCTGCAGGTGGAGGTCAAGAAAGAGGCAGGCAACCTCCCTTGGAAAACAGCCACAGACTTTAGGACCAGGACCGGGGGGGGGCACCTCTCCTGGCATTGTTTTGGCAGGGGGTCCCCTCCTCTTCTGGGACATGCATTAGGGAGCACAGGGCAGCTGATTATTTGGGGACTTTCTGCACTTTCAAATAGTTTTCTTCTGGTTTCATCTGGTTTCAGGTATGTGTTTTAGTTTTCTTCCTTCCTCTGCTGGTCTTAATAGTGACACATGCTGAAAAAGAAGGAGTCCTTCAAGCAGAATTTGCTCTGGGAACAATGTCACCATTGTTTATTGTTCTTGGGGAGAGAGGGCAACACCTCTGACTGTGAAGAACAGTTAGCAGGTTGCCTGACATTTAGCAAGATTTAAATAAAGTATTGACGTTTTCCCTGTCTGGCAAAGAAGTTGAATTTTGGACTAGTCAGAATCTGGAAGCTTTGACCTGTCTGTCTCATTTTAACTTTCCATCTGTTTGACGGCTGCCTCTTCTAATGGCTCCAGGCAGCCCTGTGGGTCCATTACTCAGATGGTGCTCTCTCTTGGTCTTTCTGGCGAGATGTCACACAGACACGGCCGCCTTTCAAGCTGAAACTAAGATGTGGCTTGACTCTCGGGGCGCTCGACTGATTGGCCCCCACCTTGGAAGGGCTCCTGGGATCTACCTGAGGACATGAGACTCTGCATTTCTTCTGAATTGGGTCACGCTCTGCCCTCCCTCCAGCATTTTCACTGGCAGGGAGGAGAAATGCCTGATCATTGGTGATGGACACAGGCGAAGGCCAAGATGGAGTTTTTCCCTCTGCCCTGGGCCAGAAACTGGCCTCAACTCCCGAAGAACCGCTCTTGTCTGCCTGCTGAGAGCTCGCGCAGAAGTCCGAGCTCCATCTGGAAGAAGAAAACCTAGACTAGAGAAGCAGGATGGAGTTCCTCGCCAGGGTGCTATTTGTGAGCTTCAGGGACCCGGACCTGGGCTGAAGAGCCAAAGAGATGCATGTTGCTTTGGATTGGAGGGGGGTGAGGTTCAGAAGGGCAGATTGAGAGAAGGGCAGCTACCTGGAGACCTCGCCTGTGCAGCTGGATCCAAATTGGGATTCTGAGGACCAGAAGGTGGTGGATGTGTTTGGCTCTGGGGTTTTGGCTCAGGCACTTCACTAATATTATCTATATTACAAAAAATACAACAGTAAACCTGAGAATCCTCCACACAATGCAGAAGCCCACCCTACTCCAATTAGCCCCCAGTGGCAATTCTGTGGTGGCTAGGTCTCCCCGAGACCAAGAAGAGTCCTCCCTCGCTTGGCCATCTCTCAGTATCTGCCCCCCCTCCAGGCACTTTCCCCACTCCTCCTCCTCCTCCCCCTCCCCCCCTCCTCCTCATCCTCTTTGTCCTCAGAGTGTTTTTCTCAGCCCTGAAGAATGAGCCCCTCAGAAGCCGCTGGGGCCAAGGGTCAGCCTTGCCAGCAGTGCTGATCTCTGGGTGGCACGGAGGAGGACAAGGGGGATTTGTTCTCCGCACTCTTCTCTCTGCCCGGGCTGGGGAGGGAAGGGGGAGCAGCAGAGAACAATGGAGCCCTCTTTTCTTTGCCCTTCTTGGGATCAGCCTTCCCTCGTTCTCCTCAAGTGGGGTGTGGAACAAGTGCC
The DNA here is from genome assembly GCA_025802295.1 of Psammodynastes pulverulentus. Taxonomy (NCBI): domain Eukaryota; kingdom Metazoa; phylum Chordata; class Lepidosauria; order Squamata; family Psammodynastidae; genus Psammodynastes; species Psammodynastes pulverulentus. The sequence goes on from JAOYMU010000020.1 coordinate 41,224,803, forward strand.
TGAGGCCTCAAGCCAGCAGGCTCCCCACTTGGGACCGGCATCTGATAGGCGCCACGCAGCCCAAAAGGCTCATGATCACCAACCTGCTGCCTGAGAACCCCGAGTACTCCCATCCTTCCCCTTCTTCCCCCCTCCCCCTGGTCCCATAAACGCATGAGAGCAGGGCCTCAGTGAAGAAGGAGCCTCCAGCTTGAGACCTAGGTTGCTTTGTTCAGGGTTGTCCGGCTGAGCCTGCTCCCGCTATCCTTTGGGCAGGGGGTGTTGGAAGCCTGAGCACCCATGAAAAAGTTCCGGATGGGGGCCTCTGCCTGTTCCACTTCTGCAGCCTCTGCCATGGAGATGACCTTCAGGCAAGGGGGGAAGCTGTCTGCAGGCAACGCTTCCTCCAGAGAGTCCCAAGCAGCCAAGGAGGGACCCACCCTGGCCTGAAGACAAGGCCAAAGGCGCTACTTGTTTTCTGGCACCGAGGGGAATCGGCTGGCATGGGCTGACTCGGGAGCCCACCTCGAGGCTCTGAGCCATGGGCAGGAGCAAGGGGAGCCCTATGCAAAGATGGGTGTCCTGCACCCACAAGGGGGATTGTGACGGGAGGCTGGATGGAGCCCCCTTTAGGTGCAGCAGAGGCCGGGCTGGCTCGACTATGTTCTGGATCACCTGACCTGCCGCGGGGCTTCTGCTTGGCCACTCTGGGGGGAGAACGCTTGGCTACAGATGCTTTGGAGGTTTGGCTATTTTGCTCTTGCTGGCTAAACGCAATATCCAAGCAAAAAACTGGGACTAATAAAATATGTAGGTAAAGGCGAAGGACTGTTCAACTCTGCTGAATCTGCTTCTAGCATGAGATTGATTGATTGTTTGATTGATAAATATCCTGCTTCATTGTTTTTACAAATAACTCGACAGCGAATCTATCTAACATACCTTCCTCCTCCTCCTCCTCCCCTCCACAACTACCCTGCGAGGTGGGCTGGCCTGGCCTGAGGGAGAGGGACTGGCCCAAAATCACCCAGCCAGCGTTCATGGACCCATTTCCTTTTGGCCAGCACTGGTTTTCTATTCTCATCATTCCTGTATTCCTGACATTATATATATTGTAAAGTATAAATTTTTTAAATACATAAATAATACAATTAAATACATTCCCTGCTTTTAGTTGGGACCCAAACTGGGAGAGCTTGTGGTCCAAGCATCTCTGTGCTCTCTGCCAGACTTTGGATAGGTTGGTGGCCCAGAGGGAGCCCATAGGCCCCTCTCTGCCCCCAGGCTTTCTCTCTTGGTCCATCTCTTGCCTTCCACCAGCCTCAAGGGTAGCCCACTAAGCTTACATAATGGCTTGGGGGGGTGTTGGTGGAGAAGATGACAGAAAGAGGCCCTTGTGTGAACACAATCCCCAGCCTTGTGTCGAGAGCAGAACAATGGACACAAGAAGACAAGCAGGATGAGTCTCCCCAAGGGTTGAGCTCAACACTGCCCCCTCCCACCCCATAGGGCTGGGTTGAGTCCGAAGGAGCTCTGGCTGGTACCAGCAGGAGGAAGAAGAGGCGTGGGTGCCATAAGGACAGAGATGGGGGGGGGGGGCTTGGAGCTGCTTTTCCAAGGCTGTTTTGACAGAGGCCAAAAAAGACACCCTCAAAGAGTTTTGGGGGGGGGGAGGAGGAGGAATGAGGCTGGGTTGATGCCAATCCTGAGCTCTCTCCTAATTGTTGGGGGAAGGAAAGGAGGCATCTTTCAACCTGCAGAGAACTGGGGCTGAGCCCACCCTGAACTTGGCTTCAGCTGGGGAACAGAGTGGCATATTGACCACATCAGCCTAGCTTCATAGGCCTTCTTAGGATGGGGAGATGTTTGCAGGATCATCTTCCAGGTGCAGCCTCCACCTGGAGGGGTCTGCAGGGCCAGGAATTTCTGAGACCTACAGCAGATTTTTGGCCAGGCAACAGAAAGGCAGGCGGCTGGAGCCATTCTACATGGGACTGAGTCTCTCTGCCCGGGCAACCACCTGCCCAGGGCCACTGGGGGATTTGGTGACCCCAGCACATCTGGCCACCTGCCACCCCAAGGACGCTCAAATGAGACAGTTACTTGCCTCCCCCTCCCTCTGTGAAATACTATTTGGCAGCAGGGAGAAGATGCCCCTCCCGCACTGCCTGCCTCTCTTTTGGCCAATGGGATGGAAGACTCCCCGGCCAGGAGCACTGTGTGCCTCCTGCTGCTGTCCCTAGCCAGCCCCACCCCTCCTGAGGAGCATGTGGCCCTCAGATGGAAGCTCCCCGCACAGGTAGCCAAGAAAGCCACTTGGGGAAGGTGAACAAGCTTTCTGAGCAGGTAAAACGCCTGCAGGAGCCGGGCAAGTATAAGGAGCACTCCTCGCCTTCTGGGGGGGTGGCTGTGCATGGGGGCCCCTCTCCTCCACTTGGAATTCTTCAGGAGCTGCTCTTGTTCCAAATCAGAAAAGTGTATTTTATGTGTCCATTTTATTTTTACAGCCATATATTCATGATTTAATATTGTACTGATGTTGGCTGTTTTGTTTTACACCTTGCTGCACGTCAGGCAGCCTGGCAGGGGCGGGAGGGGAGCTAAGCATCCATGTGCAACTTGGGAACTGCTGGGGGGGGGGGACTAAGAAGTTGCACCCTCTGAACACGGGAAAAGCAGAAGCCAGGAGCTGCTGTGAGCTCCTTCTCCTGGGTGTCCTGAGGCCTGGATATGCTTGACCTGCCAGATGCCTCTCCAGTGGGGGGCATTGTGTGATGGCTGCTCTTGCCAAGGAGTCCCTATTCAGAGACCCTGCGGGAGCAATGAGGATGTCAACTAATTCAGCCAGACTGAGAAGAAAGGCCCAACGGGGGTTAATTGGGATAATTCGGCAGGAGAAGGACTGGCTTTAGTCTGGTCTCCCTCCAGAAAGAGCTCCTGTCTGGCAGAGAATGGCAACCTCCTTCTATGAGCTCTTAATGAAAAGACCCACAAAGCTTAACCACCCACAGATATCTTCCCTGGCTTCCTTTCCCTCACCCAGAACCCTGCTCCCTGCCTCTTGCCTGCCCCGCATTCAGCAGCTTCAGCTTGGAACTCGGCAACCCCGAGATCAATTCACTCTGACCCCAACCTTTCCTCAATTGCGCAGGGCTCTCCTGCGGTGCACCAGACCTCCAAGGAAATTTTGGCACCATTGCAAAGACCCGCTTCCTGAAAAGAGATCTGGTTCAAACTCAGAGGACCCTGCAGAAACGAATGCTAAACCTGGATGGAGATTCAGGGGACACTTCCTAAATAGTTTGCCAGTCTTTTTTAAGGATGTTTTGGGTGCTAAAATGGAAGTTTTAAATTTTTAGTAAATTAAATATCCCATGTTTAGAAGAAAGGCCATAAAAATCCCTTCAGCCCAGCACTGTTTTTGAATGACAGTATGGTGATAATAGTCCAGCTTCCTAATTCTAGGTTCTCCTTAATGGAGCAGGATTAGAGGCGTCCTAGGATTTGCCAACTTACCCATGGTTTCAGGATGCAAGTCAAGGTATCTTTGGTCTTTTCCCGCCTTTGCTCAGCTAGAAGAACCCTTCGTGGTGCCCCGTTGCCTTCTCTCCTTCCTTCCCTCTGATGAGTCTCCAGTTCACCAGCAAAGAAAAGGGCTCTTGGGTTGGCAGCCAGCCCCCTTAAAGAGCCAACCCCCCCTTCATCAGCTCCACCCCTTGGACTCTCCCCTCTCTCTTAACCCTCCTTTGGACAGTGGAAGTGTGCATTTCTTAGCATGGCACAAGCCACAGTTTGCTCTTCATGTGCTCCCAACAGCCTTGGGGCCACTCTTTGTGATATGCCTTTTGACCACTGTAGGAACAGAAAAGGCAGCCAGATCCAGCTTTGGGCTCTTCTTGGTGCTCCCACAAGCATTGGGCGGCAGCGGGGGGGGGGGGATTGTAAACTCTGATAACTGTGCTTCACTTTGGTCTTTCTATAGCTAATCTTTTTCTGGCAGCATTGAAGAGCCTTGGTGGTGCAGAAGATAGGATGCAGGAATTGTAATTGCAGACTTCTGCTAACAGCCAGCTGCCTGTAATTTGGCAGATCGAATCTCTCCAGGCTCAAGGTTGA
>JAOYMU010000020.1:41256776-41274919 GCA_025802295.1 Psammodynastes pulverulentus
TGGAACATGGACCTGCCGACTTGCGGCCTTGAATGTGTCCCTGCAGTGCAGAGACAGAGCGGGGGTGGGGGGTGGGGAGCAGCCCTGAAGGAGGGGGAGATCAGGAGGGCTGGATCCCAGACCAGGAAAAGAACTCCAGAAAGTATCCCACTTTCCTCCCCCAGTCACAAGAGGCAAGTTCAGGGGAAGGAAAGCGGGATCCCACGGCTTCAGCCATGCCAATAAATGTAGTCCTGAATCGTGTGGCATTAGCGTCTTAGCCTGATCAACAGCTGACAGCCCCCCTCCTCTTCCCTCCCCCCCCAGGAAGAAGAGGTGGTCCGCGAGAGCCGCTTCTACTTCCAGGGCTACGGACTGGGCCATTGCCTGCAGCACATGAAAAGTGGGGCAGCCATGGAAAGCCCCATCTACAGCCCACCCGTGCCAGCCTCCCTCCTGCGGGAAGGAGAAATGCTCCGGAGGCGTTACGTGGAGCGGGCCAAGCGCATCGACACCGTCTCCCGGGCCGTCTTCCCCTTCGCTTTCCTGCTCTTCAACGTTTTCTACTGGGTGCTCTACAAAGTGCTCCACCAAGCGGCCCCTTGAGCCCCGAGCAGGACTTGCCTTGCTGGTGGCTTCCTTGTGAGCTTCTGGGCTGGAGAACAGACATTGATTCCTTTTCCAAATGCCATGCTGAGAAATTTGGCAAACTTTGCATGATGCTCAGGTTTGCAAAAGAAAGGTCTGGGACATGTGCCACTGCTGAGCAGGATAGGATTTGGGGGTCCCTATTTCATAAGGAGGACCACCATGGAGCCATCTTTCTTTTCTAGTTTTGTGCTGCTCCCTTGAGGTCCAGGAAGCCTTGGAAGAATTAAGGAACTGACGGATAGAAAAGAAGCTTTGGGCCCCCCAGTCCACTCCCCAGGCCAGTGCAGGCATGTGCTAAGCTTTCCCTTATGGGGGTTCGGCTCCTATTTGAAACCTCTCCGCAAGGGGAGCACATCCCTGCAAGATTCTCACATCGCTTTTCAGCAATTCCCAAGAGGAAATCCCTCCTGACACTGAGTCTCCCTCTGACACAAGCAGCTTTTGTGGTCTGCTGAAGCCAAAGATGGTCAGCTGCTCTAAGAGTTTCTGATAGAGCGGCGGCTCCTGATGGCCCTGATGGCCCTGGGAGTGACCCTCTGAAGCCCCTGCTGCCCTTTTCCAGTTTGCAAAGCGGCAGAGGGCACAAGGGAACAATTGCCTCCTGTGGTCTGGACACGGCTGCTCTTAATGCAGCCCAAGATGGCCTCGACTTCTGAGCAGCTGCAACACGGGCTTTGCCCCTGTTCGACCTGCACTCTATATGTCCTTCTCACCTGCCAATCCAGCCCTATAGCCAGAGTCAGGACAATTTTCAGGAACAGGAGTTCAGGCAGCCCATCTGCAGTTCTTCAATTTTGGACCGCCCAGCGTTCAGGTCTGTCATGTTGAATTGCACCATGACCCTCCAAGATGTTACTCAACCCCCTTCCCTTGACGACATCTGCGGCTGTGACCAGCATCCCTCCCAGGCCATCCTCTGGGCCCCTTAAAGAGACTGTGAATGGTCTGGGCCAAGGATGGAGCCCCAAGGGCTCCTTTCCTATTTGCAGCCATTGATCCATTGACCGTGGTTGCCCCACCAGTTGCCAGCCCTCGGACTAGCCCACACCTCCACCTCTAGCCAGGACAGGTCCACAAACCTGGCCCCATCACCTCACCCACCATTTATGATGACATCAGTCAAACAACTCTTGGCAGGTAACAATTGAAAACACTTAAGGCAGGTAACTAACAGAATATAACTCAGAGATGAAACAGCTCAGGAACAAAAGCACAGCCTGGCTAGAATATCCTCTGAAACAGTTCAGCTTTCAGCATTTTTCTGAAATGGCTCAGGGAAGGGGCAACACGCCCCGGACTCTGCCCCCTCAGAACGCTCCCAGAGGGGTTCGGGACAGGCATTGGGAGCAGCTTCTCCCCACGTGGCTGTAGGAACATGCAGTCGCCGGGCTATCACAGTACCAGAAATGCAGGCTGCTCGAGATTAAGGGGAAAATCCACAAGCCTGAGAGATGTGGCTGAACCACAGGCTTTATACACAAAGTGGGGAACCACGTCATGAAATTTATTGATGGAAAATGTTTGTTTGGCCACCCACTCGGAGCACAACTCTCAGCAGCTCAGTCACTGCTTACTGGATTCGGAGCTGCCCAAGTTCCAATGGAAGCAGCGTTATGGGCTGTGTGGAGCAGTTCTTTTAGAAGTGCCCTTTTCCTACCAGTTCCTCCCTGGTGGCCACTATGGGTTCACCCAGAAGTCCTCTCTTCAGCAAAGGGCCCCTTCTTGCCTGGGAGCCCCTTGAGTTCCTCTCTTTCCCTGGCAGGCTGAGGTTCAGCTGCAAATGGCCCTACAGAGCAGGAGCAGCTTGATGGGCTGCAAAGAAAGAGCAGGAGTGGAAGCTCCCCCCCCCAATGCTTGGACTTTAAGATCCAGTCTTGGGGCTGAGCCAGCCTCTACCAATCAGGATGACACTTATTGGCAGATCTTAAAGAAGCTGCCAAAAGGGAGATTAAGGTCAGGAGCCATGGAAATCTTCACCATTCTAGCCCTCGCCTTCCTGGTGAGGAAACTGCATTTTGCCTAAGAAATCAACCTTATACCTGGAAAAGTCATGCCGAAACTCCTGAAGCGTGACAGTTGAGTTAACACCTGGCAGCAAGGAGAGCCCCTTTCAAAAGCTAAAGAAGATAGGGGGGCACCGGTTGCACTGGAGCTGAAAGAGATGCCACAGGAGGAGCTCAGACCAGCAGCCTCGCAGTCCACCCTTGGGGCCCTGAAGTTCAATGGGGCTGGGGCTGGCAGCCAGCCTGCCTGGTGGCTCTTCCTTCCCCGTCTCCCCACCTCACTGCGGTGCAACTACCTGAGCTGCACCACATTTTTCTTCCCTGCTGCTTTCCAGTTTGCTGATCAGATAGGTATCTTCCCACTTGTGAGTTGGTTTTCCCAGGAGTGGAACATCCAGCAGCCGAGAGCAACTTCCACTCTATTTCCCTGAGAAAGCTGTAGCTTGTCTGCCTGCAAGGTTTGCCAAGTAGAAATGGTTCCTGTTCCTGTTCCCGTCACCTGCAGGCACCAAATGGGAGTTTGAAAACAATGCATTTCTAAACCACTCTGCTTTTCCTATAGAAATAAAGTGCTGTGGGGATTTTATTTCAAGTTGTTTTTTTTCAATTGGGAAAAGACTCCCACTGACAAAGTGGCAACGAGTGCCTAGACCAGGAGCCAAAGCTGAGCTGCCTAACCCCTCATGGGCAGAAAACTGCTCCCAGGCTCAGGAGGATGGAATTTGGGGTTGCCTTTCATCCGCGAAGCTTGGTCGATTTCTGCCCGCAGGCTGGCTGAGACTGTTGCTCCAGGCTGCGCAAGTTATGCCAAGTAGGGGCCTGATGTGGCTCTGAGCTCCTGAAGGCAACATTTCTTTTCCACAGCAGAGGCCAAGCGACAGTGAATTCTCTCTCTCCAAACCTTGGGAAAATGGAGTCAAGGAGAGCTCTGAACCCCCCTCTTGGTTCCTGGGAAAAGCAGCTCTGACCTTGTTGCTGGCTGACCAAGGGCCAAACACAGAAAGGGGGGCTACTGGAGACAAGGCCAAGCATCAGGACTGCTTGCCCAGGACTCTTCCTGGCAGATAAAAAAGGGTCTCCTTTGAAGATGATGTCGCAAACATCCCCTCCTACACCCCCTTCTACCAACATGGCTCTGTGTTCTCCTTTCTTTGACACCCTGGACATCAGGCCTGGAGGGCAGGAGGGTCGGTCCTCCTCCTCCTCCTGATCAGATGCCAGCTTTAGAGAATGATCAATTGTCTCTGAGCCTTTGCCTCGGACAAGCAGCCCGCAGTACCAGGAAGGGCTGGCACGTCTGGCGACAGCTGGCACCAGAGCAAGATGGCCTTCACAGCTGAGCCCGCTTCTCTGAAGCAAGTCTCAGTCCTCCCTCCAGCATCAGAGGGGAGCCTCCTGTGAGCTGCCCTGGCTCTTCTCTTGTCCTGCCAAGGTGCTCCCGAAATGTCCCTTCCACCCATCTCTTGCTTCCCCCAAAGGGGGCCTGGTCTGCACAGGAGAACCCGGGCAAGATGAGCTGGGGGGGCAGCAAGCCCAGGGCCCTTCCTGCCCTCTCCCTTCCTAGAAGCCCTTTGCAGCTCCCAGGCCTACGTGACAAGCAAGCCTCATCTCCCATGGAAGCCACGACAATATTCAAGGGAAAAACTACTGGCACTGAGAGAAGCCAAAGGGGTCTTTACTGCTCACAGGGTGGTTGTTGTGGGGAAAAGAGGAGGAGGAAGATGTGTTGGATATCTTCACCACCTTGAAATTTATAAAAATTAAAAAGGAGGTATACAAATAAATAAATGTGGATTGATGACCATCAGCTGCTGGTAGATCGGGTTCTTGCCATGCCCTGCTTTGCCTGCCACTGGGCTTCTCCCATCTTTGGGCCTCTCCTTCGGCTTTACCCACCAGCAGCAGCTCTATCTGCCTCCATGTTCACCTGTCCCAGGAGACCCAGCCCTCAGCTAACAGACCTCCTCTCCCAGCGCTGCATAGCCACATTAAGCAGTCTGGGAGAGTCCTGGATACCCCACAATGGGTGGCCAACGCCTCACCCATTCCTTCCTCTCCTGTTAACTCTACATAAGAAGAGCCAGAACTATATAAGCTACGCAACTGCCACCACCGCCACTGTTGTGGAACGATACCTCCAGCCCCACCTTGCAGAGGGCCCCAGAAGATACCCCAGTCAATTATATCTTGACCTGTTGAGGCATCCAGCAGGGTCCAAAGGACTGGACCCCTCCATTGGTGTCTCGCCCCCAAGAGTGACCATCTCCAACACTTCCCCACAAAAAGAAAAGGGTGCCAGCGCAAGAGATGCTTTAAAATTCACCTCCAGAGTCACACGCGCTCTAAGAAGCAGAAGCAGACATATTGCTCGTTCCCTTGTGCTCGCCTTCCCAGAAAGGGTTTGTTTCTGCAAGCAAAGTGTCCAGAACAAAAGTTAACGGAGTGGCTTTATTTAAGGTCTCGCTTGTTGCCTGCACTTGTGAAAGAAGAACGCCACCCCACTTGGTCCTGCCCGCTCTGTACTGCTGCTCCCTGGCGGTCAGGAGAAGAAGCTCAGCAAGGCAGAGAAAGCTAACGCAGTTGTTGGAAGTACCACTAGAAATTACAATTTAACAGATTAAAAACTATCTGAGAATAAAAAGAAAAAAGAGATGCAGAAAACAGGGCAGGAGAGGAAAACGGAAACATAAAGAAGTAACTTCCCCTTATCACAACAAATATAATTTTTATAACATCATCTTTTAAAATACAGCAAATCCTTTCTTCCCATTCTCATCTCTTAACCATAAACAAACCCTATACATTATTCCTGGTACAGTAAAAGTCCATTAAACGTTAGCAGAGATAACGACATACCTATTTTTTAAATAAATCCAGTACAGAAACTTCATCCAAATCACTAATTTGTCATTCACATGTCCCTTTTAATTATTAACACGTCAATCAGTTTCATCTAATATAAACATGTTTTTTTTATCATTGTTACTCATCATTTTTAAACCCACATTCAGTTCGATCTCGACCTTATCCAGTACAGCTGATGTGCCTCTTCTGCAACATCATTTGTATGCCGCCTATCCAACATTCTTAAAATTAACTTCTGTCCATTGTTCACAAATATGCCGCTTCGGTTTTCCTGCAGTTCTGCTGCAGTGCAGGCAGCCATCGATGACTTTGGAACCCGGGGGGGGGGAGGGGGGACACACGGCAAAGGCACAGGCTGTATCCCCACTCTGGGAGTCCCCAGGGCCGCCTCTGACCTGCCAGCTGCTGTTTGGGCAATGGAACCAGGGTGGGACTCGGTCTTGAGGGCCCCTGCTGGACATGGAGGAAGCAGCTGGGAGCCGGCCTTACTCCCTGCAGGGAAAGCGGGGCTTGGAATCCTAGCATCCCACGGAAGCCAAGTCCAAAATGCTGGTCCCAAAGCAGAACCCGTTGCAGGGGCTTGTGCGCCCTGGGTGTCTCAGCCTTCATCTTAGGCCGTGGACATCTCCCGTGAAGTCTGACATCGCCTTCCTCTCCCGAGTGAGCTTGGCCGGATCACTGGAGGTGGTGCTTAATTTTGCATCGGAGGGAGGGAGGGTGGGTCTTCTGAAGCACATCCAAGCAGGTGGGCTGCGGTGCCTCCCCCCCTCCGGTAACCCTGAATGCCAGAAGGACAGATGAGCCTCCCCAAGGGCTCCCTGCCTGCTTGTGGGCATCCATTCGCTCTTCCCAGCTCACAACAGCGAGCTGTCCGCTCGTAAACCTGGCGGGCGCGGGGCGGGTCCAAGGTTTGAAAGCAACCGGGGACCAATTGAGAGGAGGCTGACCAATAAAGGCTTCGCGGCCGCCCGCCAGCAGGCGCACCGGAGAGCTGCCCGGCCGGGACTGGCAGGAGCAGGCGGAGCGCGCGCCTCCTTCCCCCCTCCCTTCCGACACCTCCAGCGCCCCGCCCCCCGCCGCTGTGGAGGCTCCGCCCTCGAGACCGGCCTTGTGTCCGCTGAACGCGGCCGGGGGCGGTGACCGAGCAGCGCTCCCCAATCCGGGCTGGCGCCGAAGGAAGGGGGCGGACCGGGAGGCGAAGGGAGGCAAAGCGGGGGGCTGCTGGCCAAACAGTCCGGAGAGGAAAGCGAAGGCGAGCGAGCGCAGCGGGAGCGTCGAGATCTCCACCGATCCAGCAAGTAGCCGAGGCCGCGGAGCAAAGGCGGAGACCTTGCCGACACCTCCTGGCCAGAAGGGAGGGCGGCGACACAGCGCCGAGCCAGGTCGGGGCTGAGTACCCGTCCGCGAGCACCGGCGAAGGGAGCCAGTCTCCAGCTGTGCCAGCCACCTTTCCGCGCCGCGAGCTTCGGCCTCCTGTCCGGGACCGGAATGTCGAGCTCCCCCCTGAAGGAGCGCCGCTCGCCGGTGGGGCTGGACTGTTGCAGCTGCTGCCTGGATCTGGCCAACGGGCCCCTCGGCTACAACAACAACTTAAGCCCCCTCCTCCAGCTGCGCGAGCAACTGGCGTGCGAGAGCCTCGGTGCCGCCTCCGAGCTGAGGCGCCTCATGCGGCAGGACTCCCTGGAGTCCGTGGTGCGCGACCCCCACTACCTCCTCAGCCGCGGGATCTGCAACCGGAACATAGACCAGACGCTGCTCTCCATCCTGCTCTTCTTCCACAGGTGGGCGGGGGTCGCGGACAGCTGCCGGGGAGGGAATTCCCGGTGAAGCGGCGAGGGGAAGGCTGTTTGCCTGGGGGTGGAGGGCGGACCGACCGCAAATGGGTTGTGGAGAGAGCCGTGCAGGCCTCTCCGGACATAGACGGCAGCGTCCTTTCTGACGGCTTCCTGGCTGGGGCCGGGACCTTCCCCGCTGAGGACGTCTCCTGAAAATGCAGCAGAGCCATCCTGGGTGAGGAGGGCACAGGGGCCTGCGTTGCCCGGACTCCGGGCCTACCATCCGTGGGTAGCCACAGGCGCTGAGGAGAGCCTGGTCTCCCCATGTCTGTCGGCTTGTGCAAGGGCAAGAAACGGCCGGATGATCCCAGGGGCTGCTGGCCCCCCAACGGCGGCTTAAGCGACCCTACAAGCTGCTGGAGCCTGGCAGGTGTCCGAGAGGACTTTGCCCTGGGAGTGCCTGTGGTCCCTTGTGGCTGACCAGTCCCGCCTTCAGCGTCGTTCCAGAGGAGTGGGCGGGGCCTCTTTCCCAGGAAAAAGGGCATCTCTGTAGGTCCTGGGTTGGTTGTGTGCTGCGGGGGAGGCAGGCCTCCTCGTGACAAGGTGCGCCTGGCAGGCTGGGCAAGGCTCCCTCCCATTGGTCTTGGAAGCGGTTCCAGTCTGGTGCTGCCAGGAGGAGATGCTGCTGGGGAAGGGCGTGTTCTGGGGTAAAGGAAATGGCAGGGAACAGGCTCTAATCGGGCTGCCCCTCTGCCTCAAGCACCCCCACCAATTGGGAGTCAGCCTGCCTCGCACCCCAGGGCAGCTGAGACTTATCAGGGTTTTTTTGGGAGAGCTGATGCACTGCCCCCCCCCCCTCCATTGGTGGCATGGGCCAGCTAGAGAGTGTGAGAGACTGGCATGATCGAAGTCCTGGGATGAGCATGTCGGTCAGCAGTTGGGCTTTTTTGTGCGGGGACCACTTATATCAGGGATTCTCCTGGTCCCTCTGAGACCTGCTTCGCCTGAGAAGATTCTGGCACCTTTTCCTCCCAAATACACAATCAAAGAGATCAATCAGCACCTGGGTAGGAAAACGTGCCTCCCCCATCCTCTTTTGTGCTTTCTAGGTGTGCAAGGTCCATGCTGCGAGGCCATGAAGGGGAAAGGGCTGCCAATTCTGAAAGAGACCCAGCTCTCCTCAGACCCTCCGGTCAGAAATGCGGCTCCTGGTTTCATTGATTGTATCATCAAGCTTGGCTGCATTAAGTCTCTTTTGCTCGGCCTTCTGGGCCAAGTTTCCTTAAGCAGCGCCCAGAGTCTCGCCCTGCACCAAGAAATGCTTAAGGAAATTTGACTAGAGAAGATGGTTCACTTTCAGAGGCTTAGATCTTGTCCTCTGTTGGTTTGGTGGCAACCCCTGAGTGGGCTCCTTTGACACCTCAGGTACCACTGAGGACAACTACTAGGCCAGTCACATTAGCAGTTTCGAGCTTTCAAGAGACATTACTGGGGCTGAATTTGATCAAAGGGAGATGGAGAGTTGGAGATGGCCAAGGGCTTTGCAGTCAGGAGTGTGCAGGAAGAGCCAAACTCCGGGGTGGAAGTTCCGTGGCTGATGGGTGCAATAGTTGCAAAGGACAGTCAAATGCTTGCTTCAGAGGAAGCGATGTATTGGGAGCATCGAGTTTTCCTATCCTGTTTTCTTGGTCAGAGACTATGGGGATGGCAGACGTCTAGATGTGAGATGGGCTGAAGGGGTGCAGGTGTTAGCACAACGGGCATGGCAGCTTTTGGGAAAGGCAACTGTGGCCTTAATCTGGCTCAAGGCAATTGGACTTCTACATGGGGAGATGTGTGGTGGTGACAGGCCATCTGCATTGCTGCTTCTGCTGGACACTCAACTAGAAGACAGCTCTCCCAGGATCCCTCCCCATCCTGCTTTCTTGGCTGGACTATGCTGAGAGGGGTTATGAACACCAGTCCCAGCCCCCCATTATTCCAAAGGGAGAGGGCTCTGCAGGATCCCCTCAGCTGAACGAAGAGCACTTCACCGTGACACTTGCAAAGCAGCTGGCAGGTTTAACTGCTCCCACACTGAATGAATGAGATCGGCGATGCCAGAGAAGGAACCACTCAATTGGTGAGCCAGGAGCCGGTCCATTACTTGGTGTCAGAAAAGCCGGTCTCGTGTTCACCACCCATTCACCCCTGCAGGCTCCAAGATGGGGATCATCGAAATGGGAATGCTGATTCCACATTGGGCCCAGAGACCCCCACTTGAATTTCAGAGGGTAGCAAAAACAGCAAGAGCTTCACGCCTTTAGATCAGGGATGTAAAACTCGATTTCACCGAGGGCTGCATCAGGGTTGTGTTTGACCTCGGGGGCCAGGGGGGTGGGGTTGGCCAGCTTGATGTCACTCATTAAAGCTTCATTTTTGGTCATGACAGACCTCCCGGCCCCACGCTTTTGGCCATGATGGCCTCCTGCAGCCCTCTGCCATCAAATATGGAGCTTCGGGAGGCCGCCCATCGCCCACCCGGTCTCCCTTTTTGGCTGCGATGGCCTCCTGCAGCCCTCTGCCAGTGAAAAGAGAGGTCAGGAGGGCCTTGTCAGGCCTCCCCAAGCTCCATTTTCACTGGCAGAGAGTTGCAGGAGGACGTTGCAGCCCTCCTGAGTTCCCTTTTCACTGGCAGAGGCACTGTTGGCTGGTCCTTCACTGTTTCCAGGACAGGCCCACGGGCCAGATCTAAGCACCTCATTGGCTGGATCTGGCCCCCGGGCCTTGAGTTTGACACCCCTGCTTTAGATGCATGCATGGAAGCATGAAGCCATTTGTGGATGCAAGAGGCCTTGGGCCCAGGGAGTGGAAACTTGAGTTTAAAAGTCAAGCAAAAGCAGAGTGAAATCTGGTCACTTCCTAGGGAAGAAGCTGGGATGGCCTGGGATTTAGGGAGGAGAGTGAGGTCAGCTAAAGAGAAGTAGTTTTTACAAATCTCAGCTTGTTGCAATGGGTAAGGGGGGGCATTCTCCTCAGACCCTTTTCCTGGGCTTGGCACATGTTTCCAACAACAGTGACCCCCACAATGCTGCTGCTGTTCTGTCCTCCAGGGAAGCTGGCAACCTCTAGGCCTGCCAGCTGCCTGAACAGGGGGACATTTCTCTTTGCTCCCCAGGAGCCCCCCCCCAATGGTCTCCTGATTTTACAACCAACAGATAGAGTGGATGGGAGGGGCAGCTGCTAAGGGAGTCTTCTCCCCACCACAAACCCTGCATTGTGATATGATCCAGGATGAGAAGTTTATCAAAAGTGGGGCACTCTTCTGCATAAGCCAGTTATGGGCCCCAAAGAATGACTGAAAGTCAGAGAATGGGGATGCGATTCAGAGAGTGTACTCAACTACCAATAAAAACAGAATCAGTGTGTTGCTATGACTCTGCATAATGTGCAGGTTCCCATGTAGGCAGCAACACTTGGGAAGGCTAGGTTTTCAGTGCCCTGATTTGAAAATAAACCTTTAAGATGACAACTTTGCTGACAGCACCAGAGCTCCGTCAGCAGGTCCTGTTCAGCGGTTTAGCAATGGGGGATGTTAAAAAGCTTCCTGGGCAGCATGTCTTTCCTCTGTGCCCCCTTGAGCTCTTTTTGTCCTTTCAAAAAGTCTCATTTTCAATCCTTGGAAGGAACAGGTACCTAACTGAAACACTCCCCTACCCTACCTCCCACTGAGGGAATACCTTCCTTTAGGCAACCTAGTTGCAGGGTCCTTGACAAGGCCAGCCAAAAATGGTGGGGCTGCTTCCCCCTTAATAGCCTGAACAGTGTGGAGGTGGAAGGGAATTCCTTCTGGTTCCCAGACACTGGAATGAGCAAACACAAGGCAGCCATGTGCTGCAGGCCCCGCCCAGGCCATGTGCTGGCGTGCCAGTAAGCCCAGAACTGGGAGTTCTGCCAAGGCCTCCATCAAAGGGAGTGGCCGCCAAGCAGCTGGAAACGGAGACAGCCAGCAAGTCCTCGCTCTGAGACAAACGGAGGAAGAGAGCCCGGTTTGATAGAGGTTGGCACAGTCGCTGCTTCCCCAGAAAAGCCACCTCAATCCTCCTACCTCTCCAGAGCTGCAGTCTCATCCAGTCACTGGCTGGATCCCGAGCAACATTCCCCTTTACTGCCAGAGGGCACCGATCACGGGTGCCCACCACGGGGGTTCTGGCCCACAGAGAACTCTGCCTACATCGCCAAGCACAGGCCTTGGTCTGTTCACCTGCCGCAACCAGTCCTCTTGCTGCTGCAGGGAAGACCCCCCACTTTTGGGAGCAGCATTGGTGGAAAAGATGCAACTGTCTTTATCCCAGCAGGAGAGTCCAGAGTACTCTGGCAGGGCAAGGCCTCTCTTGCGGTGCTAAGGAAAAGAGCCAGCTGTGCCTGCTCCATGTGCTCCCACTCCAGATCCTAGGCAAGAGTGGCCTGCCAAGGGGTCTCCCTTTCCCTTTCTCGCTGCCCACTACTGCTTCCTGGGCCAGAGAGAGGCCATGAGTGAGAGGACAAGGTTTTGGAGACCCCATAGCCAGGGGGAGCCCTCTCTTCCTCCGGGAGAGGCTGGAGGCACACACAGGGAGCGGCCACCAGAGGTCACCCTCACGCGGTCAAAGAGCCACTGCTTGGCTCGCCTCCGCCCTCGCCAACTCGCAACAACAACATGTTTGGGTGGCTTCTTACATAACTGCCAACCCCGACCTAGTTCCGGGCTGCGCTTGGGCAATACTTTACATTTCTGACTCGGCCTCCGTTTTTGCAACGCCTTCACTAGTAGTCAAGGCAGGTTAAAGGGGGGCAGTGGTTACCAGGGTTTTCAAGAGGTCTAACGTGTGAATCCGGGGGATGAGGTAGCAAGTTGCCCTGCAGATAAGCGGCTCGTCCCTTTGCGGGGAGGATGAAAGCGGCATTGCCCCGTGTGTCTCCTGCAGCCCCGGAACTTGCCTCCCCGACCCGAGCGGGAGGGGGGAGCGGATGAAGCTATCCTGCGCCCCCGTCCTACTTTCACGACCGGCGTCCCGGACAAAGGACCAGCGGGTCCAGAAATGGAAAAAGCGAAGTGCTGCTTCCGCGGGGGAGCCCAGGGCCAGCAGGGTCTCCAACCTGGTGCCCTTCAGATGCTTTGGCCCTGCTTCCACAATTTGCAGCCGCCCCCACTGCGCCTTCGGCCCCGGGACTGCTGCGCCCTCGCGGCTCATGCCGCTGGAAAGAGCTGCGCGTCTCGCCTGGGGCTGGCGAATGCGGGGTGCGGCTGGATTGCACCGAAGCCTCCGGGTGCAGCTGCGCGCGGGCCCGGCAGGAGGGGCGTGGCCTTATTTGCATAGCACGCTGAGACCATGTGACGTCTCGAGAGCTCCCCTATATAAGGCGGGCCAACGCCGAAATAGCCGCAGCTCTTTCCGGTTGTCGCACTGTGTCACCTTTTCTCGGCCCAGCCATGAGTACAGGCGTGTACCCGTTCCCGATGGAGGTGGCTGTCTACCAGCTGCACAACTTCTCAATCTCTTTCTTCTCCTCCTTACTGGGGGGAGATGTAGTTTCGGTTAAACTAGACAACAGGTAGAGGAGCCGTCGGGCTGGGGAGCGGGGGAGCCGGGCAGGCCAGCCTGTCTCGGATGCTTACAGCGACGCTGTCTCTTGTTTCTTGCAGCGCGTCCGGGGCCAGCGTGGTCGCCATCGACAACAAGATCGAGCAGGCCATGGTGAGTGTCTTGGTGGGAGGCGAGGACGCGCCTTGGCCCTCCGCAAACGGGCTGCGCTGCGGCTCCGCGGTACTTGCTGACGGAGAGGAGGCGAGGGAGCGCCGCGCTCCCTTCGCTCTGTCCCGAAAGAAAACTGCCGGGATACTTCGGCTGAGATCAGGGGCTGCGGTCCCGCGGGGAGAGCTCAGCGGAGCAGATGCGGGGACCGGCGGCCTTCCAGCTCCAGCCTTTCAGTTTTCGGGGGCCACCAGCTTCGGGTAAATGTTAGGGCCAGCGAGAGGAGACGGACCTCCCTTGTTCCCGGGGGGGGGCTCTGTTCTGGAGGGCGGCAGCCGCGCCACTGCGTTGAACTGCGGCTCTCGCGGGCGCGCGCTCTGATGCAAGAATCCAGGCTCGGCGCTTTTGGGAGGACTTGAGCCGCTCCGACTTTTGTCGGGCAGCACAGCTGCGGTGGGCGGGACTCGTGCAGAAGCTGCAGTTGTGTTTCCTCACCGGGACTTTGTCCCTCCTCTTTTCAGGATCTGGTCAAGAATCACCTGATGTACGCGGTGCGGGAGGAGGTGGAGGTCCTGAAGGAGCAGATCAAGGAGCTGGCCGAGAAGAACTCCCGCCTGGAGCGCGAGAACAGCTTGCTGAAGAACCTGGCCAGCCCGGAGCAGCTGCAGAAGTTCCGCTCCCACCTGCCCCTGGAGGCTCCAGCGGGCCCCGAGAAGAAGAGCCAAGCTGCCCCAGCCCAACACAGGGTGGGCTCTGCGGTGTAAGGTGGCTCTGTCCATGGGGTGGGCAGAGCCACGGAACTGTTTCAACTTGATCTCCAAGCGAAGGTGGTTTCCTCGCATCTCCTTTGGAGGACTCCAGAGCGGGCCTGATGGGGCCCTTCACCTGCGGCCCCTTCCTTGGGTTGGCCAGAGACTCGCCTGAGAAAAGGAGCAAGGCTGCATTGGAGTTGGTATGGGCACAAGGCTGCTCCCCACCAGCACTCCTAGAGAAGAGACTGCTGAAGGTGGGGGCAAAGACAGCTGGCTTAAGAATCCAGTTGGAGGTTTTCATCAAGCAGCTCAGAGAAAAGGCGGCCCCCACCTCTCCTAGAATAGGAACGGGGGCAGCTGGTGGGCTGGCGAGGCTTCGCCCTTGCACCTCACTAGCTCTCTCACTCCAAGATCCAGACCTCTCTGTGCGGCACCCGTCTGTTGCCGAGTTGGGCATGTGGGGAGCTGCCAAGATGTGGACTAGAATGAGGACTGTAAGCCAAAGGGGAGGGGCTTTTCCTTCCTGCTGTGGTTTGTCCACTGACTTGTATACTGACAACAGCCTCCCCTGTGGGGGGGGACTTCATCTCCTTTATCCATGTTCCCTGCAACCCCTGGATCTGTTGATGGGGACCAAAGAGGAGCAGTAGGAGATGACTTGGGGTTCTCACACACCCCCTGGGGGGGAAGCTTGCTTCTATAGTGCACTCTGAGGATGGGTGCATAAGTGAGATAATGCAATAAATTTTGTTGTACACACCTGTCTAATCAATCTTCTTTCCCAAGGGGAGGGGAGTATGCAGAAATGGATAGTGGATACTGGCAGTGGGACCAAGCATAGATGGCCTGTGGAAAAGGCATCCCAATTTCTTCATCCCCGCCCCATTTTGTATGGTTGGGAAGAAACCAGGAGGGGAATTTCTCCAGTGACTAGGAGAATCTCCAAGGACCATCTACCTGATTAGGCTGCAGCTTGCCCATTATCCATTTGAAAACCTTGTTTGTATGTGGGGGGGTGTGCTCGTGCACGTGCATGTACATCGGCACACATCTTGGTGGCTGGTGCAGAGCAGTTATCTTTCAGCATTAATACAGTTGTATTAATGGAAATAACTATGAATAATATGATTGTAGTTTGTTCAACCCAATTTTGGCTTGTTCAGCGGAATTCTAAATTAGCAACAGGGCTGAATATGCAACACTACAAAGCTGCTGCAACCAGCCACTTGCCATTTTGGATTGGGTGAGGTGGGATGCTTACAGTAGCCACTTCATCATTGCCCCAAGCTGAGCTGCCCCCCCCCCCAACCCCTGCAAAAACAGATGGGACTCCTCAGAACAATCAAGATGCCCGATCTTGGTCATGCAGCTGTTTTGAAGGGTAATTGAACTGAGGGGCAGAGGCCGGTATCCTGCAGACTCATCCCACCCCTGCTGAGAAAGCAGCAGCAGGCAGCCAGGAACTCTATGGGGCACATGGATGCTTGTAGATAGAGCCTTGCCAGCTGCAAAAGCACTTGTTTCACAAAAGACCGGCTGTGATCACTAGCTACACCTTATTTGGTGTGACTGGTGATCATTGTGAGCCCACTTCCCACCAGAGAGGTGGGTTCAAGAGAGGCAGGGGCCATAATGGCCAGTTTCAAATCCACCTTCCCTCTTCCAGCAGTTCAGTGAGGCCTTTCTTCCGGAGGGACGGATGCACACCTTCGAGCATGCTGCCTGGTTTGCAAGGCTCAGCTCATCCCAGCATTTGGCTTTGATGGAAGGTCTGACGGTCGCTTCTCTCTGTAAAGAGATTGGATGGCTTGTTCGATCACCCTTGGAGCTGTGTGCCCTGTAAAGCAGCCCCTGCGCTGCTCAGAACTGCTAAATTGGGACGCTGTTGGGGGGAACGGTGCCCTTGGAGGCCGTGGTGTCGATGCCTCGTCAAAGATGTTTTTTGCTATAAATAGTGACCCGGAGCAGTGAACGGGGGCTGGTGGGAAACGAGGTGCGAGATATAGAGGCTGATCGACTCCACGCCCTGGGAACTAGCGGCCTGCCTCGATTTCCACCTCGTCCTCTGCAAGCGGTCCTTATCGAGCCGCTCCAGCCTGGCCCCTTCGAGCCCGGTCTCCGTTCCTCACCGCTCCACTTCCCCACGCATCCGCCGGGGCTGTTTCAGGCCGCGCCGAGTGTTTGTTTATCGGCTCCAAGGAGCCAAGCGGGGGCGCGCCTTCCGCAGAGCTGGGGAACTGGGCGACGGCGCCCCTCACCCGCTCGCGGCTTGTTTTGCAAACGAAAGGACTGTCACCGCAGCAACCAGCTGGCAAGAGGCTGCCTGGGCCAATGGGGGCCCCTGTAGAACGCAGGTGATCTGACGTTGCCGCCCAGCTTCCTTGCGGGAACGGGGGGGCTAAGCTGTCCTGCAGGCTGTTGTCCCGCCCCTCCTCCCGGTCTATGCCGGGGCAGCTTCTCTTCTGCGTTCGGGGCATTTGGGCCAGGAGGGGGAAGGACAAAGCTCGCTTCCCCCCACGCACCGAGGGAACTGACTTGTTCTGTCTGACAGTTGCAGTTTCTTCCGGCTGCTGGGGAATTCTGGGAGATATGATCCCAGCCCCACCCAGTCGCATCATTTAGGGAAAGCACAGCTGGGGCTTGCTTAGGATTGCTTACAATGGCCCGTTTGGTAACTCGCTTAAAGAGGTAGGAGAGGATCGGTCCCTTCTCTTTGGCTGTCATATGCAGAGCCCTTTAGCGGATGGAAGTGAAAAAGCTATGGTGGCTCTACCTGGAGCCCTGTGCTGGACACGGTCAGAGTGCCTACCAAGGGTTGCGCCTACCAAGAGTTTTCTGGTGGGTGACAGACCAGGCTCACTTGTCTGGATGGCAGCCACAGAATAGCTGCTTGCAGTCAGAATCTCATAGAGTGCTCAGGGATTAGCCTAAGCCTGGCCTGGAGGGGTGGGGGAGAAGGGAGATGGGATGCAGATTGCCCTGCCCTGTTGCAACCCAGCCTTATTCCTGGTTCTTAATGGAGGTCAGTTCCACTGGTGGAGCAGGGCAAGGGGTCAAGAGGGGCTCTTCAATCATACCAGCGCCCAAGCACCACCTGCCCGCCAAAGCAGGAGACTCCTGGAAGGAGAGCCCTGATCTGGGCCAGACCTCCCCCCACCGGATCCCAGTCAGCTCAGGGGGAAAATGTGGCTGCAAAAAGGCTCCTGCCTCAGTGTTGGTGAGCCACATCTGCCTCTCCAGACCAGCCCCCCCCCCCCAGCAACTCCAATGGCAGCACAAGTAGTACAGTTATGTAAGCAGAAATCAGACTCGCCTTCCTGTGTAAACATGGCTGAGCCCTGTTTGCTTCCTGGGAAAGAAGCACCCTGATGGAGGGCACAGGCTGTCCCACTGGCCCAGGCTCTGCCTTCCTCCTGCACAGGCATCTTTGGGGGGCTTTGGGCTGGTTGGAGCTCCGCCAACCAGCAGTTTAGGTGTACAGAAAGAGCAATTCCTCTGCCAAGATTATGTCTGGTTGCTCCAGGAAGGGGTGGCCAGAAGACCTGGGGGGAGGGGGCTGCAGCAAGAAGCTGCCTTTATCGCCTCAGCCTTTGCTCCTGCAAGCTCAGCATTGTGCAGGTTTCCGGGAAGAGAGGCGAGCACTTCCAGACTTGTTTATGCTCTGGTGTGGTTTTATGGTCTTTGCTGGCCCTTTGCTTAGGCCCGAGTGCAGCCAAGTGAAGCTGGGGCAATTTGGAGCTGCTCCAGCACTGCGTCTGGGTCCTCCCTCTGGAAATGCTCCCCACTTCTCTCAGGCCTTCTCCCACTCCTCCTGGCACCCCCAGTTGGAATCCAGGGGCTTGGAATGACACTGACCACATCTGCCACATAGCTCATGGATGAGCGGGATTTTCTCATCAAGTTGGTTAATTGGGGGTGGGGAGTTGCCCTTGAAGGTGGCTACTTCACTTGGGTCCCTCCTACAATGCCTTCCCATTTCTTCCCCCAGGAGCCACTCTTTCTGCTGGCCTCTGTCAGCCTCTGATCGAGGCAGCTGCCAGCCAAGGAAGGGAGAGCCATGTGCCTTTGATGTGGCTCTCCTCTGCACAGCCCTTCGCCCGCCTGCCCATCCCTACAGCAATGCCAAGAGAGGGAGCCTGGACACCCTGAGCCATGTGGGTCACCGCGCTCAACAAACCAACCCTGGCATGCCCTAGAAACCCAGATTTCCTACCCAAGCCGCTGCACGTTTTCACACAAGGGAGACTCTGGAACTTAGGGGATCCACTTCCTGAATAGCAATAGCAATAGCAATAGCACTTTAGATTTATATACCGCTTATCAGTGCTTTTACAGCCCTCTCTAAGCGGTTCACAGAGTCAGTGTCAGCATATTGCCCCCACAATCTGGGTCCTCATTTTACCC
>JAOYMU010000020.1:41346521-41360452 GCA_025802295.1 Psammodynastes pulverulentus
CACACAAAGGGCTCGAGGGACGGCAGACGGGAGACAGGTGCATCTCCTCCGAGAGGGCTTGGAGCCGGTCTCCCCGTCAGGTGTTCTGAGGCTGGCACAGGCCTGGCACGCTGCGTGATCTCTGGGGCTGCCTAGGTGGACGGAGTGCTGCCCTTTTGCTCCGCTGCTCAGTTGGGGGTGGAGACCCCTTGGGCACTGGCCTTCGACAAGCAGCTGCCTGGTGGGAGGAGGCCAACTTGAGGCAGCCCCCAGCTTGGCTGCCATGAATCCACTCCTGTCTGGCCAAGTGAAATGAGTGTTCTTGGCCAGAATTAGTGGCCCCCAACAGCTAAGAGACCCTCACTCCTTCCTCAGAGCAGCCCCCATTCACTGAGGGTGGGAGGAGGCCGCTCCCACCCAAGCTTGTGTCAGCAGCCCCCTCCTCTTTTTCTAGTCAGCTCCTGCAGCACAAGGTGGCCTTCGCCAGGGTCAGCCCCTCCTGGACCTGCTTTGAGCGCACCGAACCGGCTGGGCCCCCTTTCTGCCGGGCCCCATCCACACACAACCTCTTCTGGGACTGTGAGCAGCCAAAGTGGGTCATGGAGAAGGGGGGCTCAGAAGGGGGGCTTAGCGAGACCCACAAACCCCCCTTGCGTGAAAGGGCCTATTCGGAGAGCCACCTCTGTGTCCAACCTGCCGGTGTCTCTGCGAGGGAGTGGCAAGAAGCCCCGTTGGCCGAGGCCGAGGAGACGGCACCAAAGTCGCCACCATGCCAAGCCAGAAGAAGGGGGCCCCCTCCTCCGCGCCCTCCTCCACCCAACTGGGAGAAATACCGCCCAGCCCGGGCTCCACTCCAACAGCTTCTCCCTGCCCGGGCCAGTCTGTCCGCTCGTGTGCAGGACTGCTGGGCCCCGGGCCAGCCTGGCTTCGAAGCAGCCAGGCAGCGTTCCCAGAGCCTCCCTGCGGAGCAGCCTTGGCACAACAGGCCACCACTGCAGTGCCCGCGGCTGCCTTGTGCAGGACCCGATGGCACCCCTTCCCTCCCAGACAACCCCCACTACTACTGCCACGGGTCACCACCCCGGACCCTGGAGTTGCGGATGGCCGAGGCAAGTGACCGGAGGGCCCCATCCAGGCAAGTGCCTTCCGTTGCTTTCCGCTGCCCCTGTCCCAGAAGGGTGGAGGGTTGGGAGGGACGTTCCCAGGAGGCGCCAGCTGAGCCCTTCCTGCACAGGCTCCAGGGTCTCACTTGCACTTGAGGGCAGGCAGGCAGGGAGGGAGGGCAAGCCAGCCGTGCCAATGAGAAGGTGCTCCCTATCTCTCCTCTTCCCTTTAGGGCAGAGAAGGCTCACAAGCCCCCTGTAGAATCCGTTGCCCTCCAGCTCTGCCTGCAAAGGGATCAGCCGGCCTTGACAAGGGATGGGTTGATTTTTTGCTTACAGGGCAGCCAGATCCCCGGAGGGAGCAGCCGCCGAGCAGCCTCCCCGGGTCGAGGAGCAGGAGATGCCAACCGGCAGCCCCTCAGAGCCGCCCCTCACCTGGCGTGAGTCTGTCCCCTTTGGGGTGTGGCGGAGGGTCTGTTTGGAGGGCAGCACTGCCGGCTTACCCCTTCTGTGCCCACCAGAGCCCCAGCAGGGTGGGCCTGTGTCCCAGGACGCTGCGAGAGAGAGTCACAAATCAGGGCCACCACCCGCGCGCCTGAATTCGGAGGAGCTGATGAGAGACGTGGCGGGCAAGGACCGCTCTCTGGCTGGAGTGCTGAGCTCTGGTTTCGGACTGCGGTCAGCAGCCGAGGTGATGGGCGACCTCTTTGCTGCAAGCAGCTGCCCTCTCTGGCCAAGGCAGGACCGCTCACTGCTGGGGAGTGGTCCCAGCTGCCCTGAAAGGTAGGCGTCCTCGGGCTTTGCGGGCTGGGGGAAGGGAGAGTGAGTCAGTGCCAGCAGGAAGGGCAAGTGGCATGAGAGCCAGCCTGACCCCTGGCTGCAGCACCCAACTTGCTTCGGGGGAGCTGAATCCGGAGCCCGGTTCTTTCGCCAAGGTCCCTGGGTGATCCTGGGCTGATAACCTTCTCACAAGTTGCTGGGATTAGAAAATGGGGGGGGGGGAGGAGTGGAGCAAGCAGGGATGTTGCTGCCCTGAAGCAATGAGAGAGGAAGTGGAATCGCACCGGCCGATGCAGCTGGGCTGCTGGAGCCTCCGTTTCCTTACAGAGATGTTGTCGTTCCCCCCCCCCCTGCAATGTCTTCTCCTCCCAATCTGTACCCCCAATGCGTTCTTTTGTGTAGGCAGCAGAAGACTTCTGAGTCTTCCCCTGGTGGGGGAGCCTCCCCCTCCTGCTTGACTTACCTCAACCTGTTGGCGGGCAAGGTGGAGCTGCTGAACCAAACGAAGGAGCGGTCTGAGTTGGCTGCAGCCACTCCAGAAGAGGAGCCAGACCATGACCTGGCTCAGAAGAAGGTGAGCAGATCGCTGAGCCAGAGAGTCCGGGGCCTGGGCTAGCAAAGTTGCAGGGCATTGGATACAGGGGCCCTTGGCTCCAGATGGGCACCAGGAGTCGGTGGTCTTGGGGGAGCATCTGCGAAGTCCCAGCAGGGCTGACAGCCGGCCAGCCTTTAATTGGGACCGTGTCTCCCTCAAAAACACGACCCCTCGCAATCCGGACTCCCCCAAATCTTCCCAGGGAGTGCAGCCTCCGCAGGCAGCCGCTGACCTCTCCGCTTGCAGGTGCAGCTGATCGAGAGCATTGGGCGGAAGCTGCTGGTGCTGCAGGAGGCCCAGCAGAGCCTGCAGGATGACCTGAGTGCCAATGCGGCCCTTGGCAGAGAGGTGGAGAATTACATCAAGGTGGCCTGCAAGCCCCATGAATTGGAGAAGTTCCGCCTCGTCATAGGCGACCTGGACAAGGTGGTCCACCTGCTGCTCTCGCTGTCCGGGAGGCTGGCCCGAGTGGAGAACGCCCTCAGTGGCCTGAATGTGGAAGAGGAAGAGGAGGAGGAGGAGGAGGAGGAGAAGGTGGGCACTGAAGGGGATAGGGAGGGCAGGTTGCTGAGGGTGGCTGGCCTGCCCTGGCAGAGCAGAGCTTCCCTGCAAAGGAGCTGCCCTGGGTCCTCCGTTGCTCCCTGTCACAGAGACTCCAGCTGTGAGTGCTGGGACATCACCAGGCCCAAACAATGGCAGCGGGTTGCTCCTTGCCTGCAGGTGCAAGGTGGGGCTCCACCCAGGAAGGCTATGCCACTCGTCCTTAGGTAGAAACAGCAATGCAATTGCACAGTGCTGGGCTTCCTGTTCATCAAAGCCCCACTGCTGACGATTCTGGGCTGCACTGCCCTGCTTCCCTGGGGCCTTGGCAGTGCCAGTCCTGGCAACTGTAAGGCCAGGAGTTTGCGGTGCAGCCAGTTTGACCCCCTTTCCTGCGCTAGTGCTGCTTCTTAGATCCAGCCCTGGGCTCTGCAGCCGGAATGGGGCTCTTTACCTGAAGAGGCCCCGGGCGTGGCCACCACTGACCAGGTCTCTCTCCTCCTCCTCTTCTCCCCTGCCCACCCCCTGCCCAAAGATGGCCCTCCTGGAGAAGAAGCGGCAGCTGACAGCGCAGCTGGAGGATGCCAAGGAGCTGCAGGAGCACGTGGCTCAGCGGGAGCAGCTCGTCTTTGCCAGCGTCTCGCGCTGTGTGCCCCCCGAGCAACTGCAAGACTATCAGCACTTTGTGCGCATGAAGTCCGCCTTGGCGATCCAGCAGCGGCAGCTGGACGATAAGATCAAGCTGGGTGAGGAGCAGCTGCGTTGTCTCTGGGAGAGCCTGCCTCGGAGGCCCCGGAAGCCCTAGAGGAACCAGGACCCCACTGGTTGGGGTGAGGGCTGGCTGCAAACTGCAGGGCCTCCCCAGCCTTCTGTCCTCTGGACAGCAATTACACCTTTTGCCAAAGAGCCGAGTCTGCTCCTGCCCTCTCTGGCCGAGGAAGAAGGGGTCACCCAGGTGCCTTTTGCCACTAAGATCCGCCCGCCTGCAGTTAGGATCAAGAAAAGACGGCCGGGGGAATCCTGAGTGACTGGAATGAAGAGGCAGTTGGGTCCGTGCAGCCTCCCCACAAACTACCCGGCTGACTAGATGAGGGACCCCATCCCTTCCAGGGGCCACATAGCCTAGCATGGACAAATACTTTCTGAGCTCTACTGTGGGGAACGTTGCTCACCGTAAGTGCCTACAAGCCCCAGAGGTGCCTTTTCTGCTGGTCCATGTTATTTATTCTCCGCTGTTGCTATGTTAGAGTTTGTTTCCAAGTGAAATCCGGACCAGGGCCGGGTGGCTGGATGCTGTGCCCAAGAGCACAGCACAGGCTGTTTCGGAGCCCATGTCCACAGCAGCTTCCCTGGAGAGTCCTGCCTTGGAGCCCTGCTGGTGTCATCGCATCTTCCTTGCATCCTGCCCGTATCCCCAACTAAGCCCTGGGGCTGCTGCTTCGGTCTTCCCAAGGAGGGGACCCAGGTGAGATCAGCAGCTGCGGCCTCAGCCAACTTCACAGGTCTCCTGCGGCCAGGCCTGACTGGGCTTCCAGCAGCAAAACTGTGCCAGGGAGATCGTGCGGGAGACCCCGCTGCAGCACCAGGGTCAGGTGAGGATCAGGTCTGGAGAAGCCAGATTTGCAGTGAGCTGTGGTCAGACCCCTAAGCAGCGATGGTGGAGGGACAGCCGGCATACACCCGGGCCTGCCTTTCTCACGAGATAGGAGCTGGCTGCCTTAGTTTGTCCACGGGATCAATGGGCAATCCAGCCCCAGTTACCAGCTCTTCCTCTCAGCCTTGGCCAGACAGCCCTGCCCTGGGAGGGGGTCTCCCTTCCATCTTCCCGGCATGGCCTAAAGCTGAAATTCCCTGGCAAGAACACTTTTGGGGGGGAACCGGGACTGGATAACAAGGGTTGCTCTTCCTACCTCTCCCGTATCCGCAGCAGAGGAATGTGTTGGGATCCTGCCATGGCTATTGTGGCCCTAACATCCTCTTCCTCTCCATTGTCCTTCGCCCAGTGCAGGAAGCCAAGTCTGTCTGGCTTAACCTCTTCAGTGCTGGGCTGCCTGGAACTCACGGCTGCACATTCTTGCCTCGAGGAAGGGAAATAAGGCCTGGGCTGGGCTGCCTTAGCCTTCTGGGCCTCAAGAGGGGTGAAAATCCCACTCCTGGGCTCCCAACAAGCAGGAAAGGCAGATGGCTTGTCCCTCTTCCACCCTCAAAGAGTGAGACCCAGTTTTTCCAGAGCAGCTTCTCAACCTGCTGCCCTCCAGAGCTCCTGAATGCTGCAGGAGGCCGGTGCTAAAGCCGGTGGCCACTTTGACTGCTTCCCACCTTGGGCTCCTAAGGAGGGACTCACCATCCTTCCCCTTGGAAGGCTGAGCCGGCCTTTATCCTTTTGGAAAATCTGGGCTTTGAGGGACTCGAGCGCCTGCCCGTTGGTTGGTGTCTTCTGGAAGTACTTGGATACAACAGCCCATAATCGGCAACGGGCAACTTGATAGTTGCTCTTGGTTTCTACTTTAGCCTCTGCTGGTCCTGGAACGGCCCTGGGAGTGGGGAGTGGGTGCGAGTCCACTGTTTTAGAAGCTGGAGCGGGGAGGCAGCTGCCAAAGTCACAGGTCAGCCTCTCTGCTTTTCCCAGGCAAATCTTGGAAATTCACCCTGTGTCTTCTCCAACCTGACCTCTTGCTACCTGCTCCCCCTCCCCCCACAAGTATTTCTTGCTTGCTTGAGACCAAAGCCTTTTGTGGGGAGTTGGCTGTAAAAGCGTGGCGCATTTATGTGCACCGAAAAGAGGTCAGATTGCTGGAGACTCCCAGGCCTAGCTTCTGTCTGTCCAACATAGGGCTCTGCATTGAGTGGGAAGGAGCTCTGTGCGATTGCCAGCTTCCCCCTCCTCCCTGTACTTACTTGCAGGAACAGGGTTGCTCCCTGGCCATTTCTGCCCTTCTCCCTGCCTTGCTCTACGCAGCTGCTCTGCCCAAGCAGCCCCTCCTCAGCGCAGGTGGAACCCAAGTGCCAACTCTGGAGGCATGTTGCTATGTGATTAAATGCTCGAGTTGCTGGCTGTAATTTTGTGCTTCCTACACACCAAAGAATCTATGGTTCCTGTCCAACGTTTCCACAGCAAGATCTCTTCAGTTGTGTTTCCAAAGGTGTTTTGGCACCACAACCTCCAGCAGCTTGTGCCTTGGCTACGGGTGCAATTATGGGGATGGGGGAAAAGCAGAATCACATGTTGCATTAAATTGGTGCTAAGTGAATCCCAGCTCTGTGTGGCTTCTGTTCAGGGTGGGGGGGAAGATTTTTATTTGTATAAGGCAAATGAGATGGGGGAGGGGCTTCCCACTTCTCAGGGAAAAGCAGCTGGCAGTATTGCAGGATTCGCTTGCTCTGGGCAGAGGCAGAAGGCTCAGCAGGCAGCCTCTGACCACAGGCTGGGCAACTGGTTAGAGTTCCAGGATCAAGTCCCTTGCACGATGGGCTCCGCTCTTGAGGCTTCAGATGACAAGCCTTGGAAATGTGGGCAGACGTCCACGTGCAGCCCTGACAGTGGGGCCAGGCTCCAGCAGCCGTGTGCATTGGGGCTGAAGGGGTGAAGAATGCCTTGCAACCAACTCCTGTGGTGCAGGCAAGAGTTGCAGGAAAGAGCCAGAGCATGGCATCCAATCACAGCAGTTCCAAGGCTGGGTGGTGGAAGCTGCAGAATTCAAGGTCTCTTGGAGGCGCATCAGAGCACAGATTTGGGTTCCTCGTCTGTTGATGAATATGACCTGGTTGCCCTTTAGTGGCCAGCCAAGCTTTGCTCAGGCCACCTGCCCTTTCCCCAAGGGAAGTTGGGCTGGCAGGGACAGCACAGCCTCACAGAACTCCCTCCCCAGTCACCCAAGCAACATCTTTAATCGGGAGGGGTGGAGTGGGCAAGCCAGGCTCTACAGATTGAATGGTTCTGGCTGTGGTGCATTTGGCTAGGACCATTAGGCCAAGAGGCAGCTGTGGGAAGCCAGGGCTGGTGGGCTTTTGCTTGAAACTGCTTTGGGGAGTATCCTGACCCCTCCCTGCAGAGTGGTTGCCTTGGGGTAAAGGTCACCTGGAGGGTCATTTACAGAGATTAGCAGAGTTGGAAGGGATCTTGGAGGTCATCTAGTCCAACCCCCTGCCCCAGAAGGAGAGTCTATCCCAAATATTAGCCTCTACCTAGCATCGAACTAACAGCTTCCAGCTCCACCTCTAGGCCAATGGTCTAAAAGAATTTGCCCAAGGCCCTCTCTGCAAGCAGGAGGCTTTGCCCAGGCAAGACCCACCTGGCTGCTCCTTGGCTGGAGTGGCACACCTCAAGTCCCCCTCAGACGTTGTCTGCCTCTCCCGGGCCCCTTCCGTCTGCCTTGGCTGGGTTCTCAACTGCCCTTCCCGCTTCTCGCTTGCAGAGTTGATAGGTTTCTAGAGGGCCCCATCCTCATTTCCCACGATGCCCCCAGCCCCACTCCCTATCCTGCTGGAGCTGGAGGGAACACGTGGCTGGAGTTTATGGGAGATGCAGACGCAGCTGACCGATGTTGCTCTGGAAGCGACCCGGCGCCTGGTTGCCGAGATGAGGAAGGGAAGGTAGAACCGGGGCGCTTGGCGGGCGGTATCGGGAAGAAAAGGGAGCTCCAACTCTGAACTGCCTGGAGGTCTGTAGGAAGGGAGCGGAGGCGCCCTCGCTTGGGCCAGAAGGCGGCGGCGAGGGGTCGCCCTTTCCCCGCAATCGGCCCGAGCGCCAAGCAGCGGATGCAGCCTCGAGTGACCGGGGACAACTGTCCCCTCCGGATCCAGGAGTCTGCATGGGTGACGCAAAGTTCTTGGGAAAGGGTGCAGCCAGGGGCGGGTTGGTTCAACATCTGGGCAGGGGAGGGGCGAGAGTTGCCCAGCCCCAACAAGGACACCGTTACTACCGCGTCATGCGTGTTATTGCCTGCCGTTTTAGCAAACCAACTTTACCTAACTAAGCCCGCTGGCCGGATTCTCATTATGCCTCCCCCGCCAACCATGAGCTCAGCTCGCGGACTTGCAAGTCGGGCCGACCTAAAATGTACTCGGGTCTTCATCCCGAAACACAAATTCGCCTCCTGGTTTTGGTCTAGCCTCCCGGGTCTGCTCTGCGGACTCCGCCCGCGAGCTTGGTATAAGATTTAGTGTTTCGTGGGAACGCAAGAAGCTCGTCGAAGGCCGCCCCGCGATTCCCGCCTCCTCCTTGTTCGCCCCCCTCCCGCAAGGTGCCTGCTTGAATTCGGGCTCTTACGCCTGGTGGACTCGCAGCCAACCGCATTTGGTTCGAAGTCCGACTGAGTATGCTGAGAAGCAGGCCGAGAGCACCACGGAGCCCTGCCGCCGCCGCTCTTGAGAGTGATTCGAACCTGCCTGGGGGAGAGGCATCCTCGGGCGCTTTCCTAAGAAGGAAAAGAGAGCCGTATCCTCAGCCCCACTGCCGGCTGCTGCCAAGGCTGTTGCGGCGTCGCAGCGCCTGATTTGGGGCCGGGCGGAGGAAGTTTCTCGGGGTCGTTCATCCGGATTAAAAGGCATTTGACTGCTTCGGATGGGAGAGGGGCGGGGAAAGGGGTTGTTTGCTCAGCGGCGGGCGGGACCAGGGAGCACTGCAGCGTCGGCTGGCGGGAGGAAGCAAGAGCTTGTGGCCACCGCGAAGCGCCGAGGGGAGGCGCGGAAGCAACACGTGCCGCGGCGGTGGCGGATCCGGAGCGGCGGTCGTTGCGGGAGTGCTCGCTCGGCTCGGAGGTTCCGGAGAGCTGCGCCAGGTGACGAGGGCGAAACGGGCGCGCGCGCTCCCCGCAGCGCTGCAGAGACGCAGACTGGGACGCTGCCTCGGCTCGGGCCAGCGGTTTTTCTCCCGCCGTTGCTACGCGGTAGGTCGGCAGCTACGAAGTCGGGGCCGGGCGGCTGCGCCCCGGCAGACCACTCAAGGGCCGGGGCCGGCCTGCAGCCCCCAGCGCCGCCCCCGCCCCGCCAACCACCTGTTTGCCGGAGGGGCTGCGCGGGAGCCGCAGCCCCCCAGCGCGACATTCAGCGAGGTGGACGGAGGAGGGGGAGCTGGGTTCTCTCCCTGCTTACGGCTGGCGGGTGCAAAAGAGGAAGCGGTTCCGGAGGGCCCCGTGGCTCACGCCCGCCCCTGCCTCTCCTTTAGAGGAGCGCGGCGTCTACCCGAGCGGAAGATGGCCGAGAAACTGGCCCCCCCGGGGGAGCTGTTCCTGCGCAAGGGCCGCGAGTCGGTGGCCTCGCTGGAGATGGACCGGCTGGCCCCGGGCGAGGAGTCCTCGGACAGCGAAGGCGAGCAGGAGGGCGGCTCCCACAGGCTCATCCGCAAAGTCTCTACCTCGGGCCAGATGAGGGCCAAGGTAAGAACGGCGCCCCCCGGTTGGCTCTCCCGCGTGAGCGCCTGCCTGGCTTTCTGCCTTGCCGGTCTCAGGCTGGGCGCCTGACTGGCTCGGTAGGGGGGCTTTTCCGAGGGTGGGGCGAGGGAAGGGGGCAGAAAGACCTCGGGGAGCCTCGAGGAGCTGCGCCTGGTTTCTTACGGGGTCCTCTCAGCTTGAGCCGAGGCCGGTCAACCGTGTGGCTGCCTTGACTTCGGCCCTGGTGGCAGCAGATTGTCAACTAGGCCAGGAGATTTGTGGAAGAATCCGGGCCGCTGCTTTGCTCTCTGTCCCGTTTTGACTTCTAGTGTGTGGAAGCAGGGGGAGAGGAGCCTCAGGTGGCTGAATATCTGAACTCAGTTCTGTGATTTGTAAACCTGCTCCTACGCCTTCACCTGTCACTGAAACCAACCAGTTGTGGTTTATTTGTTAAACCATGGTTAATCCAGAGGTTAATCTACCTAACCCTCTGGCAAAAGCTCTACTTTTGGCAAAAAAGAGAACCCCCTCACTTCTAAAGAAGGCCCAGCAGAGGTGTTGCCATTTCAGATTTTTTCCTCTTTCCTCCAAAGTTGGTCTTGAAGCCATCCTTGGTATGTCCTCAGAGTGGGGCAAGACTGCTGGAATTACAGGGAGCCCCTGTTCATTTTTATAGTTTAAAAAAGGCAAAGCTTTTGGCTATTTGGAGTAGTCAGAGCTCATTATGGAATAACTTGTTTCCTAGAGGATTGTTTAAAATGCAGAAAAGAGACTTCTGCCTCCATGCAGAAAGTTTTGGTGCCTGGCTCTGCATCCTGCATTCCCACTGATCTTTCTCTTTCGCACAGACCCGGGGGGCGTGTACCCCCACACCCCCTCTACCCCTTTTGTTCTGCAGCACAGGTGAGGGATCAGCAGATCCTCCTGAGGGCTTAAAGACCACAACAGTCCTGGGGGGAAATATGGGAAGCCAGAGACGAGGCAGCAGCTGGAGGAGGAAGATGTTTTATTGTTTCTTGGAGACAATGGGGGAATCAGTTATGAGCTATTACAGAAATTAGCTGATGCTCCTTCTCTGAAATCCACCCAGCTGATGACTTGGACAACCTTGAGACGCTGGAGCGATTGACAGCTGAGTTGCTAATGTGATGCTTGCCAGAACTGTGTCTGCTCTTGGCAGGCTGGGCGCATGGGGAGGGCGAGGGCCATGGGCTTCCCTTGGGGACCCCGGAGCAACAGGTGCAGCGGCTGAGACACTGAAGGAGCTGCTGGCCAAGAGGGCTTTTTTCTCATGAGGACAGTGGTCCCGTTGGCTGACTTGGCAAAAGGCGATGCTTGTCCCAAGGGCTGCCGAGGAGTAGAATGGGAGAGAAGTAGCTGAGGAGGATGCTGTAGGAGGTGGAACTCTGGCTTTAATTCCCTAATAGCCTTTTCAGGCTCATCACTTGGAGATTACCTACATCCGTCTTGCAGCCAGAGGCTCCAGACTGCTTGGGCCTCCGGGTCAAATCTTCTGGAGTCAGAGGTTGGTGTTGCTCAGTGGAGTAGACCAGGTCTTTATTTCTCTAGACCAGGAAGGTGTTGAAATGCATAGAAGGGACCTCCGTGGGCTACATCCTTTTGGCTAAGGCCCACAGGGGGTTCACTGGGTTGCAGTTCTCCAAGGGCCTTGAGAGGAGGCCGCTGAGGTCTGGCATTTGCATCAAAACAGAAGTCTGCCCTGCTAGAGCCATCGCCAGTCCTGGAGGGCTTTTAAGCTGCGGTAGGTGACATGATTAGAACCCTCATACTGGAAGTGGGATGTGGGAAAAGAAATCTTTCTTCGCCAACATTTCCCCACATGCGACACCTTTGAATTGTAAGGCTCCATCCCATCATTCTGGCCAAAAGCGGTTGGTTTTCTCTCATTTTCAACCTCCTTGATCTTCCTGTGTCAGTCAGTTCTGTAGATTTTGTTGAACAAAGAAGGTCATTAGAATTGATGCTTTGCAGTGAACTTTCTCTGTATTTTGGCAGGAGGTACGGTAGCATTGTGCCTTCAGTCTGAAAAGATGCTGGACAGATTTGTTACCTACCCACAAATGGGACACTTGAAATTGCAGTTGCTTGAGCTGCTAATCCCTTACAGACGGATGTTCGTGTACGTGATGTAGAGCTTGCCAGGTACCCCAGGAGGAGCTCAGCTGGCCAGGGAGTGTCTGGTGCCCTCGGCTCGGCTCTCTCGGTGCTGCATTTCCTGTGGTCATCAACCAGCAACTGAGAATGCCTCCCGCACCCCTTGGATTGTCTTTGCTCAAACTTCTACACGTCTAACGAGGTCAGAGTTCCCCCAGGAAGACACCCACTGCTTATTCTGCACCCCTCGTCAGCTACTCATGGGGCGGGGGGAATGGTCAGCTGCATGGAACTGTTGCTTGGCACCCCTGACATAAGAGAGGCCAAAGGCTTATGTCTGGGAGAGGCAGAGCAGAGAGGGAACTGGCCTGGGACAAGGGCTGATTGGTGGCTGGCACTGCGCGTTAGCAAGAGCGCCAACCTGTTGACACTTTCTGGGCCAGCAGAGGCCAAGGAGTGGGTGGTCAGTGCTACCTGCCTGCTCTCCCAGTGCAATAGCCGGCTGCACCTGGGGAACTGCAGCCCCTTGAAGGAACGCTGGCCTTGGTCCTCAACATTGCCTTTCCTTGACCACTACATGAGCTCTGTCAACCTTTGCCTCTGCCCAGAGCACGCCCAGGTCCCCTCTTCCTGGAGAGGTGGTGCCCGTGGAGGAAGCAGTCTGAGGGGCAGATGGTTCGTGAAGAAGCAGCCCACGTTCTTCTCCCAACACCTTCAAATCAGGGGGATTTCCAACTTTTTAGTCATAAGAGAAAAATACAGCTACGACTGCAATGGAGCCCAAAATTTAGGTTGGTAAGCAAGTCAAGATAGTTGTTAAGTGAGTTTTGCCCCTTCTATGAACTTTCTTGCCACAGTGGTTAAATGAATCATTAAATTAGTAGCATGGTTGTTAAGTGAATCTGGCTTCCCCACTGACTTTGCTTGTCAGAAGGTGGCAAAAGGAGAACACTTGACCCCGGGACATGCAACCATCATATTTACGAGCCAGGAGCCCAGCAGCTGAATTTTGATCATTTGACCACAGGGATGCTGCAATGGCCGTAAGTGTGATAAGCCATTTTTTCAGTGCAATTGTAACTTTGGATGGTCACTAAATGAAGGGTTGTAAGTCGAGGACTGTCTGAGCTAAGAATTACATAACAAAATAGAAATTACCGGGGATTTTCCCAGACTAAAGCAGGCTTAGAGCTCGTTGAAAGCGTGTTCCAAAACATCAGACCCTTTCTCGGATCTAGGGTGTCTTTTGGGAGGCGGAGCTGGGGATCTCCTCACACGGCGCACAGATTTCCAAACATGGCTGCTCCCAAAGCATGTGCAGAGGCGTCTGGGCTCCCGGCTTTCTTCACCGCGTCTCCTGCGGACGAGTCTGGCGCTTTCCCCTCCATGGCTCAGAGTCAGCCTGTTCGGTGGCTGGAGGCCGGGTTTGACGGGCCACTTGCCTAGGTGATGCCGGCTGGTTGGGCAGGACCTGAAGTGGGGGTGCCTGTTGCCTGGCCTTTGGTCCCAGCCCCTCCCAGAGCTGGCTTCCTGTTGCCCCAGCCCCTGGTCCAAACAGGCCCTCCGTCTTCCTTTCAGCCGACCTGCTAAGGGTGAGGGGTCTCCCCCTCTCTTGCTCCCTCAGTGAAAAGGGCCCACCCTGGGGTGCCTTTGCTTTCTGGGAATGAGCGTTTGCACTGAGAACTGGACAAGAAGGGCCCGGGGACAGCCAAGGAGGAGGAGGAGGAGACAGACGGATGGACGGACGGACAGACGGATGGGCTGTTTGGAAGACCAGCAGAACCGCATTAGACCTACAGACATCACTTAGCTTTAACGATGCTTTCAATTAATTAATGTGGAACCGGCCTGTAATTTTATGGCTCCCCTCCAAAATGCTTTTTAAATTAATATTACACTAGCTGTCCTCCAGTTCTCGGAGGGGGTGTCTGACTTCATGTTTTCATTCCTTCAAGGGTTTGGAGGGAAGATCCCTGGCCTGAAGCACCTGCCATCTCTCGGCTCTGAAACCTGCCTTTTTCGTTTTCCCCGGCTAAAAAGATAGATCGGAATATTCTGATGGCATTCTCTGAGCCCTCCCACGTGCAAGCTGTTAACAGTGTTAACCTGGCTTGCACTAGCACACAGCATTTGTACAGCCACTTGTCACAGTGTAAAGCCGAAAAATAGGAGAGATCGATCTGCCTCTTGAGTCGCCTCCTCCATGAGGATCCAGATAGTTGCACTCAAGATACAGACATTAAAAAGGAACCCAACCCCAAGGAGCCCTCCTGGGCTAAGCTCTCTCCTTCATCGCTCTATT
This sequence comes from Psammodynastes pulverulentus, assembly GCA_025802295.1. NCBI lineage: Eukaryota > Metazoa > Chordata > Lepidosauria > Squamata > Psammodynastidae > Psammodynastes > Psammodynastes pulverulentus. Next base: position 41,360,307 of record JAOYMU010000020.1, read on the forward strand.
TACCTAGATTAGCTTTTTCCATCCTGGCGCCTTGGATCGTTTGGGACCAAGACTTCAGAGAGTTAAATGACCCCCTCCCTCCCTCCCCCCACCCCTCCCGCAAGGGCTGAGTTGGAGAAGGTGATGCAGAGCTTCCATCTTCTCCC
>JAOYMU010000020.1:41382544-41394205 GCA_025802295.1 Psammodynastes pulverulentus
GGACCAGCCCCAGATGCTGCTCTGCTTTCTCACCTGCCCAGCTGTGGCCCTGATCCTTCCTTCCCCCAGGAGTCCCCTGCCCATCTCTGCCACCATCAGAGCCACTGAGGGAAAGCGACCCCCTTCCCTTCTGCTGGGCATGGCTCTGCCCGTCGCCTCCTCCCTGCACACACATTTCCTTTGGTGACATGATGCCCGGGGAGGAGTGTTCCTCACCCATCCTCTGAGGTTCTTCATCTTGAGAGCCAGCAGGAGGCAGCTGGCAGCCAGGCGGGAAGCCCCCTCCTGCACAAAGGCGTAGTCCTGCAGGGTCAGCTCGCAGATGAAACGGGCCAGGGTCAGGGTCTCCATTGTAGCCCGGGCACACTGGGAGGAACAGCTGCGTGTGAAGGGCACGGACCCTTCCCCAGAAGCACCTGGTGCCCCTCTGCCCCATTTCTCTCAACCAGCCGGGCAAAGGGCAATGTCTGATGCCCACAAGCAGATCCTATCGTGCCCCACTGACCTTGGCAAACCGTCGGAGGAAGCGGTAGGCGATGGGGATGTTGATGTCAAAGTGGAGGGTCTGCAGAATGCCCCTCTCCATGGCCAGCAGCTCCTCCCGCTGGTAGGCATCGTCGCAGATGTACAGGAAGTCATCCAAGCAGGGGGGGCAGCGCTCCTGCAGAGAGGAAGATCAGGAGTGGCCCCGGATCGTTTGGCCCCCTTCCCCGGGAGGAAAGCCCTGGTGTTGCCCCAGCCCATTTAATCCCTTTCTGGTGGATTTTTTCGGGGGAGGAGGGAAGTGGGGGTCACCTCAAACTTGGAGGCAATGAGGATGGCGGTGGAGCCTATCAACTGCAGCTTGTCCCTCATGGCCGTCACCTGAACCAGGTAGTGATCCATCAGTTTGACCGCCAAGTAGAGGGTCTCGTGGGTGAGCTCAAAATTCTCCTGCAGGTGCAAAGCGGTGCTGAGTCCAGCCTTCTTGCCAGAAGGCAGTGTTGATGGCCAAATGTCCCCTCCCTGCCAGGGCCCCCTTTCAGGGCCCAGAAGGAGACCCTTGGTCTCCACGGAAGCAGCTCAGCAAGGCTGGGAGTCCCACCAAGAGGGAGGTGGCAGCATTCTCAGCACCCCAGACGTACTCACAACCACACAGCAGCCTTGTGCAAGGCTCCTTTTGCCCAATGCCACCCAGCCCCCCCCCCCCTTTTACAGGCTCACCTGCACCTCCACCATCCAGTCCACCAGGATGGCCCGCATGTCCATGGTGATGTCCGGCTGGCTCTTCATGTAGTCCGGGAGCAGGAAGCTCTTCTGAAAAAGGACGGTGTTGCTGAGGGAGGGGAAACAAACCCTCCCCCCCCCAGGAAGCAGCACCAGAAGCCCCTCTGCTCAAGCTGCTCCGCCCTCTTCTCCAGCCAGGCCCAGTGGAACTGAATCTGGAATGGCAGAGGCAGGGCAGGCAGGCCTCCCCTGGGCACCGGCAGGCACCTCTCGCTCCTGCATGTATTCGAAGATGTCCTTGGCATACTCGGCATTGGCATAGGGGTCGTCCAGCTGCCCCTTGTCGATGTCCTCAGCTGGAGCCACCTGGACAAGAGAGACATTTAACCTTGCCCTGCCTGGGGAACAGAGGGCAGGAGCTGCCTTGGCCCTAAAATGGAGGGGAGACCTTGGCATGCAGCCCCTAATACCCTGCCCTCCACAAGCACCCACTGCCCCCCATTTGCAGGGTCAGCCACAAGGCGAAGAGCGAGTTTTGGGCTGCCAATGTAGTCCCATGGCCCCACAGGGATGGCGGCCTGAGCCCTGTGCCCAAGATGCCAGGACTGCTGGCCCGCAAGGGAGCCGTCTGCCGCCCCAGAGGCAGGCCCTGCCAACGGGACCCACGAATGCACTGCTTCCCTACCAGGCCTGCTGGTGCTCCCACCACCACCACCAGTGGGTCGACCTGCTCTTCTCTGAGGCCACTGTGGACCACGTGGCTCAGCTTAGCCGGACTGTCCTCAGAGGGTGCCTTGTCCAGGGATCTGGAAGAGGCGGCTGGGGTTAGAAACTGGGGCAGGCTGGCGGAAACGTCCAGGCTGGTAGGAATTGGGAGAATTCCCGGCCTTCCCACTTTGTGAGCCTTCAATTAACAACACACTGGAAACTTGCTGGCACAGCCAAATCGTGCTCTGCCAAAGTTCAAGGTGAGAGTTTTGAGGTTTCATTCGGACTGGGGAGAACGGAATGGCAGCTGCGCCAGCATGTCTTTTGTTTAAAGAGGGCACTGAAGTTGCCACCCTTGTACAAAGCACCTTGAAGCACCAGAGAGCGAAGGATGCCATGGGGACATTGGCCCACCCGGGAAAGTCACATGGGCAGAGGAGGCAGCAGCACAGCCCTCACTTCTTCAGGTTGGTCTCGTTGTACTTGGCCACATTCAGCGCAGTGGATCCCTTGGAGGCCTTCTTGGGAATCACCTTCTCCGGCTCCTTCTTCCCCACAAAGCCCTGGGCCTTGTGAGCCTGTAAGGGGGAGACCCAGAGGAGCTGCTCAGCACCGCCCCAGACCAAGCGGCTGCTTGCTTGGAATTCAGTCCCAGAACTGCCCAGCCATCAAAGGCAGGAGCAGCTGGCAAGGGCCGGTGCATGGCCAGCAGACTGCAGGCCACGCCGCACAAGAACCCCTGCTTCTTACGTTGGTGATATCGCCAAAGGCCGATCGCTTCCTGGGTGCCCCCTGGGGTGACGAAGGGGATCGTTTCGCCTGAGAAATCTCCTCCTAGAATCAAAGAGGAACCGGAGGCCATTCAGTGGAGTGCCTGGGGCTCCTCTGGGCATACTGGGGCATCTGGAAAGCACAGACACCCGGCCTCTTCGGAGAAAAATGCCACCAGAGGCCAAAGGCAGATTTCCCCTAAAGAGGCGCCCTCCACGGAGTGCCCGAGTTTCTTTTGCAGGGGTAAAATTTGACCCAACAAGTGCACGCAGGCACACAAGCACACACACGCGCGATTGTTATGCCTCTTGGCTGGGGTGGACTCTGGCTCACCTTGTCCGCTTGCACATTTTCCACTCCTGCTCCTCGGCCAGGACGGGCCTGCTTGCTACCCAAGCCCTTAGAGCTGCGCGCAGGGGGCATCCTTCCAGCTGGGGACTTCCCGTCGCAGGGCTGCAGAAGGGAGAGAAATGGGCTGGGATGGGAAGCGCCGCTCCTCCCCGCGGGCAGCCGACAAGGAATTTCGCCCTCGCTTCTCCCGATGGGCTACTTCAGCGGGAGCTGGAAGCCCCGGGAAGGACAGACGACGTCCTGGCGCCTCCTCTCGGTGGGCTAAGGGAGGAGATCCGGGACCAGGCCTGACCATCCGAGGCCCAGCCGCGTGGCGACGCTCGGGGAGGGGGAGGCGAAGGGCTCCCGCCGGCTGAAGGTGCCCCTTCTGGTGCCCCCAATAACTCACCTGGAGATGAAACCGCTGCGAAAACGCCTCGCCGCCGCCTCTTTCTTCTTCTTCTTCTTCGCAGCACAAAATGCGGATTTGAAAATTGCTACATTTGTAAAGAGCGGACATCATTGGCCCCGCGACAACCAATCCCGGAGCCGGAGAGAATGCAGTTGCTAAGGGCGGGGCCTAAGGATTTTTAAAAAACGGAGCCAAGCAGCCAATGGGGAAAGGGAAGTTGCCTAGCTCTTCCCCTAAAGAGGCGGGGCCCCCAGGGAACGGGGTAGTGGGATTGGCCCAGAGGGGGTGGGAGGGTCCTGGCCTTAAAGGGCCGGGAGCCCCGAAAGTCACAGTGCCCAGCACGGGGATCCCGGAGCCCCCACAGCGGAGGTGGCCGGGGAGGCTCTGGCGTCGTCCAGCAGCGGCTCTCTTCCGGCCGGGGCAGACCGGGAGCCCGACTCTGCGCTCAGCCCGTTGGAGCCGCGGGTGCCCGTGGAAAGCCGCCGACGCCCCGCGTCCCCCGCAGGAGCCGCGCGCGGGAGCCCGTCGGGAGGAGGAGGAGGGCGGTCCGCGCGGGGCTCCTCCGGCCTGGCAGCCCCCTCCGCGCGGGCGGCGCTGTTGAACGTCCGCTTTCCGCCTTGCTCCGCGGCCAGAAGCGCTAGACGAGGAACTCGGCCAATCCGGCCTTTCCAAGCCACAAGCATATTGTTGTTGTTTTGGGGTTTTCAGCCAGCCTTCCTGATTAGGATACAAAAATACTCCTAAGGTTTCAAAACACGTTGAAGGTTCCTCGGTGCCTGACAGCCCGGCTCTTCGGCAACATTACAGGATTGTTCCAAAACAGCCTCTCTGCCCTCTAACATTCCTTTCAGCTACAAACAAACTTTATTTTCCTATCGGAGAAGGGAAAGGATCCCTCTCTGGAGCCAGGCTTCCTTCCCGGGAGGTGATAAAGGTCCTGGGTCAGGTCAGGATGACATCGGACTGGTTCTGAGCAGGCCACAAGCAAGCCTGGAAGGGCCTGTGCTGAGGTCCCCTGCAAGAGTCAAGGCCTGAGCCGCCAGGGGGGGAGAGGAAGGAAAGATCACCCTGTGGGGCAGTGCCAGGCAAAGGGCACTTTCATCACCTTCCCTGTCGCCCCCAACCTAGCCAGGGTGCAGACAGGGAGAGTCTGTGGTTTTAAACTGCAGAACATTAACAGGAAGGCAGGAAGCCCAGTCTGATTGGCCGGCCAGCCTGTGCAGATCTCCGAGGGGAAGCTCTTCTCTTCATCAGCCCCCAGCACCCCAGGCGAGGATCAGCCCGAGCAACTGCCTAAAAAGGATGGAGAACGTTTTCTGATTAGCTCTCAACCACCCATCAGGGACCCTCTTGCTAGCCTTCTGAATCAACCAGATTTGTGAGATTTGGCAGACTGGAAAATGAAGGAAAAAAGTAGGGAGTCTTAGGGAATTGCCACCTTCTGGGGAAGACGATCTCTGCCAGCCACCCAAAACTTCCAGGTGGTCTTTCACAGCCGCCTTCCTTGGATGACAAAGTTTTTCCCAGAAAAGCTGCAGCTGTGGAACTCGGTTGCTATAGAAATGATTTTGAATATGTATCAAATAAATAAATAAATAAATAAATAAATAAATAAATAAATAAATAAATAAATAAATGAGAAATGATTTTGAATGTGGGGGCGTTTGTGTGTGTGGGCGTGTCAGACTCAGCCTGCACCCCCTGAAGTGCTTAGAAGCTCTTTCCCAGTTCTGCTGAGCTAACCTTTTCAACCACCTTGCTGAGTGGTTCTGATGCAGGGGGGCAGCTGGCCAAGTCCTGCATGGTGGTCTTCAGAGCAGACCTGACCAGTTGCCCCTATTGACTCTGTCCTCCCACACAGAAGGGGGAAGGGCTTCTCTCAAAGCTGCCTTGGGGAGGAGGAAAGGGGATGGAGGCTGAACAGCTTTCCTACCCAGACCAGTCTAGGTCAAAGGGATGTGCCTAGACTTCCAAATAAAGGTGGGGGGGGGATCATAAACCCCTGAGCCAGCAAGGCCAGCTGGAGAAAGAAGCCCAGGGCAATGGCCCACTTGCAATAAGGAGCAGCTGGAAAGTTGGTCTGTGCAGAGTAGACCAAGCAGTAGAGACCCCCAAGGAGTCCCCTTGTTCTAATGGCTGCCCCTACAACCCTATGTAGCCCCCAAGGCAGCTGCTCTGGTCCTCTCGGCCTACACATTCCTTTGCCTCAGCACCAAGTGCCACCTCTTGAACTAGAGGAGGGGGCGATGGGTCAGCACTCCTGGAAATGTCCCAGTGTCTGGGCTGGAATAGCTGCATGCAGAGGCAACTGCCTTTCTGTTGCTTTCCACAGAAGATAAAGAAGGGACCCAATCTGTCCACCTCCTTTGTCTTCTGCAGAGGGACCCAACTTGATCCAGACATGGGAGAGAGACTCCCACTGCCAGGCCTCAGAGCCTGCTCTTCTTCTGCATGTCCCTTGCTGAGCTGGGGCTGGAGGAGGGGTCTCCTTCTTCAGGCCTCCCAGACAATCAGGAAAGCCTCCACTCTCTTTCGGGGCTGGATTTTTGCTCTGATGAGTGGAAGCATCCGCTGAACCCCTCCTGAGCGGAACAAAGTGGCCAAACATCTGGATCAAATAACGGCTGCCTTGCATTCCAGACTGTCTTATGCAAGCGTTTGCTTGTTAGTGGAGAGATGGCCAGGCCAGACACGCCAGCCAGCCACATCCTGGGCTGGGGGCCTCTCTCCCTCTACAACTCCCAGCCAAGCGTTTTCTTCCCCTGGCACCAAAATGGCTCAATTTTTAAAAAGAGCAAGAAACCCCATTTTTAAGCATGGAATTCCATCCCGAATCTCATCCTAGAGTCCATTTTTGCATTTGAGAGAAAAAAAAATGTCTCTTGGGGTATCGAATTTCATGACCTCGGAGTCACGCGTTTTCTTCCCAGGCACCAAAAAGGTTGATTTTTAAAAAGAGCAAACAACACCATTTTTAATCATGGAATTCCACCCCGAATCTCATCCTAGAGTACATTTTTGCATTGGACTCAAAAAAAATTTGGCCTCATGGGCACCTTTTCTTCTGACCTTTGCTCTTTTTAAAAATCGAGCCTTTTTGGTGCCCGGGGAAGAAAATGCATGACTCCGCGGTCAGGAAAAAAGGTGCCCAGGAGGCCAAATTCCACCCCGAATCTCATGCCAAGTGTCCATTTTTGCATTTGGATTAAAAAAAAATTGGCCTCCTGGGCGGAGCCAGGCTCGTGTCAAAGGCTGACTTCATGGTGGGAAGGAGCCCTGTTCCAGATGTTGCTTCTGGGCTGCTGAAGAAAGAAAAGACAATGTGTAGCCCAACTGAAAATAATAATGTAGAAATTGGATAAAGAAAGAAATGAAGAAAAGAGAGGGGGATGCCAAATAGTCCTCGCTTATTTCAAAGGGCGGCGTTTGGGCGACTCTGACGAGCAGCCGCAGCCGCTACGCCCACCCCCACCCCGAGGCAGCGACGGCCGAGGGGCACCGGAGGAGAGGCGGACCGCGGGGGGCGCTGCAGAGGCTCCCCCCTTTGTTTATCCGACTGCCAGACCTTCGGCCAGACCCGCCCTCCGCACGCTGCCAAGGAGGCGGGTCCGCCCGGCCGCCAGCAAGCGCTGCCCGCGCCCTGCGGAGGGAGCAGCCGAGAGCACAGACGCCCCTGGGCCGCCGGGCGAGCGCCTTCTCCGCCCGTTCCCCGCATGGCTCCGTGGCGCGGCGCCGAGCTGGCTCCAGCGGCGGCCCCGGCTGGCCAGCAGTACTTCCGTTCGGACAGCAGCGACTCGGCCGCCTACATGCTGGGCAGCCCGAGCGGCTCCGAGGCCGAGCCGAGCGTCCGGCCCGAGAAGCGCCGCCGCCGCAAGCACTGCAGCCCGGTCTGGCTGGCCGTGGCCGCCATGGGCATCATGGCGCTGCAGATCGCCTCGGCCACCGGCCTCTTCGTCTACTTCACCATGTCCATCGCCAAGGTAGGCGGGGAGGGGGCGCTCCGGCAGGCCGGCCGGCCAGCGGCGGAACAAAGGGGCGCCGGCGCTGCTGGAGCTGCCGCCGATCCCCGCTTTGGCGAGGCCCGAAGGCGCCCTTTGCCTGGCCCCGCGGCTGCGGGTGGATGACGGGCTCTGGGCGAAAGAGCAGCGCGGCAGGCGATCCCCACGAAGGTCGGAGCGGGCGGGAGGCGAGCAGTCGCCCGGGAGCCCCAAAGAGTCTCTGGGCGGCGCGCAGGAGAGGATGGCGCGCAGGAGGAGGAGGAGGAGGCGGCTTCGAGTTTTGTCCCGAGAGTTTCCGGACATCCGTCCTAGCGAAGCATTTAGAGTTACGACCTACAAGTCGTTATAGAGCAGGAAGCGGACGCAGCCCGGAGCGCCTTGCAACTTTGGCGTGTTTGGAGGCTCGATGCTGTAAGCATCTCTGGAAAGGGGTTCAGCTGACACACACCCCCCGAAGCGGGTGGGTCCAAGGGGGTCCACCTCCACTGAACGCTCGATGCAGGAAGAATTATTCCAGTCCTGCTCAGTAGGTTTTGCTAACTATTTGGAAGGTGCTGATCAAATCTGCAGTTCCGGTGAGCTACTGAATGGCCCAGAAATAGATCCGGAGGGCTTAGCAAAGCAGAGAGGACCCTTGTTTGTTGTTGTTGAGGAACAAAAACGAAATGCAACTTGTAGGTGGGGGAGCAGCAGGCTTGGAAACAACACTTCTGAAAAAGATCTTGCGAGGGAGGGGAGCTGGTGGCCAGCTGAACGTGAGCCAGCAGGGTGAGGTGGGGGAAAGGAAAGGAAAGGAAAGGAAAAGAAGGGAAAGCATTGGTTTAATAGAGAAATATAATTTCCCATCACTTCAGGCAGCTGCTTCTGCACTCTGCCTTGGTTGGCGCTTCCTCCCCTCCGCCTGCAGGCTGGGCAGAGAGAGGGGAGGGTGGGTGTGTTCAGGGGGACTGAGAGAAACAGTGCCTGGGGAGTAGACCAGTGGGAGAGGCAGAACAACAACAGATTCCAAGTGAGTATTAGAGAAAAAATCCTGATGGTGTAAACACCAGGGAGCCAAATGCGCTGCGTTTCCTTTGTGGGATCTGTTCCTGCAGCCCGTCTGCTCAGGGGGCTCCCTGTGGACCCCTGTCCTGGGCAGGGCTCCGACTGCCTGGCTGCCCCCACCCCCATCGGCTCCTCCGCATCTCCGAGCTAATCAGAGGGCAAGTGGGCTGTGGCCAGGGGCCCGATGCCCCCAAGGGCAAAGATAAGGAGCAGAGGAGATTGTGGGTCACAAGTAGCCTTCCTGGCTTTGCCCAATCTGGCAGCCCCTTTCCCCTCCTCCGCGATCTGCTCTCCTCGTCTGAGCCTTGGCTGCTGGAAAGATCAGCACTGTGAGTTCCAGGACAACAGTATTTGCAAGAGGGACTTGGCCTAGTTCTGTAGCAACACAAACCCACCACTCTGGCTGGAGAAGGCGTGGGGGAAGGGTCTTCTGCTCACTTATCCGCTGGTTAATGCTGTGGGGTTCCACTGCTCGGAGGAGCAGAGCAGCTGGGAGGAGGTGGGGAGCCTTAGGGGGCAGGGCTAGCATTCACCGTAGCCTCTTGGGGCTTTTTTGAGAGTCACACTCAGGGCCACACTTCAGTCAGATGCTCGGCCCATAACATTGGAAGGCCTGGATGGGGGGGGTGTTATTTTCGGAGGGGCAAGCAGGAGGCCAGAGCCAGCCTTCCTCTTGAGCCAAGGGGTCAGCAGATGGCCGCTGTGCTGGGCCCTCAAGGTGTTGCCGTGACTTGGAGGAAAACTTTCAGTATAATAATTAACTTTGCCGGGAAAGGTGCTTCCTTGTCACTTCTTGGAATCTGCCCTTAAAACTTTTATAGACCTTCCAAAACAGAAAGTTGCCCAGGGCTGGAGGGCACCCCTTTCTTTCCCTTTGGCATTTGGGACCTGGGACCTGCACCGTCGCCCTGGACCCCAACTAGAAGGCCTGCAAGGAGAGGTGCTTCCAGAGCGGCTGTGCTGTGTGCCAGTTTCACAGGCCCTGAGCTCACAATGTGTGCAAGGCTCTCGCAGGCCTTCTCTGCCCAGCCCTCAGTCCTGCTATCACTTGGGAGAAGGGCTGGCGAGGGCTTTGCCTGCGTCTGCTTGTTTTGCGATGAGGGAAGGATGGGTGCGGCCAAAGTTTCCTGAATTAAGCAACTTGCAGGCTTAGTTTGGCTTTCATTTTCTCTTAATTGCCATGCCAAATCTTTGAGATTGCAAAAACACTCAGGGAGTCTGTGCTGCTAGGAACGCCTCTCCTCATAGGCCTGCACAAAGCCCCCCCCCCCCCGCCTTGTCCATGGCTCTCGAGCCCTCCTAGCCTTGCTAGTCAGCTAAGTCTATGCTGCAGATAATAAGGGTGGCATTTCCCGCAGGTAGAAGCAGGAACAGCATTCGTGGTTGGCTGTGGCTGGGGCGCTTCAGGACACTTGGGGGTTAAACGTGAGCCCCACATCTGCTGCAGTAGCAAAAGGGGGGGCATCTCCAAGGCCGCTGGGTGTTTCTTGTCTTTCTTTGAGTGAGCTCTTGGGGGGGGGGGTGTCCTGTAGGAGCTCTGGCCCAGGACGTGTGTGCTGACTGGCATCACCAGAGCCCATCAGCAATTGTTGGGCAGTCCTGCTGGTTGTGCCTTCCTTTGTTTGCAGCTGTTGCTGGTTTTGCAACAGCTGACCCAGTTCCTGGTCTCAGGCTGGGTGCCCAGCATGCCAGCTAGAGTGAGTCACCACTGGGGCGTTTGGGCCGGGCTTGCTCCTTTGGCTTCATGAAACGGCCTTTGGGGGGGGGGGAATTGAGGGCAAAGGGAGGGAGGCCCCCAGGTGAGCAAAGGTCTCTGCCAGATCCTTAAAGGGACATCCCCATAGCAAACATGGCAGGGAGGCATCTTTCAGGTCCGAACGGGAAGCCTGGGGCTGCCTGCCCCAGTGGACAGAGCAGTGAGGAGCCACCTTCCCTCAAGCCCCATTGCTGCCACCACCTGGGACCCCCCCCTGACTCCCCTGTCTTTCCTTCCCAGTTGAAGGCCCAAACGCAGGGCACCTCGGAGGAGCTGAGGTGCCTCCACCTGCTCAACAGGCTGCAGGAGCTCTCCGAGCTGGAGGAGCTGATGAGCACCCACCCGTGCTTCAGGCTGGCACTCGGCATCCAGGACTACGTGGCCACGGTGAGAGGCCTCTCCATATTGGCTCTTCCTTTGGGATGCCAGAGCCCCAAATCCTGAGCCCGGTCAAGGAGTGCAGGTTGTGGGGTTGCTGGGAGGCCTGAGGGGAGGCAGGGGTGGGCAGGCCAGTCCTCTCCGAAATATGCCGTTCCCCCTCTGGCCGGGCATCCGTCTCCCTGCCATGCCCATCGATCTCCACCCACCACTTGGATCCAGAGGTCTGCCTTTATTAAAGGGCTCCTGCCTGTCCTCCCCTGTCCACTTGGACCCTGACCCCATGGATGGGGGGAATGCAGAATGACCCCCGGTGGAGGGGGCGCTGAACCCCGGCCTTAAGTCTCCCCATCTCCCTCCTTCCAGATTACCGAAAACCTCGTCCAAAGGAGTGCCCCGAGTGGTGAGTCTGCCAATGGGGTGCAAAGCCCCTGGGCCAGACGTGGAGGGGAAGGAGAACAGTCAGGAGGCAGATTAAGGGCCAGGTTGTTTGCAGAACCCCCCTCCCCCCCAGACGAGCAAGCCGCTCCCCTCCCTCTCATTCTCCCGCCCTGTGCCCCTTCCTTCCTTCTTTCCTTCCTAGTCAATGCCTCTCAGAAGCAGAGGAACTCCAGCTGGCAGCTGGGCAGCCGGCCCTTGGCACATCTCACCCTCAGGAGGCCAAGCCCTTCCCTGCCAGGTGAGTCTGCAGGCGGCTGGCCCCTTCCTTGGCTGGGGTGTACCAAGTGCTGTGGGGCCTCAGGTGGCTGCACAAGATGCAAGCAGCCATCGCGCACCAAGTGCCCCTTTGCAGTTGGTCCTTGCTGCGGCCGTCCTGGGTGCTTCCTTTGCCTGCCTCTCTACAGCCAGGCAAAAGACGAGTGGGCCGGCTCCCTTCATGCCAGGGGGAGGGGGATTCTTGGCTGGGCCTTGTGTGGGCTTCTCCAGAGGGGCTGGGGCAGGGCCTGGCTCAGCTCAAAGGGAGGCAAGGGGGGCTGGCTGCATGTGAGCCTGCTGGGTTTTTCTCAGCTCTTTGCCGCCGGTGTCCTCGTGAACACAGCCCTTCCCCCCGCCCCCCC
>JAOYMU010000020.1:41495237-41510165 GCA_025802295.1 Psammodynastes pulverulentus
CCTTCCTTCCAGGCAGCCATGCCCATCTCTGCCCCCCCCCAACACAGGCAGGGCTTGGAGGCCTCTGCCTCCACCGGGACAGGTGCTGCATGGGGTGGGGGTCTACAGGGGGCCTGGGGCTCCGGGCCACTTAAGCAGGAGGGGGACTGAGGGAGGGGTTGCTCTGCCAGCATTTAGGGAGCCCTCAAGCCCCCCCACGAATGCAGCACCTTCGGTGGGCCCACGGAGCCATTCGTTGATTGGATGATTAAGTGGGGAGGAGTCCTGTTTTCCTGCCTGTCCAGCCTGCATGCTCCCTGGGCAGGTGGGCAGTGAAAAGCAGACACCGAGAGGGAGACCCATACTTACCTGGGGCTGCATTTCTGCTGGAGTCAAGAGGGGCTTCATTCAGTAAGGGAGCCTCCCAGGCAGGCCAAGAGGCCAGCTGCCCTGCGCACACAAGTGCTCTGTGGAGGGAGGCCGGAGCCCCCTCCACGTGTCAAACCAGCGCTTTGCTTTGCAAGCCTGGGCTACGGGGGCTACGCCCGCAACTCCATACATAATTGTTTTTCCTGAAGGGTCATAAGCGTTTGGCACTAGGTTGGGTTTCTCCACATATTTCAGGGAAAGCCAAGGAGATCACATTTCAAATTCAATCTATCTTTCCTACAGAGATTTGTGCCGTTCTGAAGCGAACAGACGAGACAAGGCTTTACAAAAAGCCTCATCCGAGTCGAGACAGCACACAAAGCCTAAGAGACGTGTCAGACATTAAGGAGGCTGATGTTGGCTCAAGTGGTTTATAAAACCCGTAAAAAAGCTTCACCAGCAGAGATTCTCAGGGAGGAGCGACTCAAACTAGCTGGAAACCTTGCCAGACCCACTCGTGTACCAACAGGAATACCCGAAAACCAATCTTTAAAAAAAGCTCCAGCTCCAATCCAAGAAGGAAGATCTAACTTCTAGGAAAACGGAATCAATCCATGAAACGGCAGCTGCCTGGCTGCCCTGCGCCCTTCCTCGTAAAGCCCAGCCCAGCCCAGAGACGCACACCGGGGCTTGGCAGAGCTGAGCGGCAAATGCTCCGGCCAGGACAGGCAGTTCCACCTCTTCCGTCATGTAGGAGGTAAGTCCGGCTGTGCTCTCCAGTTCCAGCCATAGATCCTTTCTGCTAGGAGTGCCAGGCAGAGGCCAAGTGCCCGGTGGTGGCCTCTGCTCAGGAGCCTCCTGACAGCTTCCACACACCGGCGACTCAGGCAGATTCGCCACTCTCCAGGGAATTGATGATGTGCTCCGGCTTGTTGCCAGCTGCACAGTGCTCCCACATCTGGAGATAAAGCCGCTCCAACTCCATCGTGTACTGCTTGGTGTTGAACAGGGGGCTGGATATTCTCTGCTTCCAGACCTTGCCACGAATCTTCTTCAGGCTGCATGGGAGAAGAAACCCCCAGGGATTAGAAGCCCACCCCTCAGAAACTCACCATTTCTCACCTTCCAACGATTTGGCCCAGGCATTCAGACCCCGGGCCTCTTTGACGGAATACGCTGCGCTTTCAGGACTGAAACACACTTACTATTCTACATCCATTCCCAGTTTCACCGCAATGTCTTCATATTCCTGCCGATTCTTTGCGATGAGTTCAGGACAGCCCAGGCAAGTCAGCTGGGAGGCTGCCACTCGGGAGGCCAGCGTCTCTCCTGGAAGCAAAAGGCAAGACGCCCACAGCTGCTCAGCCACAGGTCGCTTTCCTGACAGATTGAAGGAGGGGTCGGACGGACAGAGCGCCCCCCCCCTCACCTGGCATCGTGACCATTGGAGTCCCAGCCCAGAGCACGTCCATCCCTGTAGTGTGGCCGTTACAAAGGGGAGTGTCGAGGCAGACATCGGCCAGCTGGCCCCTCCTCACGTGCTCTTCTTTGGGAGCAACAGGGGAGAAGATGATGCGGTTCTGGGGCAGGCCCATGTTCTGAGCATACTGCTGGATGTTTGGCTCCCCCACCGCTGGGAATCGCAGCAGCCATAAAACACTGTTTGGAACTCGCTTCAGGATCTAAAGGCAGGAAAGACAAAATGGGAGGTTTCAGGTACATGCAACACGACAAATTATGTTTGCTGTAGAACCTAGACAAAACTCCACGTTTTAAAGAAGAACCTAGAGAGACCACACCCAATTACTCACATTAGCCCACATTTGCAGAGTGGACGGGTCAATCTTATAAAGCTGATTGAAGTTGCAATAGACAACTGAATCTTCAGGCAGCCCATATTGGGATCGAGTGGTGACAATGATGGTGCGTGGAACCTCCTCGCCAGTTGCAGCTTTGTTGTTGATCTAAATGGAAGAATTCACTCAGGGAGGCTGGTGAGCCATCGAGCCTCCGGCCTGCAGGCCTTCCCCTGCTGCCTTCCCCAAGGCCAGCTCCCTCCTCCTCCCTCCCAGAACCCCAAAGCAGGAGGCGGGAGACAGACTCTCACCTGGGTAGTTGCTAATCCATTGCTGATGTTGAATCCGTTTATTGTTATCTGAATTTGCCCACGGTTTATCATATCAATCACAGCTTCCGCAATCGTGTTCATGGGGATGACAGGCATGCTGAGACCAGCACTGCTGTCTACGTTGTCTCCTCCATCAGGACATTTCATCTAGAAGCCAGGAGAAGCAAACCGCATTTGTCTTCAGAAAGAGGAAGCAGCCAAGCATAAAATCCAACCAGTCGAACTTCATATCCCCCCCCCCCCCGCTTCCTTGATAGATTAAGCCTTTCCATTTCCCCATTTGCAACCTTCTACAAGATGGTTCATGCCTCACCTTCACTATTTTTACATCAGGTAGGCTGTCCAGGAAGGCCTTTAGATCAATGCCGTTCAGAACAATTCGGTTATCATAAATATGCCCATTTGATTTGAAGTCAATAACTGCTTTTTTCTGAAAGAAAAGAAATGCTTTGAGGAGGCTGGAGTTGAGGCTTCTGTTCACTTCAGAGGAAGTGCTGGGAGAAACAAAGCTAGCCAATTCTAGCCTTTCTCGCTGAGCCCGCCCCGGTACCTTCAGGTGTGGGAACATGTTTGCGTGATCTCCGATGAAGAAGGTATTGGGCATGTAAGCCAGCTTTTCGGAGTACTGCTCAGTGACTTCGATGGGTGAAGTTTCTTTGTCTGTGATGATGTAATCCATGAATAAGGCGCCGCTCGTCCCTGGGTAGCCCAGCCACATAGCCTGGAAGTGAAGATAAAACGGGTCACTCCACAGCCCCAACCGTGTCCTGAAAACACTCACCAATTATATTCACAAAATAGCAATTATCACAACCAGCCATGAAAACTTCTTTCAGAAAATTTCAGGAGACAATATAGAGCATTGTTATCCCTTTGTAAAATACTCTGGAGAAATTTTGCCTGCCCCTCGTACAAAACGAAGTCCGAAGGAAGTAGAAGGTAATTTTCACAGAAAGAAGCCCAGTTTGACCGGAAGCATCCGAAGCGACTGTGTTACCTGGATTGGCGCTGGCCTGAGGGCAAAGAGCTCGTTCCGGGCTCCCTTGGTGTAGCCGTTCATGTTAATGAGGATGTGTATGCCGTCCTGGTGGATACGATCGGCGGCTTTCCCATTGCACGGAACCTAGGGAGCCAGAGCCAAAGCACACTGCTCAGCCATCTTTCTGCTTGGTTCAAGGATGGCAAACAACATTCATGGACGGAGGTATCAGGGCAACATCTAACTTTGCTTTCCAAAAATAGATTTTGCTGCAACTTCTAAATCTCCAAGCATAAACACGGACCAGCGACTCTGAATGCCAGTCTGGCCTTTAATTGCCACGGTCGTTAACTAGCAGAGCGCATGATTTGTTCTTCACGTGGTGTTGCTCAACACTGGAACTAAAGCCATTTCCCTCTCCAGCTGAAGAGAACGCCCCGCCACCTTTATCACAAAGCCTTGCTATTCTATGCAGCTTCCCACGCTCAGAGCTTCTCTAGCTTGGGAATCGCTCTTACCTGAGATAAATCAGTGAAATGATTCGCTTCGGCCATCACTTTCACTCGGAAGTTTGTGCCATCGTCAGGGCTCAGCGCATAGCAGAACACCTAGAAGGAGCAACACTGCAATGCTTGGGACTCAGGATCCCAGAAGCCGCTTTCCACAACTGTATTTATAAAGGGTGCAACCCACCGCTGCAACCTCCAGGTCAGGACATCCGGTCGCAGTCAAGCAAAGTGCCAACTTCCTCCAAAGGCCCTTCCCTTACCTCAAATTTGTCCGGGTTGTGCATGCCTGGGATTGACTGCATGAGGTGTGACGTGGGGTGATTCCCAAAGTCGGAGCTGACGTAGCCCACACGAAGCCGGCCTTCGCTGGCCTTCAGCTCCTTAGGGTGTTCATACGGAGGCTTGTGGAGCACATTGATCTGGCAAGGAGAAAAAGAGCAGCTACTTGCAGTGCATTAAAAGGGAACCCTCCCCCCTCCAAGCCTGTGTCTTCTAAAGGAGTGAATGCTGCCAAGTTCCTGAGCAGTGAACCCACCTTGTCCAGGCAGAGGTTCCCATGTCGCTCCGCAATAGCCTTTCGGAAGTTGTGAGACAACGGGTAGAGCATGCTGTGATGAGGGTGGACAGAAGGGAGCCGGTTCTTCTCCAGCTGATCAGCAACTATGGTCACCAGCTTCTTCATTCGTTCATCATAATCGGTCCAGTCACAAACAATCTTAGAAAGAAAGAAAAAGCAGCTGTCTGTGCAGCTTGCAAATAGAGAAAAGCTCCCCCGTTTTCCAAGGAAGAAACCGAGTCTCCTTACCTGCAAACAGTGGGCCAAATTGCAATAGGCATCAGGGAAGTCGGGTTTCAGTTTCAGAGCAGTGCGATAAGAAGCAATGGCCTCCGGTATGTTCCCTGAATCCTGGAAGCAGAGGAAGAGGAGCTCAGTGAGGACAGCTGCTGGCTGCCACGGCCACCAGGCCTGACCTGACCTGGAGCAGACCAGGCCTACCTTGTGGATGGAAGCCAGGTTGCTGTGGGCATCGGCAAAGGCAGGGTTTATCTGGATGGCCCGTGTGTAGCACTGCAGAGCGCCCTGGACGTCCTGCATCTCCTTTAAGGTGTTCCCCATGTTGGAGTAGGCATCGGCAAACGTGGGGCTGATTCTAAAGCACAGGAAAGGCGAAGGGGGTTGTGAGGAAGGGCACTGTTCACAGCAGAAGAATCCTGGTCAATTCCCAGCATTTAAAGCCTTGCCTGATAGCTTCCTTGTAATGCATGAGTGCCTCCTGCAGCTTTCCCTGCTGCTGTAGAACACTTGCTAAATTGGAATGGGCGGCTGCAAATTCTGGGAAAACCTGCAGGAAATAAGATGGCTTTAGTTCTTCCAAGTTCTTTCATCTAGGATCCAAATAACTTTTGTATCATTTTAACTTGGTAAAATATAATCCTTTCTAAGGGTAATACAAAATTGTAGAAAATAATCTCCCTCCTTTCCCAAGCTGGCATTTTTAGCCTTTATTTCTATAATTCATCGCTGCCAAATTAAAGGAAGGTGGGTTAGGCTTCTTGGTGCATGTCTGAGGCTGAATGGCATGGATAATGATTGACAAGCTGACCTCAAGAGCTTTACGATAGAGACGAACAGCCTCCTCGATATTTCCTTGTTCCCGCTTGATGTTTGCCAGGTTATTGAGGGAATCTGCGTGAGTGGGACACAGGCGAAGGGCTGTGTTGTAACATTCCTCTGCTTCAGCAACCTGTTGACACAGATTACACTACATTTAGTATTTTAAAAAGAGAAAAGGACCACACTCCTTCCAGACTGGAGCCAAAGCTTCTACGATGCAACCAGGCCCACCCTGGCCAGTAGTGTCTTACGCTGCCTTTCTCCTTAAGGGCGTTGGCCAGGTTGCAGTAAGCATCGGGGAAGTGCGGCTGCAGCTCAATGGCACGCTTGTAGGTGTCTATGGCCAGGTCAATCAGCCCCTGTTCATAATAGACACAGGCCAGGTTGCCATGCACAACTGCGTGGTTTGGACTCAGGCTCAGGGCTCTCAGGTAGGCTGCAACAGCTCTAGAACGAGAGACGCTACAAATCAAGCGGATGATCCTTGGGGAGCATTGCACAAAAGGCTGCCTTGGCCCACCCCCCACCCCCCCCAGGGGGGGGGGGAGGAGAAAGCCAAGCCCTAGCTTGGGAAGGATAGATTTTATTGGATTACCTGTCAAATATCCGGGCTTCCTTCAAGACATTCCCCAGATTGATGTAAGCATCCAAGAAGTTTGGGTCAAGGGTCACAGCCTTAGAAAATTGACAACAACCATAAATAAGAGGCCTGCTTTAGACCAGCTGATTCTGCTTCCTACTGAAGCAAAGGCAATCCTGAAACCACATTTGAAGGCCGCCTCCCTGGGAAGTCTCTTTCATCTCCTCTCTCTAGCTTACCCACTTACATGACTACATACACACATAGATATAGGAAAGTAAACACACCCTCTGGTTCAAATCCAAAGTTAGTAAGCTAAACATGGCACCTCCTTAAAGAAGCTCCATCTTTCCTGGACTTGTAGAGTTGCGTGGAATCTCTGGTTAAGGGTCACCGATAGGTGTCCAAACAAATGCTTATCATGTGAGCCCAGGAAAAGATGCAAGTTTTTCAAGGACGTTGACAACACATACTCACTTCTTGGGGAAATATATCCCGAGACACAACTCACGTCAAAGAGGTCGGGAATAAGGTTTGTCCTATAGTAAATTTTACGTGAAACAAGAGGACTACACAGCCACCACCCAGTTCTATTGTGATTATCACACTGCAGGCCTCCCTCATTATCATCCTTCCCAAAGCTTGGAAGTGATAAAAATCCACAAGTTCCAAAAGCCACTTTTCTTCCTGATCGCTTCTAATAAGGCATCAATTTTGAGGCACGTAGACCATGTATAAAGGCACCAATCACACCCTGCTTTTGTCCCAGGTAGCCAGGCTCTCTTCCTGTGTTAAGTGTTTTGAAAATGGAATGTGAACACTCCCAAACAGTTATTACCTTCTCAAAGTGATGAATGGCAAGCCAGATTTCTCCTTGAGCATTGAACACACAGCCAAGGTTACTCCATGCAACTGCAAAATTGGGTTGCGTTTCAATTGCCTTCAAATAACAGGCCTTGGAAGGGTTAAAGATAGATACAAGGGGAGGGAATAATTGCAGAGAAAATTGAGAAAAACATTGTTAGTATACTTTCTCCAACCCGCAAAAAGTGATCCTGCAGTATAGGCTTGCTTGCGCCAAAACTAAAGGGTTGTAACAGCTGGCTGATCCTGCGCTGGCGCAAACCAAAACCCAAGGGCAAACCCACCATCCTCAGTTAGACTGATCTGCGCATCGTAACCCTTAACTCAGCCCAGGAAATCCCAGTCCCCCCCCCCTTCCTCCCTGCAGGGTAAACGCATCCCTGTGAAATCCAAAGCAAGCATCAGCTGCCGAAGCAACTTTTAACCCCGTGGCTTGGAAAGCAAGCGGAGAACGCATCTAAAGCAGCCGGATGACCGCTTGGCCAGGCCTTTCCAAAGGAGCCACCGGAAACAGGCAGCACATGCGACAGGTGCCTTGAAGGGCACAGCCTGCTCTCCACTCCAGGACTCTGCCCTGATCTTGCCTTTCTCCACATCTCAGCGCCGCCTTCAGCTTCCAAAACCTCAAACACCAGGTTTGCCCAAAGGTTCCGGTCCCTGCAATGCAAGCGCAAGACGCCGCAAGCGCTCCCTAACAGCGCGCCGCTGCGCTATCGCTGCAACCTGCACTGTGTAGAACGGCCCCGGAGACTGTGAACGGCCAGCCAGACGGATTAATCTACCAGAGCGGCCTCTGTGAAAACTGTCAAGTGTTCAATTTATGTCTGAAATCTGAATGCAGTTGCAAAGCCAATTGTATCGAAAATCCTACAGCACAGGGCTCGGGAAGCCACGCAGTTAGAGATGAATCATATCTGATCAACCATTCACAAGGGCGCAATCGCACGCAAGGCGCATTTCCGCTGCGCAGCCTTTGCGCTACTGCAGGATCACAGCGCAGCATCATCAGAAGAGCAGAACGCTGCAATCCAAACAAAGAAGAAAAAGGAAAAAAAATGAACAACCAGGAAGAGTTAGAAGCTTTTAACTATAGTAACTCCAATTATTTTTTTTTACATCTTTAATTTACTTTTACAATATATCTTTGAAAGAATTGTGGCTAGGACTATAAAATATTCTCTAACATTACTTGTTGTACATTAAATACTTAAACTGTTTCTGAAGCCACAAGACAGAAGATTCAGGCATGGAGGCAAATGGTTTTGCTGTGGCAGTTACAAACCCGTTACCATATTTCTCATGTGAGTTTTCGGTGCGTTCCTTGCTGGAAGAGGAGGAGGAGGAGTGTGTCTGCCCTAGATCCAGGCCTCGAGCTCCCTTCAGCGAGGCACCTTACGCATGGAATAGGAGGTTTCACCCACCTGAAACCTTCTAAATACAATATCAATGGTGAAAAACCAAAAACAAGAGAGAAAATAAAACAAGATCATTAGTAAAAAGTTCAACAAAGCAATTGAAAATCTCTGGATATGTCTAACACAGGGGTTCAGGACAGTTTTCTGTAACATGGGAGACATGCAGACGGGAAGGGGTTAATTGGAGAAACTGCAAACAGCAGGGCATTTGGAAGAAAGGCTCTGAAATTTCCACAAAACTTACATTTTACTTGAAATAGCAAACATTCTTGCTGGTTTGTTCTTACAAATGCACTGACAGCCAAAGAAATACATTGCAATTTATTTCAAGTATATGTGTATTATCTTGACGTCTTTCGTTATCTTGCCCTTTTTTGGTGGAATTCTCACATAAACCAGAGTCATACTTTCAAACTAGGTGTCTCCAAGCTCTGAAATAAAGAGGTCAGCAACCTAAAGCAGGCGCAGTGTCTTGGCCTATACCAGTCACACTAAAAGCTGCAGTGAAGTGCAGTCCACGTTAGCTGTCCACCCGACAGGCTGCGCATCGCTGGTCTTCTCAAAAAGACATTTCACTCCCACCAGCATCTGTTTCCGGGGCAGCTACACGGCCCAGCTTGCAGGGCCCAACCGCCAGCCCTTCGGGCAAGCCAAATCCCCTCCCCCACCCAGAGGCCCAGCAGTCAGCCAGACAGCTACACTCTCCGTACACTCCACTTGGTAGCATGCGCGCGGGGCTTGAAGCGAAGGACTGCCGCGGAGGTCCTTCTGGTTCCTCCAGACTCCTCACCCCTGCTGCGCAAATGCGTAAGGTGGCTTGTAACAAGACAATTCCCGGTTGTTTTCCTTTTTTTGCATTCTAAGTTTTTGTCATGCCAAGAGCCTCGAAACCCAGTCAAATTCTTGGTTAGAAACCAGACTGCTAGAAGCCACCTTTCCACTTAATGTAGCAAGTTTTTCTTTGATCAGGTCATTTTCCAAGCAAACCAACACTTTTATTCAACATTTGGGCAAAAATAATTGATTCGACGAATCCAAGTGCACCAATGCTGTTTGCTAGCCTTTCTTCCATGAACCATGTGGGGGCAGGGGGAGGGGGAGGGTTAAAGAATCTCTTTAATGCCATATTCATAGGGTAACATTTGATAAGGTTCTTCTACACTTACAAGCCACAAAGGACTTTAGAAGAGCATTCACAGGAAGCACGGACTAAGTCATTGGCTTGGCATCAGCAGGCAAGCCTCAGTTTGGGACCCATGTTATTTCCAGATCAGAGAGCAGTGGTGCCCCTGCCAGTCACTTCACCATAATGGATAGTCTAGTTCTGCAGCAAGACTCAGTGTTCAATTTCTCGCCTTAAAGCAAGGGTTAACACGGGCATGCCATATCTTGCCCTGCCACTACTCTGGGGCAATTCAGAGCCTTCAGCTTTCAGCCACGTCCTGGGACTCTTGGAGGTCAGCGGAGAATGGAAGACTTGGTGCAAGCGTTCACATTGTTCAAAAGACTGATTCTACAGAACACCTACCTTGGCTTCTTCCAAGCGACCCAGGGCTTTGAGCAGATTCCCCAGGTCACTACGCACACAGTACAAGTCCTGAAAAGCAAATGGGCTCTGTCACCACCAGCATAGCCGATCCAGGTCAACAGATCAGAAATGGAAAGTGAGAATACTGCAATAAAAAAACCCCTATCAACTAAGTTTCTAGGGTACTTTTAATAATCTTCTGTAAAGGGAGGACTGGAAGGGGTCAGCTGGAATCATAAAGCAAGTCTGCAAACAACACACCTCTATAAAATGATCCTGCTGGATAATAAACCTTCATATAGCTTTCACCACACAGCTTATGCACTACGTGTTGGAATTTACTGGGAACTGAGGAAACACTGGGAACTGTACTTGGAAGTACGGGAAGAGTGGGAGAGAATTAATGGGTGGCACCTGTCCTTGCAAAAGATGGGAACAAGCTGCTCAGGACAGCGAACAGAAACTCATCTGAATACCAATTCTCCCAACAGGATGGACTGGAGGGCTTCTCAAGGGCACCACACTGGGAAATGCTGGTTCACGCAAAGATCAAGGGTCCACTCATAGAGGAGCCTTAAGTGCACCATTGTCACCCCATAGCAATAAAGGGCTTTTAGGTGCAACCTTGAAGGGCCTTTCCAAACTTCTTTTGGAGAGATTGGCACCATCTCTACTCACAGGGTTGTACTGCAGGGCAGAAACGTAGGCCTGCACTGCCCCTTCCATGTCTCCTGCAGCTACCAAAGCAGCAGCGAGGTTAATGTATCCGTCAATGAAGTCTGGCTTGAGGCGAAGAGCATGCCGGTAGTGTTCGATGGCCTCCTGCAGCTGTCCACGTTCCTTGTACACATTTCCCAGATTGGAGTAGGCTTCGGCCAATAAGGGATTCTGCTTGATCGCCAAAGTGCTGAAGTGAGCAGACCTGGAGAAGACAAAGGGAAGGTTTAAGGTGCCTTTATCAATGTAGTAATTATTCACTGGACAGTAAGAACTATCAACAGAATCCAAGTTCAACATTTGAAAAGGTCATTTTAATTTGGATTAAAAAAAAATGCGGGTGGCCACAGTGAACTGCCATTCATTGGAGCACCTCTGCTCATCTTTTTGAGCCTGAGGGCTACCCAACTGGGTAGCCGTGACAGGCTGCACACATTCACTTCTTCCACGGAAGCCAATTTTAATCTTATTGCATCCAGTGAGCCCTGGAGACGGGCAGAGAAGCTGGGTTTCCACTTAAGCATCCTGCTGAAGAGAACAATGAGCAAAAGCTACCTTAATCTAGAGCACTGGCACAGGGCACATTATCTTCTCAACAATTACTGGAGCAGCAGCAATCGTAATCTCATATGCACGGTCTTAAGAACCAGGGACTGCTGATACATGACGTATCTTTTATTATGTATTACAGTAATAAGACAAACAGAAAACTTGTGTTACACAAATGCTATTTTCCAGAACAATGAGACCTGTTCACACACACACACACACAAGCTGATGTGTCATCTAATATGAGATGCACTTTTTAATACTGCATTGTTTTGGGATTCCTGAGAAGCGGCTGGTTCAGAAACATTCTCTTTCAGTTCAACACTTCTTGTTTCCTAAGTTCTGTCACCAGAAACTTTAGTTGAGGGTAGGATGTTCTTACAGTGGGGCTTCCTGCTTATTTAGTATATTCTGATATGTTCCATCAAATTTAAACAATGCAGAAATCTTTCGGGAGAGTTGAGTGGGACCATCAGAATGCCATCCCGGTGTCCAGAGCCTGTCTTTCTAAGCACTGCCCTAAGCAACGGGCAGAAAGGCACCAGCTTCCTTACCTGTCCAGTCTGCGGCACTGGAAGTGAATGGAGGACAGCAGTAAGAGCACCCCCGTGTTGTCCGGTTCTTGGCGCCAAAGCTGCATGCAGTGCCTCTCGGCTGCTTCAAAATCTCCTGCTTGATACTCCCGGTGAGCCAACTCCGCTAACCCTTGGAAGGAAAGCACACGTTTCGTTGGTTCTGAAGAATCACCAAAACATTCAGGGGAGGGGGAAGGAAAACAAAAAATTAGAAAATGGATAAACAATGGATAATAAAAATGGGTAAACAATGGTGTACAAATTAAAAGATGAAATGCCAACATCCAATGGGTATTTGATGAAGACAGAGACATATGACTTCCTAACTTGATGGTGAATGATGGTAATTGTGAAGCTTCAAAGATGTCAATCTTTTCCTTGACTAATTACTTGACCTCCCCCAATCTTAGCATCTTCAGCTTTGACTCAGCTTTTAGGCTCCCTGGCAATCTTTCACAGACACACTTTTTTTAAACAGGCCAATATTAGGAATATACCATCCTTCAACACAAGTCTTAATGTTAAAATAAAATGTTCCAAGTAAGAAAATAAAAACATGATTCCATGCAATGAAATGATTGCATACAGTAGGTACTGTTATGCGCCAAATAAACTTAACATTGCTGAGAAGACCTCCAGACTTTGTTCAGAGAAAGCTAGAGACCATTGGTTTTCCTGTGTGTTCATCATCTGTTGTCAGCTCCAGAGCAATATTTTCTCCCCAATAAAATCATGAGAGGGGAGATCATGAAACTCAACATTTGCTGGACTAGGAATCAGATTTTTCTAATACCCTTGAAAATTAAAACACTGAATGAAACAATGCCTAAAATTAATTCAAGTCAAATAAACTGTTATGACCCGAAGTGAATTATTTATCACAAACTACAGTATTACAAATAGTAAATAAGCCAAACAGTAGTTTGATAAGAAGTTGAACTCAAAGATGTTATCTTCAGAGAAGAAAAGGAAGATTTGCACAAGCTTTGCAAAAAGCCTCATAAAAGCTTGCACAACACTTCTCTGTAATTTTCCATTAAGATGGCAAGTTAGTAAATAAGTCATGGAATCAGAATGCCCACACTTTAAAAAAATAATGCAATTTCAACAGCATATCTTTATTTTTAAAAAAAACCACAACTTTGGGTTTGTTTGTTTTTAAAGCTGATTATCACAGCCCTCAAGGGACTAGGAGCTGCTTATTACTGAGGCCCAAACAGAAATTGTAGAGCAAAGAGACCAATTCTTTTCCTTTTAGCTGTTTTTCATCTGAACAATTTGTAACCTTCCCAAAGTGGTTTCTTCCTCTACTACCTAGTATATAATCATATCTGTAAAAAGTCATTTGCCCAAGATGTATTCAATAGCAAGAATTTCTTGGATAATTTTGAACGGTCTTCAACTCTTTAGCCACTTGAGAACAACCTTACACTATTATGTAATGGGGCAGTAAGATTCTATTCATTAAAAATTCATCCAGAAACCCTAGGAGGAAAACATCCATAGCATTTCACTTGTCTACAACAGGGAAGTAGGGACAGAAGACAAGCACCTCAAATACAAGGGTTATTCCGTATCTCCTTGCTATGCAAGCCAAGTAAAAAAAAGGGGTTATCAGAAGAAAGGTTATCATCTGTGGGGGGAAGCCACACCTCATAGAGGCGCTAAGACCACGCACTAATCTTTATGCATGAATTAGGAAATTTCCTTTACATTGTAGTTATACTTGAAGTGTACTATATTTGAAATGTTGAAGCATGAAACATTATACTGTATTTCATTATTTTCATTTGTGTGTATTATATTCCTACATGAATTTGTTTCAGTTATCGTAAGAAGCCAAACTTGCCCGAGAGCTTGCACCTACCCTTATCTACTGGCCACATGTGGCCCTAAGAAGGTCCCAGCCCCGAGGCGATGAACGAACAGCCGCTGCCCTGGGTAGGCAGCCCCGGGGGCATTGAAACCAGGGCCCCAGCCTGCCAGGACTCGCAACTGACCGTCCTCTGGGAAGAAGCAACCACAACCACAACCACCATGTTGTTGGGAAGGGAGCTGTGCATCGAGGGAGCCCCAAAGGCACCTTTAGCTACCCAGACGCTGCAGGAGGCCGTTCCGGGGCGGCCGCAGAACCAGAGGGAAGCGCTCCTTCGCTGGAAAAACACCGCACGGACCAACTGCGCATGTGCACGCGGGTCCCGCACCTGCCCCCCCTCCGCGCGGCCCATCAGCGAAGGCCCCCCCCCCCACCTTCGGAAAAGCCGGCGGCCCATCATCCCCGTTCCTTCCGCGAGGCTATAGTAGGCGGCCAGGAGGTTTTCTTAGCTGCTGCCCGAGGAGCCTCCACGTGCTTCTGCTGCTGCACATCGGGAAAACCGCCCGGCCGTCCTCGAGCGGAAGCATTCCCCTCAAGCGACTACGAAGGGCCGCTTCTGCTGAAGGCTCGGCGTTCCGGGCCTCTCGGCGCCCCCGCAGCCCTCGAGGCAAGGACGGCGCGGCTTTTCCCGGCGGCTCCCCGCTCTCGCCTCGTGACGCGCCCCATCCCCCCCCCCGCCCGGCAGAGGCCTTCTCGGAACCGCCGCTGGCGCTACGGAGCCCAGGCGACGCTCCCCAGCCCGCGAACGGCGGGAGGCGCGGCGACAGGTACCTGTGCTGTCGGCCACGTTCCCCACGGACGCCGCCATGGCTCTGGCAACCGCCTGGCTGGCAATCGGCCTCGCTCCCCGCCGGCTCCCTCGCGCCTCCTCAGGCTGCGGCTCCCGAAATGGCGGTGGCAGCGCGCAAGGAGACGACGCCTGAGCGAAGCGCCTCGCCGGATCTTCTTTCTCCTGTCCACGAAATAGCCCCTGGAGCTCGGGATGGGGGTAATGTGGTTCCCTCCCACAAGGGCGAGATTTACGGGGAGCGCGCTGCGGGATCCGGGGCCTCCTTCCCCTCGCTCCTCCGACGGGCCCAAGTAGAAAGGCAGCTCTCCAGGCACCGTCTCCGTACTCCTCCGCCGGACGCTTCACTGCGCAGAACGCATGCGCCTTAGTTGGTCTGCGAGCATTTCCCCCCCCCCTAGGGGGGCAGGGACGGACAAGGGCGGGAATTCTATTACGACACGGGGGGGGGCGCGCCG
>JAOYMU010000020.1:41522999-41539000 GCA_025802295.1 Psammodynastes pulverulentus
AGTTCAGGGAAAACCCTAAAAACATCCCCCCGCCCGGCCTCCCATAATCCCCACCCTCCAAGAGGTGTTCCCAACCCCCTAAAGTATCCGTCTATCCTTCCATTAAATCCCTCAATTTACCCTCCAGGGAACTTCCGCAGGGAAGGAATTCTGCAGCTGTGGGGGTGAGCGGAGGAAGTTTCCCTGAGCAAACCCCACAGATACGCTGATAAAGAACTCAAGGGCTCATTGGGGCAAAGGACTCCTGTGGGCTCAGCCACAAACCGTGCAGGAAAGGTGCCACAGGAAGGTGCCAGCCAGTCCCCCCCTCCTCCCCCGAAGGCTACTCACTTGTTCTGCAAGTCAAAGATGCGCTGGCATTCCTCCTTGTAGCGCTCCTGGTGTTCTGCCACAGAGAAGCGGGACCCTCGGGCAAACTTACTCATGGGACCCTCGCCTGAGCGGGCCTGCTCAGTGGACATGGTGCGCACGACGTCGATCACCTCCCAGCGGGAAAGCTTCTTGATCTGAGGAAGGAGAGTCATTGGCTGCGGAGGCCCCGCGGAGGCTCAACCCAGAGGAGAAAGCCCCCTGCCCGCACCCACCTCCTCTTCGGGGACTCCAAACTTGCGCAAGAGCTGCTTGGCGTTTTTCAGGGATAAGCGCCGGAGATCGGCGTCTGTCCCTGTGACCGTCTTCTTCACCGGTTGCGGCTCCTTGTCGTCCTGCTGGAAAAAGAGCAAGGAGCTTCCATCCCGGTCTCAGCCCTTGATTTCAAGGACTCCAGAACCCCAGCAGCTTCAGGATCCGGCAGGAGGTTCCCCAGGCCGCCTCTGCAGGCGAATGGAGCAGCCAGCCCTGGGGGACTGCCTAGGCACTGCTGGTGCCATCCGGGTCCTCCTCTTACCTTCTGCTGTGTCGGCTTGTTCGGGATCTTGACGTAGGAGAAGC
The DNA here is from genome assembly GCA_025802295.1 of Psammodynastes pulverulentus. NCBI lineage: Eukaryota > Metazoa > Chordata > Lepidosauria > Squamata > Psammodynastidae > Psammodynastes > Psammodynastes pulverulentus. Next base: position 41,523,930 of record JAOYMU010000020.1, read on the forward strand.
CTTCACCACAGCCTGTCGGGTCGGCTACCCCGGTAACTTCTAGGAGGCATTTCCCTTTCATGGCCGCAATAAAAGCCCGGGTGGTGTTCCAGGGAGCTGTGCGCACCTACGTGGAACCAAGACGGGGGAGAGAGGCTTGGCACTGCAGAGGGAAGAAGGGCTCCTCTGAGAGTCCGGCTGAGAACCGCCTCCCCCCCCCCCCCCTTGGGGGCCCAGCTGTCCTTTGCTCTACCTCGTCATCGATCTTCATCTGGAAATCCTCCTCGTTCTCTTCCTCCGGGGCAAAGAAGGATTTCTCTCCGTATCCTGCATCCTGAGACAGAGACAGAGACCTCCTAAGAGGCCCGTCGAGGGCACAAGGGGAACCTGATGCCTCCTTTCTCCACGCAGAGGCTGCAGCTCCAGGAGGCCCCACCTCGTCCCACACCCGTGCCTGCCCTTCCCTCCCCTGTGGGTGCCATCGTCCCAAAGCGGCCAACAGCAGGCAGGCCCACCGACCTGCTCTCAGGCCCCCTTCCAGCTCTCCTAGAGCAGCCCAGGGGATCCGAGCTGCTTCTCCCCGCAGCCAAAGGGAAGCAGCACTGAAGGCCTGGTGGGACCCAAGAAGCAGAGCGAGGCTTCTCTTTTCTCCAACTTGCTGAGAACATATTAAACCAGGATTTTGAAATTTTGGTTTGATGAAGAAGAGAAAAAAACCCCACAGACTCACGCATGCCATTAAACTGTAAATGGGCAAGTACAGGCACCAAAACAAGCCAAACAAGCCAATCACAGGGAAGGTTAAAACGATGCCCGAACGGCTGAGGATGATCCCCAAAGTCCTGGGCAGGGCGGGGCGGCCTCCGAATCCCTGAACTCGGCTCACCTTCAGGCGCTGCTCAGCCGAAATCATGCTGTAGTAGGCACAGCACTGCTCCGGAGACACCATCGCTCGGATTTCCTCCTCGGTCGGCAGCCGGAAGTCGGGTTTCAGGACCCACCAGTTGGAGTCCAGCCCTGAAGAAGCAACAGCCCCCCGTGAGCCTGGCCAGGAGGGAGGAGGGGGCGGCCGCATGCCTGTCTCTCAGACCGTCCTTTCCTACCGGTGCGCTTGAAATCCGCGCAGAGCTTCAGCCGCTTCCGGATGCTGCTCTCAGAGTGGGAAGGAAACGCCTTCTTAATGTCCTCCATGCGGATTCTCCGGGGTCGGTCTCGGCTCTTCCAGAAGAGGCGGTAGATGAAGACCTAGCAAGGACGGCAGTGAAGTAGCCAGACGCTCAGAGAGAGAAGGTCCTCGGAAGGGCCTTCCCTCCCATGCTGCTCTGCACCCCCTCCTTCCATCAGGGGAGGGGAGGGGGGGGGTCCCAGCGCCCACACGAGTCAAGGCAGAGTTCAGTCCTATCTGTCCAAACTACGAGCCATCCTGCAAGCCAGAATAGACTCAGAACCGGGTCGGTCTGTTTCCCAGCTGTTCTTCAGCACGTGCGGGTGAGCGGCAGGCATGGCTCCCTTCCCAAATTATTTTTTCCACTTCCCCCAAAAGCTGCTCTCCCCAGAAACACACCTGCAGGAAGTCTCGGATGTGCGTATTGGCCCGTTTGGAGTTGGGGCCGGGGACTTCAAAGAGAGGACACTCCTGGCCCACCACAAAGATATCCACCAGCTCCCGGATGTAGTAGCCCTGGCGCGTCCGAATAATGAGGAAGTCTGTTTCTGGCATCTTGTGGAGGTAGATCGGAGCCCGGAAGAGGTTGTTCTCAAATGCCTGACAAGCAGAAGGAGCCGTTCAAGCCACCCAGAGGAGCAGCAGCAGCAATTCCTTGGCTCTCTTCCCACAGGCACAGCCGCCTGCCCCAAAGGAACCCCTGGCTTGGTGATGCTGCTGCTGCTGCTGCTGCAACGGGGAAGGTGGGTGGAGTTTCAAAGCGCCCACCCGCCCGCCCAGAGGCCTCACCTGCAGGAGCTGGCCAGGATGAAGGGAGCCCAGGAAGGGGGACGTGTGGCAGTACACGGTCTCTCCGTACTTGCAATCCGGGGCACCGGGATCCTTGCCCGGTTTCTGCCAGGAGCAAGAGGGCTGAGTGAGCGAGGGCTTCCTCAGGGGAAGTCGGGCCCTGCAGCCCAAGCCCCGGACTCACCCGCTTGTAGTAGTTCTTGATCTTGGTGGCCATGCCAACCTGCATCATCAGGGGGGCGTTCTCCTCACTGTACTCGGCCAGGATGAGGTCCCCGTCTTTGCCTGTGAGGTCCTGGGGGGTGCGCATGAAGAACATCTCCCCACCGCCAGAGGCCTGGCGCTCCTGCTCTCTCATCTGGGTGCAACACGAGGAGCACACAATACATAGGCATCCGTCTCAGTGGGGGCAGAGCGGGAGTCTCTGCAGCCCGAAGCCCCCAGATGAGCAAGGGTGCTGGGCAGAGCCACCGAGACCCTTACCTTGGCCTTCTTCTTGATGTGCTTTAGCAACGGCTGCACCGCGTGGGGCCCGGGTTGCGACAAGGTGCCAAAGGAGTACTTCTTCAAGGGAGGCCGGTGGAACTGCCGCAGCTTCATGGGGCCCATGTGGGTGGGGAAGAAGGGCTGGCGCAGCTCCACCGCAGGAATCGAGTGCTGCACCAGATCAGAGAGAGGCACGATTTCGGCATGTCCCGAAGAACAGCTGGGCCCCCGTCGAACACCCTTGGCTCAGGGAAGCCCCCCCCTCCCACGAGCTGCTCTGGTTGCCTCAAGTTCTGCAAACCAATCTTGTGGGCACATTACGGCAGCCGAGTCCCTGGTGCCCACACGTGACGCCTTGGCAGAAAGCTAGGCTTGTATTAGGCCCAAGAAGGCACTTTGGCACAAGCAGGCAAGTAACTGGGTTGCATAACGTATCATGCAAAGCCGTGGTTTAATTATGGCTTGCTTGGTAAACCAGAACTATCACGTTTGCCAAATAGGTTCGGCTGAGAGCCACAGTTGTAACCCCAAAGGCTGGTTTAGGTTGGGGTTTTGTCCAAACCAAGCAAAGCAGGCGAGCGAAGCCCAACCGCATCGGTTTCCAACCTGGATAATGTTGCCGCCAAAGGTTCCCCGGAGGCCCTGCTGCTTGGGGTAGTAAAACTCATCATTGGAGAGATTCCAGGGATCCTTCACTTCCGGCTGAGACATATTCTGGAGTGGAGACACGGGAGCAGAAACAATATATATATATGTATGTATCAGAATTTCCTCCCCTTCCTGCTCTATTTCTTCTCTAATGCAGAAGAAAGGGAGCCCTCTCAAACCTGCTGGGGCTCTTCCTTAATAACCCCCGTTTTGCCCAGGAGGATCCGGCTTTTCTTCAAAGAAGACTCTTTCTTGTTCTCCTTGGAGGGGGAATTGAGCGTCATCTCTTCCTTTTCATCGGGAATTTCTAGGAGGAGCATAGGAGAAAACTGGGCCTGAAACCCTCAGTTGATGAACCGTGCAGAGGCCGACTTGGGCTGCCACAAGAGACCCTGGAGCCCTGAAGCCAAGGATCAGCCCCCTGCCGGATCACCCCAGTTCCCCAGAGGCTTAAAGGAGAGGTTTTCTTAGGGAAAAGATAGGGAGACAGTTTAACTGTCACAGCCCCACCCAGGAACCTTGGCGTTTGCTCTGAGGATTCTGTTGAGAGCCTCACTGACTCTTCCCCCAACTCCAGGATGCTTTCAGGGATTCAGGTTAACTAAAACCCTGTGCTGGGAAGATGACCCAGGCAGCCTCCCATCTCGGTTTACTCACTCTCCTCTTAGGACACCAGAAGGCCCCAGAAAGCAGCAGCCCCCAGCCAGAAGACAAGAACGTGACTTTTGTAGATGCTACCTAGGATGATGTTTTCATCGTTGGGGTCCAGGGTCAGGATCGGGGGCATCAAGACCCTGTCCATCGCGTTGTCATCCCAGATGATGTTGTCCTCCCAGCGGCCGTAGACCAGCTCTTCATTGTCAATGGGGAAAATGGAGAACCACGGCTTGTCTTCATCCAGGCCTGCCGGGGCAACGAAGTGTGAACGTGAACGCCAGACAGCTGGAGGCCGGCAAGTTTCTCCCTCCCATCCTTGTGCAAGGTTGCCCCAAAGGTGTTTTTTCAACACCCGATTAACCAAAGAACCCAATCAAGGCAGGGATGATGGGGAAGAGGCTCTGCTTGCAGATCTTTGCTTGTCCGGCTCCTTCTGCGGACTTCTACAGAGCCCCTCCTGCCGTGAGACCCTTCCTCCTCCTCCTCACCTTGCTGTTCAGGCAGCTGCTTCTCTTTGCCCTTAGCAACGCTCAAGACTCCAGCCACACTGGGCTTCTGCACCAGGGGGACTGGCAAGTTGAGCAGGGAGCCGCTTCGGTTCAGCCCTGCCAACAGAAGAAGCAAGGAAAGCATCAGCAGAGGCGGAAGCAGCAGAGCCGAAGGCAGGCAGGCAGGCAGGCAAAAGGCTGCCGTACCTTGCTGGGCGTTGTAGGCCGTGGCGTTTCTAGTCATGCTGGAAGGCAGCCAGCCCGCCAGGCTGGCTCGCTGGGTCTTGGTTCCTTTGTGCTTGATGTCCTCTCCGTTCCAGATCACGTCATCCTCCCACTGCAGCTGCGTTACCATCAGGAAGTGCTCGTCGGCCAGCAAGTCGTCCTTCTCAGCTGCTGAACTCTACAAAGTGAAAATAAAGGCTCATCGAGCACCGACTCACCTCCCGACTGCCAGCGAGGCACTGCCCTGCTTCGCAACTCACCTCCTCTTCCTCCTCCTCTTCCCTCAACTTGAAGCCATAGTCAAAGCCGCTGCCATCTTCAGGGATGCCCAACATGTCGTACCAGAGTTGGGCAGGACCGTAGCGCCATTCTGACACTTTGGGCCTGGTGTCAGCTACTTTGTCCGCATCTCCGGTCGCCTGGGAGAACTTGGACTCCACAGGAGCCATCATGGTGATCTGAAGGATATGTGGGTGTCAGAGAGTCCAGGGAGGGAGCCAGAATGGCCCCTCCAGTTCCACAGACGCACCTCGTCATCTGACAGACACTGCTCCGGGGGAGGGGGAGGGGCAAATTCATACTCCCAGGGGGATTTGCCTTCCGAGCCCGGCTCAGCATTGGCTTCCCCCTCCGGGAGTTGTGCTTCGGGAACTGACTCTCGGTGTTTCTTCCTGCGCTTTCGCCGTGCACTTCGCCAGACGGATGGGACGTTCTTTCCAGGGCCGAAGAGGCGTAGAAAGCGAAGCACCTGAGAGAGAGAGAGAGAGAGAGAGAGAGAGAGGAGGAGGGAGGGGTGGAACTGGCAAGAAATGGACTTCCAGCATTTCAGATGTCTGAAAGATACAAAGCGGAGATGGTCGGTTGGCAGAATCTTGGGGGGAAGGGGGAGCACCATGCTGGCTGACAGAGGCGGGGAGAAAAAGAACCGTGGAGTCAGCCATAGACTTTTAACCAGTTGCTCTGCCAGAAGAAAATGTCCTCTGGCTTTTCTAGATCACCACAGATACCTTTCAGAATCCTTTGGGACCACAAGGGAAGGAAAAGTAAGCACCTCACAGCCCCAGGAGGACAACCCGGGTGCCTGGAACCTGAGGCCCGAAGCATAGAGCTTGTCCACAAGGCAGGTCAGAGAATGGCTTGCCTCCCCTCCAGCTCTAACCTTTCCAGGCCGGAACTCAGGGAAAAGGGCAGTCACGCTGGGCAGCTGCTTGGTGGCATCTCGCTGCATGATCCCGGCAAGCGGCAGGGTGAGCTTCCCTTCCTTCAAGTCGGCCTTCCTTAAGTCCTGGGAACCCGTCTCCGATTCCGAGTCAGAAGAGCTGCTGAAGTCCATTTTCTCCAAAGCGGCAGAAGAAGGAGCAATGATGGAGGGCAAAATGATTCCATCCCCCTCTTCTGGCCCTAAGAAGGAAACAGCCATCTCAGCCAAAGGGAGCCCTGCTTGCCAAGGCCCCCATGACTGAAAGAGCCCCAGCCACACATGCAGCAAACGGAATCTAGCATTGTGGGGATCCATGGGGGCAAAACCCCTCAAAGAGGATTCACAACAGAGAAACACTGTAGGTGGGGGAAAAGGATTTAAAAATCTTCAGCCCTGGCTAGATAAACATGCAAACCTTTGTAAGTTACAGCTTGCAAGGTCCTTTCTCATCAACCCTGCTAGGCTCATGTCACCAAATAAGTACCTGAGCTTCAGGAACTAGAGAGTGCTTCCTCCCAGACACACCCAGGCTCCTTACTGGACTGCCCATCTCTCTCCCGACTGCCCCACAGTACATACGCACCAGAGGCTTCTGCCTCCTTCTCATCTTCCTTCTTCAATGGCACCGGTGGGGGAGGAGGGGGAGGCATCAGCTTGGAATCAATGTCTTCTGAGTCGGCATCGTAGTCATCCTCGTTGTCATCTGAGGAGAAGAACAAAGGAAGTCACTGGATCGCCCCTCCATCACCTTCCCCAATCCGAAAAGTGCTGTGATCCTCTTGCTTCAGAGCCAAGAGAAGAAATCGCTGCCGTCAACCACCTGCTCTCCGAACGGGGTGCAGATTGCCCATGGCCTGCCGGTACCTGCGGCTCTCATCTTCTGCCACCTCAGTAATATCAGAATAATCCACAGCATCCTCTGTGCTCTTGACCCAGCCTGCAAGGGGAAAAGACCTTGAAGCCACAGGTTGCAAGGGGGCATTGGGCCTCCTCCGCCTCTCAGGCCCTGAAAGGAAACACCTTTTCGCTTTGCACTGGAAGCACTGCTGAGGACACACCCAGGAGATCACCAATCTGAATCCACTTGCCCAAAGGACCCTTTGCCCACCAGCGCCTTAAGCGGGAGCCAGCCTCCCACGCCCCTTCTGCCGCTTGCTGAGCAGCCCCTCTGGCCTCCCTGCAGACAGAAAAGCTGGTCCCCCCCAGAGCCCACCACCCAACCCCGGGGAGGGCATCGGAGGCAAAGGCTGGGGGTCCCCCTCATGCCCCTCACGCCCGTGCCAGCCTCACCCTCCTCATCCAGCTGGGCTCCGTCGGCCTCGGAAGCGTCGTCTTCGCTGGCGGTGATCTCAGTGATGAGGCTGCCCAGGCCCAGCGCCCCGAGCCCGGCCAGGTGCTTCTTGGACTCCTAGAGGAAGCGGGCAGAGAGGAAGCGGGTTGGCTCCGCTCCGTCCCTCGCAGCCCCGCCGGGGAAAGAGCCCCTGCCCGGCGCCCACCTGGTCCAGCAGCCCCTCGCCCTCCAGCTGGCCCTGCTCGTTGATGTTCCCGAAGAGAAAGCCGGCCAGCGAGAAGGGCGCCGCTCTCCGGCCGCCGCCGCCGCCCGTCTCCTCCTCGCTCTCCGAGTCCGACATCGCCGCGGAGGTCCTGCCAGCCCCGCCGCCGGAAGCGGAAGCCCCTCTCCCGGCGCAGGAGCCGCCACCGACAGCGGCCCTAGAGCGGCCCGTGCCGGCAAGCGTCGCCTCCGCCTCCTCTTCCGGTCTGCTGGTTAATTGTTCTCAGATTTCCAGGTTGCTTCTTTCTTTCCTTGGTTTCCACCCGTTGCTGCTTCTGCTTTGGAGAATCGGTTAAGCCCCCTCAAATACTGCAACAGGGCTATCACGTCACCCCTAGTCCTCCTTTTCTATTCAACTAGATAACACATCCAATTCCTGCAACCGTTCTTTGTATGTTTTAGCCTCCAGTCCCCTAATCATCTTTGTGGCTCTTCTCTGCACTCTTTCCAGAGTCTCAACTGGATGCAATATTCCAAAGCATTATAAAGCAGTACTAACACTTCACATATTGATTCTATCCCTCTGTTAATGCAGCCTAGGACTACTTTGGCTTTTTTGGGCAGCTGCTGGCTCGTATTCATCGTCCACTAGGACTTCACTTGAATATGAGCCACATCCCACACCGAAACGATGGGGGGGGGGCAGTTGATGTGATCCCTCCAGCCCCTCCCCTCCCTTCTAGTATGGCTGGGAAGCCCAGAAGCTGAGAGCCATGGTTGAGGGTCCAGCCAGAATCTGGGGTTCCAGAAGGATTGCGCGAAAGATCACCCTCCTCGTCCTGCCCCCTCCCATAATAAAGAACAACAGCAAAAGAACCAAGAAACTGCTTTATTACAATTTCATTCAGCATAATTTAAAAATAACTCTGTTAGTTGCCGTACAAATGTACTTTAAACCGTAAAATCAGTTGCCAGTGTATGTTGGAAGTACCACACGATGAGGCTGTCCACTCCCTGAACCTCAACCGTCATTCGAACCAGCCCAGCTCTGCCTGGAGAAGCCTTTTTCCCCAGGGAGAGTCCAGTCCCACATCATCAGGCTCAGGCGGGAGGAAGCTTGGAACACCAGGAAGGCATTCAGAAGACGTTTGGCAGTGCCAGGGAGACCAAGCTCTCGTGTCACATCACAACCTGGTTGGAAACAGTTATCGCTACATACCCTGAGGATGGTCAGATGTAGGGCAAAAGTTCCGGCCCAGAATCTCAGCTGGGGCCAAAGGAAAAAGGAGACCGCAGCATGGCCAACATTACAGCAATCGAGTGAGACTTGCGCGCCGAGGACGAGAACTACACCAGATTTGCTCCTGGGCTAAGTCACCAATCTCGCTGCGACGTCAGCATCCATGCAAAAAGGACAGCTCCCAAGTATCACCATTCCACATTCAGGCAAAATTTCCTGGTCACCAGTGCAGATCAGGATCGCAGGCAGAATAAGAACGTGATTCTTTGGAAGAGGGGTTGGGAACAGAGCATTACATCTCAGCATTCTCTCTAAGGAGAGGCTGCTCAAAGCATTTTATCCAGAAAGCGATGCTGTCAAGCATCAGGCTTTCCTTAATCAGCTGAAGATGCCCAACGATGGACACAATCAAGAGTTTCTTACTGTTGCAAAAAGAAACAAATTGCATGATGCTAAATAGAAACGTGTGTTTCTAAGAAGAAAAGTTGCATAATTCATTCATTCTATAGAAGGCAGTTAATATTTCAGGCAATGTTAGACTCATATGCATCTTTATGGGGACCCAATGGCCTAGAAAAATTTTAAGCTTCCACTAAATCAGTGCATCAGTTTAATAGCACTCACGCCTGAATGTTTAAAAGTAGTTATTGAGTTTTATCTGTAAGGGGGAAAGGAGAACAGAAGGCACATAAATCGGCTGCTTTGAAGCAGCGCAGCTTTTGAAAGGTTTGATGGCCAAGACCTTATCCTGCATAGCAGACAATTTCTTACCCCAAGACTCAGTCACAAGGCCAAAGGGTAATTGTGGCATTTAAGCCAAGAAAAATGCCAGTGCAGAAAAACCATCAGAGTGCCTGATGTCAGCCAGCACAGTGAATCCAGGCCTGCTGTGTGTGTTTATATGTGTATATGGGGGGAAGGGTGCAATGTGGAAACAGAAGATTTTTTATAGTTCAGCTTTCCAAGCCTTGAAAGCCAAATAACTACTGCCAGATACCAGAGCTGTTCCACGAAGAACCCAGCCTGGCTCTTTGATTTCATAAAGACCCTCCGGGGGTTGCTCATCCCTCAGTTTGCAAGGCCTGTTGACATGCCTGCCTGCCATGATGGAGAGATTTTAAAAATTGTATGCTTTTGAAAACGGTGACGGACCGATTCTGCTACTGGAAAGGCACAGCCCTGCCCTGCATGCGACTGGAGAGGAAGCAACACTGATGTGAAAGCAAAGCAGTTCAATGCCTCCTTCCGAAAAGACTCTCCCTTGAGCAGAGAAACCCTTGGCTTTGAAGGCACTCCCGAGCTTCAGACTCCTCCCCAGAAGAGCTGGAAAGTTACGTAGGGACACACAGAGAGTTCACCTGGAGGCGGATTCTTAAGGCTAGAGCCAATACGTTCATTTCTGTTGGCTCAAAGGGGCAGCTGGACTGCAGGAGGACTTGCTGAAAGAAAGTTCTCTTTAAAGCATTAGTGCAAGAGGCCATTAGTTAAGGAGAAGGACCGCAAACACCCCACGCCTTCAGTCTGCGCTGCCCTCGTCTTGCTGACTACAACAGCAGGCACTTCTTGGAGTTCTTCTTTGTCACTGGATAGAGAACGGCGCGCACGGCTTCTGCGAATACTTCCCTCACCCCTTCCTGGTTCAATGCTGAACACTCCAAGTATTTGACTGCCCCGATTTGTTTGGCTAGCGAAGTGCCCTGCTGGGGGGTGGTAGGGCCCAGGCTTTGTTCCTTCAGCTTTTTCACGGCCTCCGCATTACTCCGCAGGTCCCTTTTGGTGCCCACCAGGAGGATTGGCACGTTGGGACAGTGGTGGGAGACCTCAGGATGCCATTTGTGTCGCACATTGGCGTAAGAGGAGGGGCTGCCGATAGAAAAGCAAATCACAAAGACGTTAGTCTGCGGGTAGGAGAGGGTGCGCAGACGGTCATATTCCTCTTGTCCGGCCGTGTCCCAGAGGTTAAGGCTGACCATCCGCCCGTCCACCGTCATCTGAGCGCTGTAGTTATCAAAGACGGTGGGGATGTATTCCTCCGGGAAGGCATTGGTGGTGTAACTGATGAGTAGGCAGGTCTTCCCCACGGCACCATCTCCGACCACCACGCACTTTATGGTCTGCATTCTTTGGCTTGCGAGAGTCCCCTGCAAACAGAGATACAAATTAGAGCAGGGGTCCCCAAACCCCGGTCCGTGAACCGGCACCGGTCCGTGGCCTGCCAAAAGCCGGGCCGTGCAGACAAACGAAGCCCCATCCATGGGATGCAGGCCCCTTCCGGTCCATGAAAAAGCCTCTCTCCGCGGAACCGGTCCCTGGCACCCAAAGTGGGGGGGGGCGCTGAATTAGAGGGAAGGCAATCTGTGGAAGGAAATCTTTTCTGAACAAAGAACCACCTGGAGACTTTAAAATGCAGGCGGCCAGAAAGGGTCACTGGGGCTGGGCAGCTTCTTTGCTGTGGGGCAGGAGAAACCTGCCTCTGGTGAGCGGCATCAGCATCATAAAGGGAACATTTGCAGGGGCACTGGAAAGGAAAAACCTCACTTCCCACCCTGCCAGAAAGAATACTGGGCCTACAGAACTAGAGAGAAGCATGGCAGGTGCAGAGACATCTAGTCTCCAAAGCTTTCTACTTTACGGTCTTCAAAAGTTTGCTGCCCAAACATGATCCAGGATCTATTTAGCAGCCGGAGGCAAGAAAGGTTTAGAGCATGGATGGTGGAAGCTCAGAACCTTTGGTGCTACCGGCAGAGGCGTTCTGCTAAGACAGAGAGAACCAGCACAAAAAGCTAAGCGCAAGTTATTGCACAATTGGGCTTGTGGACAGAAAATCCACCTTGTTGAGGCCGTAGTCCCTGAAACAGGGGAGGAAAGAGGAGCATTTGAGCCGATTCCCAGCTCTTTCCAGCAGGCAGTTTGCGCTTCCAAGTGGGGGTTGCCAAAGCAGCTCAAACAAGCAGGGGCCTGCCAGGCTTTTCTTCAGAGGTGCTACTTACTTCTCAAATCTCGGTTTCTTGCCAGGCACAAAAGCAGCCTAGAAGATCTCCGGTCCCGAAGAGCCAGGATGGCCCCACCGGACAGGGAGGTCGCGGGAAAAGAGGGCCAGGAGTCCCTTGGGAACCTCTCTTTCAAATCCTCCCCCCATGCTAATTTCCCCGTCTGAATCCCCTCGAGGGACGGAGAAAACCCGCTGCGAGTCCGCTCATAGTTCTGCTAAGCAGGACTGGGTGAACAGCGCTTGGCGGCTCCGTCCACCCGACTCCTAAGCAGGAAGCCGCGGCCGCGCACAGCTCGCTCCAAGGAGGAAGCCGGCCGAGGTCCCCGAGCTCCCCAATCGCTTTGCCCGGCAGCTGCGGCCCATCCGCCCAACGGCAGCTGGCGGGCAGCCCCGCAGGACCGGCCTCGGCCAAGCAGCCTCGGTTCTTCTTTCGGCAACGGGCCCGCCGCCCCCGCGTGGCCTCGCAGCCCGGAGAAGGGAAGGGAGGGAGCCAAGGCGGCGAAGCCCGGAGGAGCCGCTCTTCCCGCGGACGGAGCGCTCATCCGCCACGCAGCGCCGCGCCCGACCTCGCCGGCACCCGAGCGGCTTGCCCGGGCCGAGGCCGCCTCCGCGGTGCTTATGATCCGGGCGGGCGGGCCCTCCGCCCCAGGCGACCCGAGGCCAAGCCGCGCCCTCTGGCCGGCCGCCTCCCTGAAAGCCGCCGCGGGCCCGGAAGAGGCGGCTGCTGGAGGAGGGGCGGGCAGGGCGGGCGACCGGGGTCCGGCCGGGCTTACCTGCGTGCCGCGCGCGCCTCCCTCGCTGCCTCCCGGGCGCCCCCCGCGCAGCCGCCGCTACCGCCGGCCAAAGTCGAGCTGGAAGCGGCTGTGGGAAACCGCGCCCCCCGCGCCCGGCCACGCACTGGGCATGCGGAATCAAGCCCCAACCCTTCGCGGGGGAAAGACCAATGGCGCGGCCCGTCCGGGCCTGCCGGGAAGCGTAGTTTCTCTACGGTGGCCGCGAAGCCTGTCCTTCTTGGGCTCGCGCGCGCCGCCTGCAGGTGGACGAAGGGTTGGGCGCACGATGCTCTGGGGCTCTGTGCGAGGCTCCCTCCGACTCGGCGTCCCTGCGCTTCTGCTGCCGCCTTGGCCGCTGGCAAGAGAGAAGCGCCGCCCTGCCTGCTCTGACCCGGGGCGTCGGCGCATTGGAGCCGATCGCCGGGCTCGCGGGGTGTGGACGGGCGCCCGCTCTCCTCGCGCGTGTCAAGCGAGGCTGCCCTGGGCGGGAGGGCGGGGCGGAGCGAAAGGAGCCCCCGGGGAGCAGCCAAAGCCCCAAAGGCCGCGCTAAATCCCAATAGAAAGTGACTCTTCCGCGGTAGCCGCCGGGAGGCTGGGTTTACGCTGGGTGCTTTTGCCCAGTGATGGAGCCCAGGCTCTTCACCCTCACCGTAGTCCTGCAAGCGGCATCGGAGCGGCTGCAGACTTTGCGTTGCCTTGCAGCAGGGACAGCGGTGCCATCCTTACACAAGGAGCTTCCCTGGCTGAACCACCCAGAGGGCGCCTGCACGGGAGCCTGAAAAGTAGCGGAAACCCAGGTTGGCCCTGTTGCCCTGGGAGATGGTGGCAGTCTCTGAGGGTGGGGGTTTCTAAACTACCCAAGCGGTACCCAAGCAGCAGCGCAGCGGGGGATGATTCCTGCAAAGCTGATTTCCAGCTGAGCCTCTTCCTTCCCCGCTTGGAGAGAAGGGCATCCATCTTCCAGGGTGCTTCTGCCTTTTCAGAAGATGCGTTTCTTTGAAAAACAGCCAGCAGAATAATTCTGATTTTTGGGGTTAATGCCAGTCGCGTGGACTGTGGAGACCTTGCTTGGCATACCTGGGTGCCCAGGGGATGAGGAGGCGTTCCCTTCCTACCTGGCTGCTGCACACATTGGAGGGCCAGTACATGGCAGGGCCCCGTCATCGCCAGTTTGTACTGGGAAAGAAATCTGATCAAGAGCATGGCTGCACCAAGCTCTGGCAAAGACAGGAGGGAGGGTCTGCACAGCATACACACACACGCACAGCCAAGCCACTGGTGGGCATGCTCCCTGGCCAGAGGCCTCTGACTTCCTCCCATTGAAAGAAGCTGCTTTTATTTCAGGACAAGACAGGGTCCTTCCACGGGGTGAAACTCTCCCAGGTGGGGCTGTCCTCCTGCAGCCCCAGAGCCACCCGGCCCCCTCCTGCTCTCAGCCAGGCTCAGCTGCCCCTCAGTCCTCGTCCTCAGACCAGTCCAGGCTGTCGTCTGACTCCTCCAGGGGGGCTTCCGGGGAGGTGCCTGCTGTGGCCTCCTCCTGGGGCGGTGGTTGAAGGGCCTCGGCTCGGCTCCGCAGCTGCTCCAGCCTAGCCCAGGCGACGGGGCTCGCTTTCTTCAGGGCGATTTCCACCTTGGAAGGCAACAGGCTGGTGAAGCTCTTCTCCACGTTGATGACCTGGAAGGAGAGCCAGCAGGAAGTCCAGCTGGATCAGGCACCCCCCCCCCCCGCCAATGCCTGCAGTGGCTGTTCTGGCCCTCTGAAGGCGGGAAGGTGGCCTGGAGCCTCACAAACGGAGGATCTCCCCCCTCCCCAGCCTTTTCATAGGTAGTGATGGAAGGAAGAGATCATTTGGAGTGGGGGGGGGTCCTCAAAAGAAGAAAGCGAGCCACGTGAGCCAAACGTACCCCCCAGAGATCCAGCTGGGCCTGGAAGAACTTCTCTCCCTCAAAGGCTACCCGGATGTCCAGCTGCAAGACAAGAGGAAGCCTCCTCAGCCCCCAGTCCTGCCGCAGGACCTCTGCCCTGTCCTGCAAGGGGGGGGGGTGTCGCAGGGCCCAGCAGGCCGGCTCTGAGAAGCAGCTGTGCCCCAGCCCACCCCCTCTGCCCCCCTTCAGCAGCCCTGCTTCCTTACCCCAGTGCGGTTGGCCTTGATGCAGCTGAGGTGGGGCAGGGGGGTCCTGGCATAGAGGGTCACCACCACTTGGCTGCTGGTTTGGTGCCAGTCCTGTCGACAAGAGACCAGCTTCTTGTCCTCCTGGGGGGGAGTAGAAAACCAGCCGGTCAACATTCTGGCCCCTCTTGTGCAGGGACCCCAATTCGGAGGACGGGGGCCTTCTGGACTGCAGCCTTGCAGGACCCCCAGCAGGCAGAAAGCCTCCCCAGGCACTCCAAATGGGACAGGGAGGCATCACCCCATTTCCCCCCTTCTAAGCTGCAGGAGGGATTCCCCCTTTTCTCTGTTTCTAAGGGAGGCCTCCTGTTCTGCCCCAGGGAGACCCCTTTGCTAGAAGGTTGTGCTGAAGGAGGCTCCCTGGTGAGAAAGCTGAAGCTGCTTTTCTGGGATCTGGAAGAGTTTTGGTGGCAGGAAGCCCCCCCCCCCCTTAAAGTCCATACTTTGCAGGTAGGCAAAGCATTCTTTGCAGCAAGGCTGGTCCAGTCCCTTGCTGTCAGGGCAGAGCGGCCTCCCCCTTCCCTCCGCCTGCAGACCAAGCCATGGACAGGCCTGGCGCTGGGCAGAAGACCCTCACCTGCCTGGTCACCCAGGTGTGTTTCCCTCTGCTGCAGCCCTTCTGCTCCAGGAATGCTGCAAAATCCGTGGTTTTGATCCCGCAGCAGCTCCAGCATTTCATGCTGGACGGATCCCAGCCGGAGGGGGAGAGAAGCAAAGTTGGGGCAGATATTTCTCTGGGTAGTTAGGATAGGAATCCCTCCTCCC
>JAOYMU010000020.1:41574697-41585723 GCA_025802295.1 Psammodynastes pulverulentus
GTTCCAGCTGCATCTGGGCCATGGAGCGAGCGAGAAGGGCAGCCGGAATGCAGGCCAAGCGTAGCAAGAAAAGGAGAACTGCTTTCAAGCCCCAGCTTTGGCGAATTGGCCGGCAGGAAGATCCCTCCCACCTCCTGACATACTTTCCAGCAAACGGTGCCAGCCAGGAATTCAACCAGAGAGACGTCTGCAGCCTCTCCCAGATAAAGTGACTTCCCGCGTGCTGATGTGAAAGCCCAAAGAGAAACCGCTGAAGGCAGGACCTGTAAAATCATTTTAATACTGTGACTTGCTTTGGTGCAGTAAAACGCAGCCAGGGAGCCAGGCTGCACTTGGGTTTCCTGGCAGGGAAGGGCCTGCAGCAACCTCCAGGAGCCCCCTTGCAAAGCATCGGCCTCGGCCTCTCTGCACCCAGGGCCTTCTGCAGGCCGATCTGGTGCCTGCAAAACCCACCGAAACTCTACGGAGCCCGTAAACCGACAGGAGGGACGTGTGGGACGGTAGCTGGCGCCTGCAGGGGTGGGGAGAGGCCCCCGCCTATTCCCCCAGAAGGCAGCTCGACCGCCCAGAAGAGTCCTCTGCTCCCCATCGGGCTGGAGCCTGATGACCCACCAACAGCCCGAAGCCTCTAGCAGGCCAAGCAGCGGTCACTCTTCTCCTGCAGGCCCGAGTTCCGCCGGAGAATGTCCTTGAGGGAGCCATCGTGCTCGGTCAGCAGCTGGTTGATTTCGTTCTGCTTGTACTCTGAAGACAGCTTGTGGCCCAGGAAGGAGCCCTTCCCCGAGGAAGGGTTGTGGCTTCGGCCGAGGCGCCGGGCACAGGCTCGCACGACAAGGAGCACCAGTTCGGCCACGTTGAGGATGATGCAAACGCCGGAGGTGGCCAGCATGAAGACGGTGAAGATGGTCTTCTCAGTGGGCCGAGAGATGAAGCAGTCCACGATGTTGGGGCAGGGGTAGACGTCGCACTTGACCAGGCGGATCATCTGGTACCCCGGGTAGATCATGTAGAAGATGTACATGAAGATGCCTTCAAAGAGGATGCGGAAGAGGACGCTAAAGATGTAGGTCCACCAGAGCGAGCCGGAAATACGCATCTTGTGCTTCTTGACTTCCTCCAGGTGCTTGGTGTCCCCGTGGCCGGTCATCACCAAGAGCTTCTTCTCCTGGTGCTGCTGGTAGGCCACGTGCATGGCCACCAGCAGGGCTGGCGTGGTCACCAGGATCAGCTGCAGCGCCCAGAGCCGGATGTGAGAGATGGGGAAGTAGTAATCGTAGCAGACGTTCTTGCAGCCGGGCTGCTGCGTGTTGCAGGTGAAGGAGGACTGCTCGTCACCCCAGACGCTCTCGGCGGCCACCACCAGCACCATGATGCGGAAGATGAACACCACGGAGAGCCAGATGCGGCCAATGGCGGTGGAGTGGCGGTTCACGCCGATGACCAGGGCGTAGAAGCCTTCCCACTTCATGGCGCTCAGACCTGAAAGGAAAATGCATGGTCTGGTCAAGGCGGATTGGACCCCAGGCTCAGTCTCCCCCCCCCACATGTTTTGCCGAGTGGGGAGTGCGAAGAACCACGGTGTCCCCCACCCCACCCAGTCGCCACTCCCTTAGGCCACCGAGTTTTATTTCATGCATTGCCACAAACCACCTGGTGGCGATAAAGACAAAGGCTAGACCGGTCCTCGCTTCGGCCCTTGGCAGCCCTGCTTTCAGAAACATCGGCCCCGTCGGCCCCCAGGATGGTCCTGAGCCCCCGTTCCCAACCAGTCAGGCCGAGAGAAATGGCTCTCCTGCCCTACAGCAATAAAGAGACTCCTGGCAGCCCCGCAGTGCTTTCTTGACCTGGCCTTCCATGAGAAAGGGATTGGCGAGATGCTGCAGTCAGGATGGCGCTGCCAACACCTACAAGGACTGGCAGTTTCCCACAGCTTCCTTTGGCAGCTGCCACCCAATTCATAGGCTGGCATGGGCTTGGCCCTGCGCCTCCACGGAAGAGAGGACCCTACTACAGTCTTCCACTCTTCCTCACCCATGTCTGTCTCCCCCATTGCTGCGAGGGGCATGGCTGCACACCCCAGCCCTGTACGCCTAAGCAGCTCTGCTGGGCCAGGCTGGAAGTGGAGACTCGATCTGGGCAACCTGGCAGCCTTCCCTGGGAAAGGCAGAGAGCGAGATGCTCCCCAGAGCCCAGCACGGCTTCTGCGCTGCCCCTTCCTCCCGAGACAGCCAATCGAGGTTCCTGCAAGGAGGGTTAGAGACACGGCTCGGTCACCTCGTGCCTTGGAGACCGGTGGCACATACCGGGGGCTGCCAAGCTCAGAAGCAAAGTGGTGCCATTCCCTGGAGGGCCTGACTGGCTGCACCAACGCAGCCGTGGCACTGAGTGGCCGGGCATGATGATGAACAGTTACGGACATACAAATTTATTTTTAAAAGTACTTTGGGAAGCATCTTTTGGGGAGCTTATGATAATAAGCCCGACTGATTTAAAAGCAGCTGATATCACCAACATCCTGTTGCTAGCAGCCCCGCAAAATTGGGGTGGTGAACGCCAAAAGTGATGGGATTCTCCCAATGCCCAGCCTTTGCCCCCCCTCAAGACCCCCAGCCAGCCCCCATCCATTCCTTATGGGGTGAGGATGAGCCTGCCAACCAGCCCTTACCTTGCCGTGGGGAATGGTCCTTCTGCAAGGCAGCCGCAGGCTCCCTCTACAGGCGCAGGTTTCCGGCAAACTGTGCTCATCTCGGGAAAGTCATATGCTGCTTTATAAACTATTTTGCATACAATAAGCCTTTTATCGGCCACCAAACAACACACTTTAGAATTCAGACCGCCTGTCAGGACTTCCGCCCACCCTGGCCAAACAAAGTCCCTGTGTGTGCCATTCCAGCCGGCCCGAGCGGCCACGGCACCTGGTCCCACGCTCTGCCAGGAGCAAGGAGCCTGTTCCGCAGAGATTAGCTGCGCGTGGGGCAGAAGGTTCCCTAGGATCCTGCTGGGGGGGGGCTTTTCCCTTCCAGGGCCCCCGATTTGGCAGCTGCCCTGAGGCCACTCGCTGCTCCGGGGCAAAGGTCCAGATGCTGGACATTGGCCAGCTGCCTCAGCCGTGACGCTGCCTGGCGTCAGCCGTACCACGTCCCGCAGAAACGGAGGTTCTTGGCATCTCCTTCCGGGGTGCAAAGTCAGTGCCGGGATCCGTGCCAAGGCTGGCCCGAGACAAAGCGACCCTCAGTTCAAAAGGCCGACCCTGTTCCAGAACATCCTTCCCTACGCACATGCCCTGCACCCCCCCTTCCTCTGTGCGTCTGCCCGGAGCACAGGCCCCGCAGCCCCAGACGGAAAAGCTGCCTTCCCACCCGCCAGTGGGGCGGAATTCTCCCCCAGCCCTCCATGCCGTCACACACGTGCACGCGGCCTGGAGGGACCCGGGGTCAGTGGTTGGCTGTGGGAAGTCCTCTCGGTCTCCCAGGGGCAACTGGACTTGATGCTGGAACACAAAAGCAACGAGGATGCTACCCAGTACCCACAAAACAGGGGGGGGGGGCCTTGTGGCTACTCAGCTGAGCCGCCCCAGCCCTACCCAGGGGAGAAGGTGGCGATTCTGCTGGCAGCCAGAAGGTAACCATTAAGCCAGCACAAACAGACAAATCGAGGGCCAGTGATCGCCTGGAGCAAAGGTCTCCCTCGGTGTTCTCAGCCCCTGAGATTTGGGGGAGGGAGTCCAGGGACACGGAACACCTGAATGTAAACATCTGAAAAACAGGTTTTCTGCCCATGGTTTCATGCTTCAAACATGCGTGGGAGAGACAGACGGGGCATTAGAAAAACAGGCATCGTGCATTGCGGTGGCTCAACACAGGTGTCCGAACAATAAAAACTGACCAAGGAGGCCCAGCATGGCATGGCTGATGGGGAGCCTCCGTCTGGCAAGTGCCACTCACCGAGGGGCTTCTGGGGCCATGGAAAAGCTTGACAGGGAGAAGACCCAGCCCCGGGGCTCCCCAGGCCCTCCCTGCCCCCCACGCCAGGGCTGGGGAGTCAGCAGGGCATCGGAGCCTCTGGAAGGGCTTCGCCTTCTCTGGCCACTGCTCTGAGACTCTTTCTGAAGTTGCTTTGTTTGCTGGTTGACCAATTGTTGTTTTGCTGGGATTGCGATTGCCAGCTTCGTTTTCTGTGATGCCTGCGGCCCATTGTTGCTCAAGGAGCCAGAGGTAGGCAAATGAAAGGGATGCCAGCACAGGTAGGTGTGGGGAGATGGGCAAGATAAGGCTCCCAACGTCAGAGCTCCTTCTGCCAGTTGACTTAAGAGGGAGAGACCGAGGGGGCTGGGGAGAGGCCAAGGCCAGGGTCAACAGCACCGCACCCCTCTGGGACAGAGCTTCTGGAGGCCCCTCTGGTCCAAGAAGTTGGCCTCGAAGCCCCCCCAAGTAAAGGCCCAGGGTACACTCTGTGTGTGTGGAGGTGCGCGTGCGCCTCAGGGAAAAGGCAGAGGGTCCCCCCAGACCCCTGAGACTCCCAGTGTTGATCAAAGCAGCCCAGCAAGGAGGTCACCTTTAGAGTTCTTGGGGGGGGGGGCAGGGGGTGTCCTAGGACTTTCAAAAAATGCCTTGACAAGAACAGCCCCTTCCTTCCTTCCTTCCTTCCAACAGCTGGCTGAATTGCTTACTTTCTAGACTTGCTTGAGAAAACAGTTCAACCTTTGCCATTAATCAAGGCTTAATGTGGAAAGCTCAAAGGTGAAGGAACAGAGAGCAACTTGATCATGAAATTCTGGATCTTTGACTGAGAGAGAAGAATCTTCCAAAGTCCACCCCCCGTGC
Source organism: Psammodynastes pulverulentus (assembly GCA_025802295.1). Lineage (NCBI taxonomy): Eukaryota > Metazoa > Chordata > Lepidosauria > Squamata > Psammodynastidae > Psammodynastes > Psammodynastes pulverulentus. Next base: position 41,579,521 of record JAOYMU010000020.1, read on the forward strand.
GGCCACCCTAGATTCTGACCACCCGCCTCTTGTTCCAGGCTCACCTGTCGCAGCCGCAGGAGGAGGAGGAGGAGGTGCTCAGCAGCCCACGTACCTCGATTTGGGAGAGTTACGCTGACCAGAGGGAGAGCTTTATACCCAGAGCCAGGCCCACCCACTTCTCTAGAGAAATCCTCCCTCTCCGTGGCGCTTCCTCACAGCTGACTAAAGACCCGTGAAGGCACGTCCAGCTCCACCGTCCGGCCCCAAAGCTCTTTGGGAACAGAACGCTCCTGCTGGGGCTCCTGCTTGGCTTGGGGTGCCCCGGCCAGAGGCTGCCACTTCCACGCCTGCTTTCGCAGCCCCAAAGCACTTGCCAATCAGAACTGCTACCATTTCTCTTGCTTCTTTTACACAAGAAGTTCACAAAACAGCACTGAAAAAAACGCAGAAAGGGCTTTAATGTGGCTGAAAAGAACCCCAGCCAGCCCCCAAGACGGAAAGTGCCCCCAGCCACTGCGGTGCCCCCAGCCTCGACCCTCAGCCGGTGGTGCTGTCCCAGGTTCTAGAGCAGGCGCCAGGCTCCCCTCCAGAGAGGTCTGCTCGGTGACCCTCTGCACGGACCCCCCACCCACAGAGACGCGTCCTGCCCGTGTCAGCAGTGCTCGCCCCGAGCGAGCACCTTCCTGCTGCCCACCTCAGCACCCTCTGCAACCAGCCATTTGCAGGGCTCCACATAGGGCGAGTTGCCAGACTTGCAAAAGTCACCGCGATCTTGTAAACATTAACTTGGGCGCTGGGTGCTCTTTCCAGGGCCTCCGCCAACCCTTGCAAGGCAGCCCAGAGCACGTCAGAAGCCCTGAGGGGTGGGGGCAAAGCTGCCCTGCACTCACTGGGCTGAAGGGCTGGAGCAGTTTCTTGAAAGCCGGGGCATTCCCTGCTGAGTCAACTTCCGGAGCTGCTGCGAGGACTGGCAGGGCATGAGGGGCACTCCGGCCACAGGGCCTCCTACTCAGAGGCCGCTCTGTCTGCAAGTCTTAATGCCAGGGCTCTGCTTGGCCCAAGCCAGCCTCCTTCGGGGCTCCCAGAGGGCCTCTGAACAGCCCTGGCTATTTGGGGGGACATGCCAGGCACAGGGGGGTGTTTGGGTGCTCATCCCCAGCCCTCCCCTGCCCCAGCCAAGGGGAATCAAGAGCTCCAAGAGTGGCACTCTTGGGATGCCCAGGCCAAACCCCAAGCCCGTGCCCTGCCTTCCTCTGGGGCATCAAGGTGAGCATGGCGTTTCCCTGATTAAGTGGGCAGGGCACATTTGGGTGTCTGTCATCCAGAAACTTATCGCTTTGGTCCCTGGTACAGCTCAGCCTGTGCTCACAAAGAACGGGGAGAAAGTTGAGCAGCCACCCAAAGCATGCCAAGGATTGTGTGGCCTGGGGGTGGGCATGAGCAGGGTGGAGTACTGTGACTCAAGTAGATTCCCGGGAAGGGCAACGCCCAGGAGAGCGGGCGCTGCAGGCTGGCAAGAGGTGATGAGCAGGTAGGCAGAGACGAAACCCAGCATGCCGGAAGGGCCGTATTTGCTCTCTCCAGGCGCCCTGCAAATCCAGTCCAGGCCCATCCGTTCCCCTGCTTTGCCCCCCCTCCCCCTGCACAACTCTATCCCACTTTTGTTAGTGCAAGAAGCAGCGAAGACGGTTCCACGGAGCCGGTCGACCAGCCAACTAAACCTTGGCAACTTTAAGATGTGTGAACAATTCCCAGAATTCCCCAGCCGGCCACTGCAGTAGACATGGCTCTCTCCACCAAGCCGTTTTTAGAAGTTTCTTTAGGCTCAGCCAAAACCCCTAAAACTGTGAAAGAGCCTAACTCTTCCTTCAAGTGACTCCTCCTCCTCCTCCTCCTTGCTGGCGCTTTGCTCTTCCTCAGAGGAGCCCTGGACACAGGCGTCTCACTATCTGAGCCAATCCCTGAGGCTCTCCTCTTCTGGGAAGATCCTGGAAGGAATCGGTGGCTTTCTCTCCATCTGATCTTCCACCGACTTTGCACACTCGGCCTGGATGTTATAAACCTCCCGGAGTCCCCTTTGTTGAAGCTGGCGGTTTATAAACACCATCTATCAATCCATCACTTCTTCCCACTTAAAAGGGCCGCTGGCTGTAGCCCACCTGGGACCCTCCACTTTGGGGTCCTCATATCCCCAGCCAGCCAGCCTCCAGAAGACAAAGTTTTTCCCAAGCAGGATTGCTCTTTTAAAAGATCCGTTTACCAAGTTTAAGGATCTGCTCTGGATGTCAGAGGTTTAAATAATTGGGTGGTTTCCACAACTCTCGGCTGCTGCTTCTTCACTCGCTCCAACTAAGCTTCAGTGGGTCTGGGGTTTATTTGGAAACACCATCATTGCAATGTTTGCAGGCATTGTAAAAGCTGTTTTATAACTGCATTGCGTTCCTTGTGCCATTTACCAAATCCAGAGGTCATCTGACCTCTCACCCCATGGCTGCCAAATTCAGCCGGTTACTTGGGCGAGAGGCGGGATCAGGTGGGAGACCGAGAATGGATTGTCTTTGGGGTTATTAGAGATTTGTAAATCAGAACTTGAAGAGGCAGATGATCCAGATTGTGCAGAAGTTTCCTTCTTCGGAAAAGAAAGTTTCCTTTCCATGCTTACCAACATTTGGTTTTCCATCATTTTATTGCATTATAATTCTCTTATTCCATGGATCGAAGCACTCAGGTTTTTATTAGCCCTTTGCAAACTTTTACCAGAAGATCAATGATTCTGCATCTGAGTTGTTCCAACGTTTGGAGTTTCGGCTGGCAGGTCAAATAAACTTTCTAGAGTTAAAAATTAACGTGTTTCTTGCTGTTTGTTCTTCAGAAAAATCTTCCCTTGTTTTATAGAGCTTCTTCATCCGAGGGAATTCTGCTTCCGACACAGCCAGGCCAAAGGCTCTCGTCCCCTGCCTGGACCGGCCAGCTGGCTTGAACCGCAGGAGGTGTGGGGGAGGCAGGCCCTTCATGGATGGGGGCAGCGTCCCTCGCCCCCCTTGGCAGACCCAGCCCAAGTGCCGTCCTTGGAGCAGGAGCAGGAGCTGACCGGTGGGGGGGTCGAGTCTTCGTGGCAGCTTTGCTCATGTTGGCTCTGAGGCTGGACGGGGCAGTCCCCAAGCCCCTCGCAGAGGAAGTCTGGAAGGAGGAAAGGGGGGTGGGCTGCATGAGGGATCTGAGCCAAGGGAAGGAGCATTCCTAGGAAAGCCCCCAGGGAGGCTGGATCCCTCTGCCATTTGTGCCTTGCCTGCCCTTCCTTCTCCCCCCCCAAGCCCCCCAGCATCGGCAGGGCCTGAGCACAAGCCACTCCACTCACCCAGCGAAGTGCTGCTCTCGAAGGAGACCAAGAGGCTGGACACCTCGAGGGGCCCTGGCTCAATCCGGCAACCTATGGCTGGTTCCAGGGCACAGCCTGGGAGGGGGCCACTCTCCTTTAGGCCGCCCCCCGGGATTTCCACAGGGGGCCTCCAGGTGGGCGCCTCTTTCCTGGCGCACCACCTGCTTTTCCAGGATGAAAATGCCAGGATCAGCAGGGCTCCAGAAAGAGGGTTTAAGATAATCTGGGAAGAGGAGCAAGACAACAGACCCTCAGACTGACTGGCTCCCCATCCTGCTGTGTGGCTTGGCTCACTGGCTTGGGCAACCCATTTCCCAACATCTTGGCAGAACTTTTATCCTTCTGCAACTTTTTAGAGGAGCGAAGAAGGGGAGGGCTGGGGAAGGCCGACCGGCAGCCCAGGGTTGGAAAGGCCCCCCAGGAGACGGACTTCTCTGGGGCTTGCAGAACGATGGGCTTCGGAGGCCTGCAGCCCCAGCACATGCTCACGGGGGACACGCCCCTAACCCACCATAACTGCCCAGCAGGAGAGGGCTGCCCCACGCAGCAGCTGTCCGGGGCCCCATCTCCCCAAAGGCTCCAATTCCAGCAGCAGCAACAGCAGCTCATGCAGGACATTCGCCAGCCAGCTGAGAAATAAGAGCGTTTTTTAAATCAAATTAATCCCGCTTAATTTGAGGCCCCACCAGTGAGGGCTCCCTGCTGGGGGCTGGTTGATTATTTATTTTGAATCTGCTAGCCAAGAAAGCCTCCAGCCAGGGAACAAGCCCAAGAGCCCTTCCTGGGACACAAGGGAAACCCACCGAGACCCTTTGCAGGTCCCCCAGGATGGCTCTGTGTCGCCCGGCTCCTCTGGAAGAACGGGGGGCCCTGGAGAAACACCCCCCCAGACCGGCAGAACTCAAGCCGCCATGGTGTGTCTGTGTGTCTGTGTGTGCAGCGATTGGGACTCCTGCCTTTGTGTGGTCTGACAGCCGCCGTGTTGGGGCAGGGCGCAGATTGCACGAAGAGAGCATGGGAATAAAAATAATACCAAGCAGCAAAGGCCACCATGACGCTCGTGAACCTCCTGCGCAGCTCCTGCTGCTGGTGCCATTCTCCGGCCGTCTGCATCCCCCGGCCCCTCCGCAGGAGAGCTGGCACTGTGGGAGGAAAAGCCGCTCAGGCTCAGCACCCTCCTGGGCCCCACGGAGGCACAGCCGCTACCCGAGTGGGACCCTGGGAGCGCCTGGTGCACAGCCACCTACCCGGCCTTCCACCCTGCAAGCGACCCAGGTCGGCCGGCTGCAACTCAGGCCTGCCGTTGCCCCCTCCTGGCGTCTCTCTTCTCCCTGCTCTGAAAGGACGGAGGGGCAGATGTCCTTCCCCCGCCTGAACAGGCTCTCCTCCCCAAATGGTCTTGGGAACAAGCACTTGTTCTCTTAGCTAATCGGAGGAGCTGCCTGGATTGGAAGTCTGATAATGGAGGATACGGCTGGTGGGTGTCAGAGAGCAGAGTCCCAGTTGGTTTTATCAGGGTTTGTCAAATAAAACATCATTGGTTAGGTTGACATCACCTATTGGTAAACATGGATGAAGATATAAATAAATGCAATACGATTTACCTGCTCGGAGTGCTTTGTAAAAGAGCACAGGACTTCCCAAAAAAGCTAAGGTGAGTGGCACACAGCTAGAGGCGTAGCACACAGTTTCCAGGATCCAGGCCAATCCGTGGTGTGAGCTGCAGCTGGGATAAGAGGAACGGCAGAGCTAATTAAAAACCAAACAACCCAAGGCCAGCTATTATTTGCTCAGGCTGCTTGTCCTTTCAGGCCGCTGAATTTTGGCCCAGGAATGGGCAGGAGAGGCGGCAAGGGTGGTGGTGGGAAGCAGGTCCCTGCAAGGTTTTAAGGAGCAGCAGAAGCCGGAGATGCTCCAGATGTTGGCCGCTGGCTGCTGGCTGGCAGTCCAGAGGTGCCGAGCAGGGTGCAGCTCCAGTGCCAGCACACTGCATGCAGCTACTGAGGGTGCAAGAGGGCAGATCCTGGGGAGCAGGTCCTTCTGCGCCCTGCTTTCACGACCACAGGACCCTCCGGTCTTGGGCAGCCCAGTTTCCCCCTTACTCACTGGAACTTCCCGCTTGGCCCATTCTGACTCATGTCTCACGTCTTGATAGGTGGGGTTGAAACTTCCTGGCCACTTTCCCCTCCCAGGTGCCAGTTCTGAAAAGGCTCTTTCAGAAGGAGGGAGCTTACTCCGTGTCCTGGGGCTTCATCAGGAGCAAAAGTCCCAGGAGGCCCTGGATGGCGGGCAGCCCCCAGCAGAGGAGGAAGTATGGAGTCAAAGGCCTGGTCAGGAAGAGGAACACACAGTCGCCCTGCTGGTCACTGGGAGGCCCTCAACAGCTTCCGCCTGGGGGGGGAGGGGTGGCAGCAAAGGGGGGTTCAGAGGGAGGCTCTCTGCAAGCGGGGAAGTGCAGACCTCCCCCCCCCAAGCATTGTGCAAGGGCAGCGAGGGAGCCTGAGTGGCATCGGAGCTCTTCTTGGGGTCCAGCACACCTGAGCCCTTCCAGGTGAGGGGGGCTGCTGTCAGCCCCAAGACCTCCCATCAGAACATCTCCTCCTCCTCCTCCTCCCCCTTGAAATCAGCTGCAGAGCTCTAAGTGGGACCCAGCATCGGGTCCCCTTCGCACCTGTGGCTGGCGGGCTTCTGCAGCAGCAAGGCCGCTTCCAGAGAGTAGCAGAAGAGAGCCCAGAAGTGGGAGGAGAACCCAAACTGCACCCAAACCTGGAGGAAGAGAAGTGAAGGTCAGGGGGGAGGAAGAGAAGAGGAGCGCAGGGGGGCTGGCAGGAGGGGGGAAATG
>JAOYMU010000020.1:41716002-41730577 GCA_025802295.1 Psammodynastes pulverulentus
AAGGGGGGGTCAGGGCTGCCGGTGTCTCCGTCTCTCCTGTGGGATGGTAGCTCTTTTCGGTTGGGACTGGCGCATAGCACGAGCCAATCAGCCAGGTAGAACGGGTTGATTTCAGGTAGCAGAGACTAAGCCCTGAACAGGATCCCCTGTCACTCAGATGCCCTGCCCCCATTTGCTCAACAGGTGACGTAAAGTCCAGAAGGGCAGGTGAGGGGCTTTGGATCCCAGGTGGGATTTATGTCCCGTTTCCTTTGGCGCAGAAGCCCTTTTGCCCCTTGAACCCGCCAATGTCTGCCTGTCATTTGATCTGATCTACAATTGGGGAAGGAATGTTGCAGGGCTATAACTTCCGGTGTCCCACATCTTTAGGCCAGGCTGCTATAAATGGGGCTCCCCTCGGAGACGGTTCCCCAAAGATTTTGCTTAGGGGACAATGTGTCTCCAGTGGAGGGAAACGGTTGCTTCTCCCTGATTGCGAAGAAAAAGTGAAAACATGGGAGGTTGAATGCCTCAGAAATTAATAGCGTTGCGTCTGGCCGTGAGGTGTGGAGGCCCCCTGATTCTCTCCCTTTCTTTCAGAAGGACAAGAGGACACGATTCTCTCCTACGAACCTGTGACAAGACAGGAAAGTAAGTTGGAAAAAAGTCTGGTCCACAGCTTGGCCCTGAGATTTCGGCATGTTATTTCTCCCCCATTAGCTTTGAACTTCACAGCTGAGCAGAGACTGGTCTCAAAACTGCTCCTCCTCTTTTGGGCTGTCTTTCTAGTTCACTACGCCAGGCCAGTGATTGTTTTGGGGCCCATGAAGGACCGGGTCAACGATGACCTCATCTCAGAATTTCCACACAAGTTTGGATCTTGTGTGCCTCGTAAGCGATGGCTCCCTTGTATTTGGGGGGAGGAAGATTTAAGGGACACCGTACGACTTCCGGAGTGGTGCTTTAGGCCCTGTGCTCCGGATGTTTGTGTGAGAAGAGAGTGTTCACATCCATTAGTCGGTCCTTTTTTGCAGCAGCAGCAGCAGAGGTTAAAAGCCACGCCTGCCGCTGTGTAAGAAGGGCACCGTTTGGGCCCACAGAAAAAGCCACTGTATTTTCTTCCAGACACCACCAGGCCACGGCGTGAAAATGAAGTTGACGGACAAGATTACCACTTTGTGGCCTCACGGGAGCAGATGGAGAAGGACATCCAGGACAGCAAATTCATCGAAGCCGGGCAGTTCAACGACAATCTCTACGGGACCAGTGTCCAGTCTGTGCGGGCGGTGGCTGAGCGGGTGAGTCCAGCACCGTGGGCTGCGCCCCCCTTGGTCAAAATACCTCGGGGCCAAGTGGCATCATTCACTTCACGAATGACCTGCAGGACCCCCTGTCAAACCAGCAGCAGACTCTGGTCCTGGCTCGTCTGTGCCGGGTTTTGGATCGGCTTCTTTTGAAGCTCCTATTTCACGCAGGAGTTGATGCATCCACACTTCCGGCCTTCAGTCACGATCTCATTTAAGATCTGCCGTCATCAGATGGCGTCTCAGCTGCTTTGGGTTGTGGTCCCCCCGATGAGTTTGGGGTGGGGGCAGAGCTGCTCGAGAGGGCTGTGCAGTAACGGGCGCCCTGCCCTCCTGCAGGGGAAGCACTGTATCCTGGACGTGTCGGGCAATGCGATCAAAAGATTGCAGCAAGCACAGCTGTATCCAGTGGCGATTTTCATCAAGCCCAAATCCATCGAAGCGCTCATGTGAGTAACACGGAGGTTTGGCAGTTGGGTCGTTTTTATTTATTCACCTTCCTATTCATTCATTCATATTTTATTTGTCCATTTTGATGGACAGAACTGTTGTTTGGCTGCCGGTGGATTTAAAACCTACTTTGGGATACCTTTCCCTGCGCTCAGTTCCAAGAATTGCCCGTCTTGGTTTCTCTGTGGCCTCCATACCTCCCTCGGTGGGGCCGTGAACTTTCTCCCAAGGCCGCAGCCCCCCCCCCCCCCCCGCCCGCTTTCCCTCCACCTGTCTCCTCGGGGGCAGAGGAGATGCCGACGTGCCCTGGAGCCCCAGGAGCCCCTCCAAGGGCTGAGGGAAAGTCAGGTTTCGGGCAGAGGCAGAAGCAGAGAAGCTCCGGTCGGACAACAGAGGCTTCTGTCCTGAGGCTGTTTTTTTCCCCTGGGCCTGCAGGGAGATGAACCGGCGGCAGACGTACGAGCAGGCCAACAAGGTCTTCGACAAAGCCATGAAATTGGAGCAGGAGTTTGGAGAGTACTTTACAGGTGAGAGTTCTCCAGGTCGTCCCTGTGAGCTGGTGCTGGGATCTCCCCTCCGCAGTTGCCTGCTTCACGCCAGGAATCGGGAGGAGTGTGCAAAACAGGCTTTCATATGGATAAAACCGGGGCGATGACGCAAGATCAGTTTAGTTGCTTGCAGCTTCTAAGGAGGCCCTTCCTGTGTCTAGTAAAGCCCTTCTGTTTCCTTCCCTAGCCATTGTACAAGGAGACTCCCTGGAAGAGATCTACAGTAAAATCAAACAGATAATAGAGGACCAATCTGGGCATTATATCTGGATCCCATCCTCTGAGAAACTGTGATGTCCCCCTCCCTTCAATCAACCCACTAGAAGATCAGCGACCCTTCCCCGTCCTCTGCCCCAGAGGGGGAGCGAGAAGAGAACCCCCCCCCCTTTTCTAGATGGTTGACACTTGCGTTTTCTAGTCCTGTTTTTCTTTTCCTTGGGATGGGCCGGTCTCCTTCATCAAGCGGCTGCCCCACCGTTCCTGCATGGACTATCCTGCTGCTCTCCTAGACATGGAGACAAACCCCATTTGAGAGTTTTTCTGTGTTTTTAATTAAGAAAATACATCCACTGTTGAAGTCAGAAAGCAAGGCAGGAGGTGGCTGTGGACCGCTAGCCTCAAGCGCCACCCATGCGACCCGTGGACGGTCCTTGCCCCTCTAAGTAGAATGGAGACTGGCAGCCTGTCCACTTGACCAAGAAGAAAAGGCAACAGAATGCTTTTATTTATCTAGATATGTAATTTTATATATATAATATATGCTCTAAATATATACATATATATGACTAGAGAATGTTCTGAATATAGTCATATATATATATATGTGTGTATATGCACACACGCGAGACTAGAGAACACGAGGGGGCTGCGGAAACGTTCTTTGTTAGCGAAAGAATTGCCGCCTCCCTCAGCCATCGGGACAGAAACCGCCGGGGAGGCGAAGTTCACGGTACGAAGCGTTCTGGCTGCTGTTCTGCGGTTCTTCCGAAGCCGATTTCTGCGTTTGGAAAGAGAGGAGCCGGCACTGCGATTATGGAGCAAACCGAGGGCCCAGAACCACATAACCAGTTACAACCGTTTATTTGAGCACGCAACAGCGGAAGGATAATGCTACATATTAACTGCACATTGTTTCATGTCACCTGATGTGTTTGCATGAGAGGTTTTTTTAAGCTGCTGTTAAACCAAAATCATGTTTGTGTTGGTGTGTTGGCTTTTCATTATTCCAAGCTTTTGATTTTCATAATGAACTGAACGGGTATACAATCCAGTTTTTTAACTTATTTTTTAAGATTGTTCCATTGTAAATAGTTTCCAGACCCAACCTACGGACCGCGTGGAACGAGCACAGCGGCTGTTCCGTCTTGCAGTCGGGTCGCTTGGAGAAACTCCACTCCACTCCATCCCACCGACTCGTCCTGTGGAGGAGCCCGGAGTCGTTCCATGCAGTGGGAAGCCGGATGCAGCAGGGGATGCGAAGAGAAGCTTGTGCCTTGGAGGGTCGCTCTTTCAACCATGTTTTCAGTGGAAAATGGACTCAAGAACCTGGGACGTTCTTGTTCTAGCAGAATTGTGCCAAATTCTGGCTGCAACACTTGAAGCCCTTCCTGAGCAGGCTGATCCTTGGAGGCTCCGTGGAGAATCGCACCCTCCTCCCTCCTCTTTTGTGTTTCCACATGATCCCCGTGGCGGAGATGGACCCCAGCCATTCCTTGCTGCCGACACCTGCTTGCAGTTCTTCAGGATAGCCAAGGGCGGGTGCAATTCAGAAGACGCTGTCCGTGTGGCACAGACTGTTAAGTCTTCCGTGGACTGCGGCTCGCTGCTATAACGGGAAGCCTTGATCTGTGGTCATGTCACGTGTGTAGACTGTAGGTGCAAAGAGATTTTTTTTCCTTCTATTACCGAACAAAAGAGCTAAGTTGGGTTTGTGGACGTTCTGGGTGGAGTTTCCAAACGTTGCTGGAGGGGTGCAAACCCTTGCCCGCCCGTGGGCCAGAGGAGAAGGTTTGCCCACTTGTGCCATCTTGCCCCAATCTCAAGTTTGAAAGAGAGGATTGTACCCATCTCGTTTCCATGGAGCGAGAGCCACGGCTGCTGTGGGAGGAGAGTCCGAGGGCCCCTGGTCCCAGTCCCCCGGGTGGGACGAGGCCTCGGCTCGTAGCAGGTGGATGCTGTCCGCTCCATAGCTGGTAGGTAGCTATTTCATTCATTGTGTGATTTGTGCACGGCCTTCATTGTTAAACATGGGTGAAAACTGTCCTTGTGGAGAATCATTCTGGTAAGCGAGAAGCCATTCCCACATCAGCTGCGTTGCAAGAAACGTCAAGTGGAACTTTGGAAGGACCGGAGCTGCTGTTCACTGGGGAAGAAGCTGCTGTCGGGTAGGAGAATCCCTGGTGGAAGGAAGGGTTTGGGAGAGGCCACCACCGACTTCCTCTGCTCAGCTGGTGTTGCAAGACAAGTTCTGAAGAACCGGACTATGCATAAATAGAAACAGCTCTCGAGGTGGCTCGTCTCCGATGACTTTTATTTTGTAATAGCCGGTCACTGTCTTCTAGGCTCATGGAGGAAGGGCTGCCTCCTCCTCCGTGGCGTAGCTGAAAGTATCCAATCATGACACTAGTTGGTTTACCAGTGTTTCTTCCAAGGAGACATATATTTTTAATAAACGAACATTGCAATGAACTGCTCGGCTGCTGCTTCCTTGGGGGGGCTTGGCTGGGAGGGCTTCACGGGCCAGAAATCTTCATCCAAAGCTGATGCTTCCATTGTCCTCGTCTACGTGTGGACGCATCCCAGCCATTCATTAGTGCCTGGATACGGTTTTGGAATCCTCTTTTAAAACTACTTTGCTGGATTCCTTTGACTCTTACTTTCTACCTTTAGTGGAGTCTCTCTCAAGCCAGTCGCTACACAGTGAATTGTAGTACCTGTGACAAGTGCTGCAACATAGCATGGTTATTCGCCTTGCAGGGCAGGTGTGTGCACAACCCAGTAAACGGCTACTGCTAATAGTAATGCAGTAGTCTGGGTGCTTGAGGAACCGCCTTCGTAGCTGCGTTCATGAGATTCAGGGCTAGGCGTGTGTGGTACACGAGACAAGGAGCTGAACCGTAGACCTGAACTTAAATTCCGCTCCATTTGTGGAGCCTATTTTGTTAGGACAATTGCTTGAGTTTCTAGGAAAAAATAGGCAGCACGAAGGTGATTATAAAAAATACACCAGGGGAGACAAACACATTGGTAAAGCATTAGAAGTCCTTTATTCCATTTCATGTCTGTGAAGCATCCTCCACTGAATACAATCCCACTTGCCAGTGGCAGCCTGTGTGCAGCACCAGTTCCAGTCCAGCGCAGGGCAGCTGGTGGCGGCCAGGGTCACCCTCACTCTTCTTTGGATTGGAGTCTCTTTGCTTTGTCCAGTTTGTCCAGCACCTCACCGTAAACACCGATCATCTGTGGACAAAGGTCACCCCAAATCCTTTAGCAATTCAGCAATGATGGGCTGAGGGGGGCTGTGCAGCTCAGCCCTTCCAATAGCTGAAACACCCAGGAGAATTGGGGGAAGCAACAGGCACAAGGACTGCTAAACGCTGCCTCTCTGGTCTTTGCAGTTTCTTTCAACGCCCCTTTCAAAGAGCTGCTTAGGAGGGGCTGCCATGGATCCTGGGAAAGGACTTTCAGAATGAAGGATTTATACCCTGAAAGAAATTTGTGGAAATCCCCTCCTCCCCACTTGACGCTAAATCTCAGTAAGCAGTTTCCTCCCCCGGTCATGTAGGGTAGAACTGCTGTGTTTGCCCTCCTTTACGACGGGACATTTCATTGGTCTGGGTGGGGTTAAGTCCTCTACTCGTCCGCCCACCCTCACCTGGTTCTCGTAGCTGTTCTTCAATGTCCCCAGGTAGGCCAAGAACCGCATTCCTAGGCCGCACCATTGCTCTGCTTCCTTGTATTTGCCAGCGCAGTACTGGTATATCCCTGTGTTCCAAGCTCTAGTCATAAGCCAGATTATCTCCACCTCTGGGTAACCAGCCTGTAGCACCTGCTAACATTCCAATGAACACATCACAGCTTTTGAGTCCAAGCTTACTTTTAATGTAAACAAGGGCACAAACACGTACAAGTACAGCTGTATTTTGCTTTAAGCTGTGTACGAAAGCCAGGTGAATATTCTGTTCTATCAAAATGCCCCTCTGGCAGACTCTCAAGAGCCCCGTCACCAAAAGAAGCTGCATGATACTAACTATGTTGTCCAGCACGGTCAGGGCATCTTCAAAGTAGGCCCAGGCCTCCTCCAGCACACAAAGATCTGCCTCCATCGGGCCGGAGGGCAGGGAAAGGTGGACCAAGCTGTGCAGGCATTTGCTGAGTGTGAAATACAACGGCAGGACAGGCCTGAGGTCAGTGCCTGCGAAGTGCCTCCTTCCTGCCTACTTTGCAAGGCACCCAAACCTGTCCAGCCTTCCCTCACCCCAGCTCGGGGGGCCTTCTTCAACAGGGAAGGTCCATTCCAACCTTCGAGGTCCCGAGTGAGGGATGCATCCCTAGACTTCCTTTTTCTCGGGAAGAAACTGAGCATTTGACCTGCCACAGCCACCCGCTTTCTACGCCTGTCCTCCTCCTCCTCGCTCGCCGCCAGCTGATTCTCGGCTCCACCGCTTACCTGTAGGCAAGGGTATCGATCGGTTCGCCTTTCCTGAGGAGAGTCAAGATCCTCCTGAGGGCCCTCTTGCACACGGAGGGGTAGCGAGCGGGAGCTTCCATGGCCAGCGCTTGAGGAAGGAGTTGTGAGAAAAAGAGACACTTTTGGAGCCACTGGGCACCTGCCCTTTGACAACACCGCAGGGCTGCTGCTCGGAGGGAGAGGCTGCAAGCACAACACCCAGGGGTGGGTATCCCAGGAGCTTCCTTTCTGCTGTGGCAGCAGGGGGCTTCCTTGCCTCAGACTCCGGGAAGCAGCCATTCTCGGTGAAGCAGCTGCCTAGAAATGCCAGATTCCCCCCAGGAAGGGTGGCTCTTACAAGCGATGGTTTCCAGAGTCTTGATCTCCACCTGTGGAAGCGCCAGCACTTCGTCCAGCAGGCTGGACACTGCGGGCGAATTCAGCTTGGCGCTGGCTTCAAATTCATAAAGCTGCAATATTGTATCTGTGGGGTCCTTGGGGAAATCGCCTACGGAGCAGAAAACAAGTCCCATTTTAGTCACTCACCAGGTATGACCGGGGAGGGGGGCGCACAACTCCCCAGTCCGTACCGTTTCAGCCCAGCAAAGAGGAATTCAGGTAGGAGAGGGGCGGTTCCGAGCCTAGGAAGCCACGAGTGCAGACAACACCTGTCTGGTTTCCACTAGAGGATCAGGAGATGCCTCAACTCCATTGCTTCACTAAGCTTGGAAGGAGGCTTCCCTTCTCAGTTGGCCCTGAGGTTCTGGCCTCAGAGAACCCCACGAGCTGCTCTGAAAGGGCTGCCGCCTTGCTCGAAAGGCTTCAAGTGACCCTTGCCCAAAACAGGCCTGCACTCCTGAGAGATTTCAGCCTCGGGGCCAACAACATCCCACGGCCGTCCCCAACTAAGGCAAACAGGTTTCATTTATTTTGGAACTGTAGAAATCCCAGCTCACCTGTCTGTTTCAAGACTTTCCAGATTGCTCTGCAGGACTGGATGGACTCGAGGGCCTGAGTCAGCAGTTCAGCCTGCTGTGGAAGCCAACGCACATTTCAGGTAAAGTGCACGCGGGAGCATCACAGTGTGTGTTGGGGTGTCAGGGAGAAGGCTTTCCTGGGTTTTTGCATACATAAACTTATCTATTGATTATCAATGGCTGGATGTTATTTTTTTTAATTTAAATGTTCTGCAAATTCTTCACAGAAGCACAGAAGGGTAGAATGAATACAGGTTTATGATATAAAATGTGAAACGCTGGAAACGCAGCTCAAGTATCCAATATTATTCCCATTTCCAAAGACAATCAGTCATTTCTATAAGACAATTAATCAGAAATGAAATCAGGCCTTTCCTGAATTTCCATGAGGCAAAAGTTAACATTTATATTCCTTCCAAATTCTACCTCCTCAGCAGGCAGCAAATTGCTTCGGCTTCTGTCCAGATCCACTGCAGCAGCCATCAGCAGGCACGTTCTCTGGGCGAGCAGGACAGCTTTATCAAGAGGACAAAACTGGGAGAACTGGAGCAAAAGGTATCAGGGCAACCATAGTTAGTTCCTGGACTCCAACCAATTGTTGCTGAGTAGCTACTCCTCAGCCGGCCAGTGACGAGGCACGGATCTCAAAAGGAACGGAGCTCCTTTCAAAAGGAACTTTGCACAAAGAACCCACATTTGCAACTGCACAGACATCAGGGAGAATTCAGGGAGAAGCGCATACCTTGAACGATATTATAAAGAAATCTCTCATCGTGTTTAAGCAGCCCTCGCACCGCACAGCCAAGTTCCAAGCTCATAAAGCAAGTAAAATAGAACGTCACATTTAACAGCATCACCAACGGCAATTATGACAATTCTGCTAAAGACAAAGCTTTTTCTCTTCTGATGGGCTTAAAAAGTCACGGATTATTTCTGCAGGGAGATTACATGGGGATTCCTATTATTACGAAAGAATACCTCTGCTTTTTAAATCCCTTCTTTCTTCAATCCATAAAGATACACTCCCCAGCTTCCCCTTCTTGGCAGGTATGAGGCAAAACAGTCATGTGAACCAGCTGTCTTGAACACCTGACCGAAGGTGTTCACCGCTGACGAGCGCAAGAAAACCCAATCACTCCTCCTAATTTTGGATTACAGGCCACGCCCCCAGGGTGGTTGGGTCTGGGCATGAATGCGCAAGCAGGGGGTCAGATGGCATCATTTTGCCCAGGAGGGAATGCAGGCATCCCTGATGTACGTCCTCCCTGCCAAAGCCCTTCCATATTCTACGTTTTGTTTTGGAAGCATGACGATGCAGGGGGGGGGGAGGGGGAGCCTACCTATCTTTCTGAACCACTGAGCTTCACTGGCCCTGACTTCCAGCAACTCCTTTCCCTCTTTGTGCAGCTCATCTAGTCTACGGTGAGCTGGAAGAGACTAAGTAAAGTTAGCAACAAACATGGATTTAGGAACTTTGTACATTCTGACTGGGACTTTCTAAAGCCGTTGAAGATCTCTCAGGGTCTCCACTGCAGCTCTTGCTCTGGACTTAGTCAACGGGCACAAAGATCTAGCTAGTTTAATACCTGCTGTCAAGTATGATAGGAGTGACTCCATATCTTTAACCCTAAAATAGAAAAGTGGGAGTTATTTAACATCTCTCAATGATATTGGAGGAAAATATCTTCTCTGAAGAAACAGCAGCTGAACTAAACGAATAATAACACTGCTCTTCTAGGAGGAAACAGAAATAGGACTACAGGAAGGAAGAGCTAACACTGGTAACAGGAGGGTGAAAAAGACATTCTAAATCTAGGTTCAGTTACTACGTTAGTGACAGTTCAAGATAAACACGGCTAAATGTTTATATCCTTCTACGAAGTTCAAGTTGCTATTTAACTTTTCCCACTAACACCTTATCAAAAACTGAATATCCACAATTACTGGAAATGTAACTCACATCTCCTCTTCAGATGTCACTTTCGACAACACAAGTCGAATCAAACACCTGGAACAAAAGCCAATTATTTAGCAATCACATAATTTAAAACATCCACCTTCCTCTCTTTATTTTTAGCACTGTTTACTAACTGTAGAGGTTGGGTGCTCCTTTGTTGAATCACTCCAGCATAAAAAGTCCACATCTAGTGTTGAACAAAGGTGGCAAAACTTTTAATAATAATTTGGTATAGATGGACTCAAATTCAGGAGAACTAATTTAAGAGATACGTTTAAAAAAATGAATCTGAAACAAAATTTCACGTAAAGCAAATCCTTCCCAGATATAAAATGAGGGCATTTTAAGGAAATATTGAAAAAAAGTACTGGGCTTCATATTTTGACAGCAAATTATGAAACAAACAGCATTTATATACGTTACTCACTTTACTGCTGTAAGCGCTTGCTGGCAATCCTGCAAGTGTTGAGATAAATACCCCAAGGCTTTAATAGCCATAACCGGTTGATCATTCTGAAGGGAAAATTAGCAATATAAATATGAAAAATATAACTTCAGTGTGATCTTGTTCTACCTGAACACAATGAATGTCATATTTTAAACACATTCAAACGTGGTCAGGGTGAAAAACCCAATTCCTATATTTGAAGAATCTTAATTCAAAGCACAAAACGTGGAACAAATGCTAATGCTGAGAGACACCATGAGGACTAGAACATCATCCCTCAGCTCCATTGTATTTCAATGAAAGTCTCCCTCCCTCCCTCCCTCCCTCCCTCCCATCTATACCTCCAAGGCAAACTGAGCTGCTAAGCTCAGAAGGTTGGTCGCCATAGATCCTTCCGTGAGCGATTTGCCTTCCGTGAACTCGGCAGCCGATTTCTCCATTGCCACAAATGCATCCTGAGCTGAAAGGCAGATAAGAGACATTAACAGCAGCCTCGGTTTGCTCATTTAAACATGGATTGATTCTTTTGAGTCAAGCTCTTCTAGCTTGAATCCTCACTTATGTTTAATTAAATTAAGTAGATGAGAAAGATCTATGTTAAAATAATATGCAGTAAATATATTATGCATGTCTAGGAAAATTACTTTGTTTTTCATGGCTGCAAATTTAAACCAGTGAGATTGCAGAAGAATCGTATTCTGTAGTCTGTCTCTCTGAATATACTTTTCTTAATCTATGTATTTTTCTTATTTATAGTGCCGTTTATTCTTTTTACCATTTAAATAGTTGCATAATCTATTCAGAGAACCCTAAATCTGGTGGTCAAGAAATACATACAAGTTATGTAGTTAAATACATTATTCAGATAGGACATATCAAAGCTCATGCTGAAATATACCAATACCAAACTGTTGAAGGTTGTAATGTATGCCCAAGTCATTCATTTAAAACCTAAAAATATTCTACTGTGATTCCAAATATATGACGAAATAACAGTGGTGTAACTAAGAATCACTACTATTTTGCACACCCTAATAATAGTGATTAGCATCTTTTTGACGACATTAATAACAACAAGGAAGCAAGAAGGATGACCAAAGTGACAGCGTGCTACCAAGGAGCCTTTCTGCTCTACGTAGAGGGAACAAAATGTCCTAAATTCTGAGATGAGGCGTCCTGGACAGTCAAAGGCTTCTAAATCTGGAACGTTTACATTCTTTCTGCTGATGTCCTTTGTGTAATTTGCCACATTCTTTTAAAAATATAATTCTATGCAGAAAATATCAGTTGTGAATTCCACTTTGTGACAAGAGGTGCTTGTCTGATATCTGGAGGGCAAGGGTGGGACAAACAGACTCTCTCGCTCCTTGCCCTTAAACAGATGGATTCCACATTCACTGGCACAGTAAAAGCACAAGGGGGTTTACCTTGGAGGGCATTTTTCTCTAAGACTGCTATTTTATAAACATAGAAGTGAGTGAAGATGCTGTTTGGGTCGTATCTTTCCGCCTTCTTTACAGCCTCATCAGCCTTTAGGTAAAGAGAATCAGCTGGGTTAGTGACCACAATAACTAGATAACCGGTTAATAATAGGTATAGAATTAGTATCCATTAAATGCTAACATTTCTGCAGTACAAGATTCATATTATTATATTATGTTATATTATAATTATGTCATATCATATTATATCAAACAATTGCTGTAATATATCCCAAATGAAGCAACAGGGTAACTCTTGCAATGTCAGATCGATACATTCACACATTCTTTTTCATTTTTAAAGTCTTTAAGCTCATCTGGAGCAATAAATACATTCTCTGCTGATAAGATGAGATGAGAGGCCCAGCAAAAAGGACCACTTTGCTTCTGCAGTGATGCTGGCAAAGGAATTGTCACGCTGGAAGCTTTGAGAGAAAAGATGAGTTGGCAAGGGTGCCACTGTCCCCTGACTCTTCCTAAAACAGCTAACGGCCATGCAAGCGTTCGTCTTTCCTAAGGAGTCTGAAGTGAGGGACACATTGTGTGCCGTTGTAGGTGAGCACTGCAAATCATGCCAGAGACGTCATGAGACAAATGAGGCAAGACTAGTTGTAATATCTGCCAGAATAGGATGTTCCTTTGGGAAGGGACAGGCTGTATGACCTCTGGGGCTTCTGTAGCAGACAACATGCTTAAGAATATGCCTCGGGAGAAAGCCCACTTTGCATGAGTTAATAATATTAATGTGCTAACAACCCCAGCCAAGAAGCAGATGGATTTGATACACTCCGACGTATCTTCTCCTAGTACGGAGAAAGTTAAAGGGAGAAAGTTAAAGAGGGTCCCCTGAAAAAAGAGGATACGAAGAAGAAGGAATACCTTGCCAGGCTCTTTCAAGTGAAGATAGCAAGCAGCCATGTTCCTGTACAGTTTTGCCAGGTTCTGCTGGTCGGTCTGCCCAGATGCGTAGAAGCTGAGAGAGTAGTTGTACCACTGAAGGGCTTCGGGATAGCTCTTGGACTAGAAAACAGCAAGCGGCTCTTAATGTTAGATGTGCTCTAAGCACCTGCCTATTAAAAGGCAGAGAGGCGGGTTCCTTTCTCAGACCAGGAGAGAAATCCCCAAAGTTTCTCATTTACTAGATATTAATTAAAATTAGTTACCATGAGCTTAATCATACACCCCAATCTCAGTGCAAAGCAAGGGATAAATCTTCAAGACAGATGATGAATACAACATAAGCCAGTTATTTTCACAATATTAGCCACCTGCACAGTTATCTTCAGCAGTTGGAATATATTAAATGACAGGTACTGAAGACTATCTATTTATAACATTATCAATAATCTGAATTTGAGATTCTCAAATTGCAACTTTAGGTATTAACTGCCTACTTTGAAAAGGATACACTGACTTTGCTCAGAGGCAGTAAGAGGACAAACCTCGTAATTCTTAGCTGCTCTGTCCCACAAAACAAGGTGTAAACGGCTGAGTATTTCAGGAGGCAGTTGCTTTCCTATGCTGTGTGCTAAGAAGATAAATTTCAGAATTTCACTAATTCTTCAAATCTGAAGAATGTCTACATGTCTAACTATATCGAGATACAAGATCATCTACGACGGCTAGCAACGCTAAGCACACGAGAACTCAAAATACTGCTACTAAAATTTCCAGTACCACATTTCAAAAGTGGACACTTCGAGTCATGGTTAAAAGTTGAACAATTTAAATTAATCTTAAATCTCTATTGGTATATAAAGTTACACAATTTTAATCAGCATGAAGTTATAATTGCTGGATTTCTTAGCTGAAAATATCAAGCAAAACAGGTTTTCACATCCTGCAAATATTCTTCCAAGCACTACCCTAGAAAAGTCTAATTAAAAGCTGGGCCCAGACCTGCCATGGCATCTTCAATCATTCCCTTGGCAAGGGGCTCCTTCGTTCTCTGTAAGAGGAGCTCGATACGAAAAAGAAGGACTCTGCCAGCATCCGGGGATCTTTCAAACAGCTGAGATGCTGATGTCAGAAAGTCAAATCCGATGGCTTCCCTGAATGTACATGAAAAGAGGGTGGGCATTTTGACACCAGGGAAAGCTGAGAGAATTCATATATTTCATTCTCAGTAACAGAAACCTGACTCCTCACTATGTGGTTCTTCCAGAACAGTCATTAAGACACAGATTTCCATATCAAAAGGTTGCTGGAGCACTCTTACAGGAATCAAATTGTAGGTCTGTGCATAGTATCTACAATGCTGCAATCGGGCTAATTGTAGGCCTTTGGCTGAAAACGCTGCTTCCCCAAATTGTGTCTCTTCAAATCAATCTGAGCATCGAAATGAAGCATTATGCATTGTCCCTTTGTTTCATTCGTTCCCACCTAGCCAATGCACCTGCACCTATTGCCTACATCCTGCTACTGGGTAACTCTGGCACTCTCTATGCCAATTCACCTCCCCTTATTGCAAGACAATAAATCATAATTATAGAAACGAGTTGCAGAAAATTGGAGTTTGTTAAAAAAACACAAAGAAAATACATTAGGTAGATGTCCTTAATATTCCCTAAATACTCTTACGATAGACACAGGTGCCTAACTGTGTCCCAGAGGGCCCTTCATCTTTATACCTCTCGTGTTGAAGAAGCAACTTTGCAGTGTCCAGACAGACCTCCAGAGAAACCTCATGCTGCAGAAGTTCAGTGACAGCTGGAAAGCAGCAACTACAAGGTTAGCATGTTCACTAAAAGGGTGTGTGTATG
>JAOYMU010000020.1:41763205-41774193 GCA_025802295.1 Psammodynastes pulverulentus
CGTGGGGCCCCCCGGGGGGGGGGGTGGGGGGGAGGGGAGGTGCCCAAATCCGGAGCCTGGACCTTGACAAAGGAGCAGGAGAGCTGGGCGCTTGTCCCCTCCATGGCACTTTGCCTCGGAGGTTGTCGCCTGTCTTCAAGCCAAGTTTCCACACTGGCTGGCCCCCTCCCTTCCTGGGCCTCTCCCAATTGGCCTCCCCTTCCTCTCCAGGTGCCCGGTCTGCCGCTGCTGCCCCTCTTCAGCATCCTGGTGAACATCTATCTCATGATGCAGCTCGATGCAGGAACCTGGGCCCGCTTTGCTGTCTGGATGGCCATCGGTAAGGAACTCGCTGCTGGCGCAGGATCTTCCCCGTGTGGTGATCCCATCTCGGCTGTTGGGATCAGGGCTGCCAGGGCTGCTCTTACACGGTGGAACTTGGTCTCTTTCTCAGGCTTTGCCATCTATTTTGGTTATGGGCTCCAGCATAGCGAAGAAGGGCAGGGGGCCCCGCAGTCCCAGTCAGCCACCGACAAAGGCCCTCCTTCGGCCAACTCTGAGCTGAGCCAAGAGGTGGCCGTCTGAGAGAAGCAGCTGCTTCTGTCCTCCTTCCACTGCCGTGGACACCCCCGAGTTCTCGTTTGCCTCCTGCCCCACCCTTCAAGAAGGAAGCCGTGGCACGTGGGACCTTCCCTGGTGAATTGGACTCAATCCGTGGCAGCAGCTTCGTTTGGCAGAGGAGGTGAATAAAGCAAGCTGGGACAAAATTTAGGGGGCAGCCATTTCTGCTAGGTGGGATGGGGAGGGGAGAGTGACCTTCAGACGAGAAGCTGCCACACATGGTTTATTTATTTACCCGGCTTTGCTGGCTAGATTTCCTTCCTCACACCTAGATGTATGTAAAAGTGTCAAATGTGAAGAGTCCCCAAATGATCTCCAGGACTATCAGTCTAGTTTTAACTATTGTTTGTATGATATATTTTTTTCAAAGATGTTACATGTTGTTTTTTTTAATATGAGTACAACTCCATGCTCTTAGCTTTCTTTTTTTTTAAAGTTGGACTCACCTGCCCTCCCCCCCGTCAGTTTGCTTCCTTTGTAGACTTATCTCAGGTGCCCTAGGATGGGTCTCCAGCTGAAGCAACCTGAGGCCTCCATAAATTAAGACAGCCTGGGAGTTGAAGCAGTGCTGTATTAGTCCGGAGTGTAATTGCTTAAATAATCACGGTTGTTTGGAGTTCTTCCATTCTTCTTGCCAAACATTATCAAATAGGTTCCTGGGGTTTCTCAAATAAAATCAAACTCATTATTTGTACCGATGGGATACAAAACTGGCTTACCCAACCGCAACATCTATGGATTTGATGTCCTGTACACATTCAGCCCATGATGGTTTATTTGCAAGAGCAGGCTGTAATGCCTTGGATGAATCAGCCCAATGGGTGGTGTTGAAGTGGGGCGAGAGGGCCAAGGGCTGAGTAAAGTCATAGTAAAATAAGTCAGTGAGCTAAGTCTGGAGATAAGCACCACCACAACATCAGCCTTATGGGCTCCCCCATGCTGGGGGGGAGATGATGCCAGAGAAGGGGAGGGAGGCTGGGCACTGACCTCGTGGTCAGTAGCTGCCAACAGGAAAGCTCTTGGCCCCGGTGCCGCCACCTTCTGGACCGAAGGCCGGGGCTAAAGATGGAAGCCGAGCAAGCGCATAACAGCCCGCTGTGTCTGGTTGCTTCGAACGAAGCCAGACCACAGCTGGCAAAAGCTCAAAGCAAAGTGAGGTCATTGCCAGACTTCATCTGTTGCAAAGATGGCAAAGCCAATAGACCCTCACTGGCTCCAAAACAGGGTGGAGATGTTTTCCTCCTAATAAAAGAAGCCAAATCTATTGTCCAGCTAGTGATTTCCTGTTTTGGCCCGACCTGAAACTGGCAAGGAAATCAGTCCCTAATTTGGAAGGCACCAGGTTGGCAAAGACAAGATCAGGCTGACTTGTTTTCTCCAACTGTTAAGGGGAAAAGTGGGATGCTTTCTATCCTGATGCAAATTATTTACCTTGGACTGGAAAAATAATTCCACAGAAAGCTGGATAGTGACGTTGGTTGTATGTACGCAGATACACTCCACTGACATCAGAAGGCCAAGCTTTCTAGCAACTGCACCAGGGCCAAGTTCTACAATGCCAAAGCCATTTCAAACTTCAGGCAGCTCTGTTCCAAGTCTTATAATTAATTTCCCCAACATTTCCAAAAACAAATTGTGAACGTGCAGAGCCAACACTGAATTTGTTGTGTTTTGGAAATTAGCTCCCTACGCACATTTCTGACATTTCCTCTTTCTGAAGGAGATTTGGGACAATCTCAGTTTAGGGTTCGTAACTCAGTGGCAGAAGGTCCCAGATCTTCAGAAAAGCACCGTGTCTGGAACCCACCCTGAGATAAATGGGCCAGTTCAGCAAAGGCAGCTTCTCCTGTTCCCAACCGTACGTTATTCCGCAGCCTTGCTCAGAGCAAGGGGGGAGATTTCCACTTATTTGAACAGAACTTTGTTGT
Organism: Psammodynastes pulverulentus; assembly: GCA_025802295.1. Classification (NCBI taxonomy): domain Eukaryota; kingdom Metazoa; phylum Chordata; class Lepidosauria; order Squamata; family Psammodynastidae; genus Psammodynastes; species Psammodynastes pulverulentus. The sequence continues at coordinate 41,765,734 of JAOYMU010000020.1, forward strand.
CTTGCTTGAACATCTACGGTACATGTGCACAAAAGTTCTTCAACATGAATATAATACGCAGCAATCTTAATGCATTTCTTGGACCAAATAAAATGTTCTGCTATTATTCGGTGTCCTCTGTGGTTTGTAGAATGAAGATGAGAACACATGCGGCTCTTTCAATTGTCTGAGTGATTTTCTAGAGCTGTGGGGAGGAAGGAAGGAAACCTGCCTGGGGCAGAGGACGAGATCCATTAATTAATTTCCCTAGAAATGCCACTCTCCCCAGTTTAGATGAGGTGAAGAAGGCTCGCCCTACAGATTTCAGCACAAAAGAGGAAAAACCAGCCTTGCAAAAGATAATGAAGATAGCAGGAACCCGACTGGATGATGCAATAGGAGAGCAGGAAAGGCAGAGGGGTTACATAAGCTGAGCAGAGGCAAAGTGACAAGCCTGGATTCGAGATCGCAGCAGCCTGCAGGCAACAGGGACTGACTTCTCCAGAACTTGCACAGAGGCAGCCAGGGGAAGGAGGGGGGCCGTGCTCTGCCTAGAGGGCCAGTCCAGAGGTTCCCATTTTGTCCGACTGCCATCTGTGTCAGAGGGAAAAGCTTACCAAATGCCGGATTCCAACAAACTCTCGCAAGCAATTCGATTTAAGCCTGAGCGGCTGGCCAGCTTCCAGTCACTCGGTTCTGACAGACAACAGGAAGCCAAAGGCAGAAAGCTGGCCACTGGCTTTCCTACCAGACCCCACTACAACCAGCGAGGAAGACAAGTTTAATCGAATGTCAAAGAGACGAATGGTCCAGGCTAGCTGTGCCAAGGATGATGGAGGAGAAGGTAAACTTAAGTCCCACCAACTATTTCAACATTTCTTAGATATTTATCATATGCTCTCAAGCAGCCCTTTTCAGAATGCGGGCTCTTTAAAAAAAACAACAAATGAAGACACATATAAATACATGCATCCATTCAAAATTATCTGGTTCTTAAGTATCTTTTTCACAGAATCCATGGCTTAGATTCTTCTCATTAGTTTCCACAGTCCCAGCAAGTATTAACCGCATTCAGGACGTAGAACAAATAGGTCAGATGTTTTCTAACTTCATAATGACTGCAAAAGTGAATAATTAACGAACAGATGAGACTCTCACTCAACTTTTCTCACATCAACCCAGCAATCCTTCTTCATACCCCCACCTCCCTGGGTAGGTTGTTAGGTCACGTTCTGTGCACTTTAATAGGCACTTTTCAAGCTCGCTTAACCCACAGAATTCTTCACTTAGGTTTATATTTTACCCTTTAAAACGTGACACTTTCCTCATCTTTCTGCTACTGTGCAGAGGGAATGTTGGGGGGGGGGGGAGGAGGTGGTTGAAATGTAATCCGGTACAGAATAAATGCAACTTTTAAATTACATATAGCTTTTTGCCTAAATTTGATCCCAAGAGGAAATCTAGGCTTTTTATGCAACTTCATAGTCATTCAGTGAAGATCAGAGAGCAGGAATCACCACCCTTGGAACCTCATGACTAGCAGATGAAGAGCCAGGCAGATGGCCAAAATGCGGTGCGGGTTACGGCTGCCCTGAAGTGGTCACATGTGCAGATTTGCGAGGAACCCATAACTACCTGGACTCTGAAAAACGCTCTAATCTACCAGTTTCCTTGCCTGTCGTCTTCCATCAAAGGCACAATTTTTCCAACCCACAAATCATCCCAATATAAACATGGTATTTGATTACAAACTGGAATAGTTCTTTTTCCAGCAATCTGCCTTTATGACCACATCTAGCAAGAAGTGTGTTGTTGCACAGGAACTGCTCCTCTTCACGTTAATAGCAGAGAAGTCGGTTATAATTCCACGTAGAATCTTATTGCAAAACCAGTTCAGTCTTGTTAAATAACAGTGGGATAAATAATTCCTCCTGTTCTTTACACTCAGGTATTATTAGAATTATTCCACTGATACCAGGATGTCTGTTCACTTTTTAGTATAGACATACCATTTTGGAGAGGGTGTAATGCATTCCATAAAACAATAGGACAAGAACTGTAAGATATATAACTCGAATGAACAGTTTGAAAGGGCATTAATATGACACATTAATTCAGCTACCCTATTATTGTGAAATGTAACATTTAATTTTCAAACTATAATATTTAATCTCATGTCATAGAAAAATCTTATTCTACCCACTTAGCATTTCCCTTCTCATGGAAAAGTACCGGTAGCAACATCTTGTTTCCCGTTTGCTTCTGACTGGATTGCATAATCAGGTATTTAAAATTGTTCTGTAATCCACTGGTAGAGTATTTTATTACTCGACAATGGACTTCCAATAAACAGAAATCCATATAATTTTAAGGATGTTCGGGAAATTGATGAACCGAGAAGTTAATATTTTAAAATGGTAATTCCGTTTCCCTTTCATTTACCATCTGAGCCAAAGGCAAGAAAAGAGATTTTCCAGCTCTGTTCCCACGCAGATTAGATCTACACAACCTGGGTTCTTGCTGGGATAGATACTATCTACCTTTGAATCAAACCTCTGCTTTTCATGTCCTACTACATCAAGATACTCCCTGTTCTTCTAATTTGGACGGGAGATTCTTTGGAAGCTTACTTCCCTCTGCTGGTGACTAGCCACCCTTGCATCAGGAAACAGGTAGGGCATGGAACAGCCAGGAGGATTGCTTCTGAGCTGATGAGGCAACAATTCCGTTACATATTTTTGAGATTCTGCCTTGGCTACGTTGCTGCCTCCAGCTGTAGAAACACAAGCGGAAGTAGAGGGAGAACATGAACTTGAGCCCTAAGGCTGCATGGCTTGGCAAAACAGAGCTGAGAATCCTGCACATCACAGCAGTTAGTGAGCCAGAGCTTCTGTCAAAAAGGCTACACACATTTTCACTTTTCAGAAAATGCAGTTATCTCTCCGGTAGTTCCCCTATTACCTGAATTAAATTCTTCCCCGAACACCTCCTACCCCTAAATAACCCAAATATGGCTGGCCTCTGGCTTAGATCTAGTTTGTAAAGCTTTTCCGTGTTTTTATCGACTCACCTATCCTTGCTAAATTTAGTTACTGTGAGAATAAGCTGTTGCCATCAAATCATTATGTTCAAAATGGTTTGTTGTTAAAATGGAAAGAGTCAGAATAGAGCCTGCTACTCCTGCTATCTCTGCAGCAGAGATGACGATCAGAATCAGAATCCAGGCACTGCTCTGTAATGACCAGACACGAAACGGCATTCAGCAGATTTTATTTACGGTATTTCCCAACGTTCACAGCAGACAAGGTACAAGGTCAAAGCAAATGAACTGTTGCAAGCATTCAGAACTGAAATAATCAATGATTATTGATTTGACAGGTCACGATAATTTATCATTAAAAAAGCCATGAAACTGAAGGCCAACGGTCATGGATTGAGGGCCCTCTTTTCCCTCGGGAGCCGAGATGGCGCTTCTGTCCTGCACAGCCATCATCCTGCGAGGTGTTACTACAATGAGTACAGGCAGTCCTCAACTTATGACAGTTCGTGACCCGCTGAAGTTACAACGGCACTGGAAAATGGGACTGATTACTGTTTTTCACCTTTGCAAGTCTCCCTCATAGTCATGTGATTAAAATCTGGAAGCCTGGCAACCGACTCACATTTATGACGGTTGCAGTGTTGGGGGACCACATGATCCCCTTTTGCGACGTCAATGGGGAAGCCAGGCTCCCATAACCCCAACTTATCAACTGCAGTGATTTACTTAACAAGAAAGGGCATAAAACAGGGCAGAACTCAACACATTTCACAGATAGCGACATAAATATTGGGCTCGATTGTGGTCGTATGTCGAGGATTGCCTATACTTTATTCCCGTTTATTGCAGCCGCCCCACGCCTCCCAGGATGCCAAATGGAGAGCGGGCAGGCGGCTCCACCGCCAGCCCCTGAAGGAAGACCCTCCCTGGGCCGCAGCCACCTCGCGGGCTCCGGCGTAACAGCTGCTGAGCATCCAACGGGACCCTCACGGGGACTCCCCTCCCCCCCCTTCCGGCCACCGAGCTGAGCGGGCGCGCGCCCGCGACGCCACGTTCATATTCCGCGCCAGGCTTTTCATTGGTCCTCGCTCCACCAATCCGATAAGGATCTCATCCTACCGGCGCCGAGGAGCCCTCTTAACCACGTGCAGCTAGGCGGCCAATCAGAAGTGAGCGTGGGGGCGATGCTTCCCCTCCTCTTTTCTCTCGATTCCGACGCCCAGCGCGCTCCGGGCGGGGTGGTTGCTGGCGGGGCCAGATTTAGCTTTGGCCGGCAGGAGCGGAGGTGGCAGCGGGAGGGAGACTCTCCTTCGGAGCCCCGCTGGCTGCTGCGACTCCTGGGCGAAGGACATCAGCTGAGCAGCAGCGCTCGCCTTTCACGGCCTCCGGCAGGCACCAAAGCGCAGCTGCTCAGGTGTCCGAGGCTCCGTTATCTTCCCCCCGCCCCCCCAGGGAAAACGATGCCCAGGCAAGGGCAAGGAGTAGCAGCTCGGGTCGCCCGCACCCCTCTGGGCCAGGAATTCCGCCAAACTGGAAGAGCCCCGAGCAGGGAGCCCCGGCTTCTCCGTTCCCTCTCCGAAAGAGCTCTGCCGCAGAAGGTCTTTAAAGCAGATCCTGGTCCCAGCAGCCCCAAAGTCCCGTCATCGTATCTCCACCTAAACGTAACCCAAAGCTCCTCTTTCTGGCAGGAGACGCAGACACCTTTGGCTTCACAGTGGTTTTAATGTGAACAAGCCTCGGACGTTACATCAGACAGCCGGCCCAAGACCCAGGGGGCTGACTTGGGAGCCCGCCATTCAAAGGTACTCATGTACAGCAGCAACAGCCACGGAGCTTCAGACTTGTTGTGCACCCAATAAAAGTATATTTAAAACCCACAGCGAACGCAGGTTTGTCCGCTGCCAGCAGGCTGTTCCAAATGGGGCGGTTTTTATCCTTCTGGCTGCAGGCCTGGAAGCCGGCTTGCTATCAAGCACTTTACTGGTCATCTCAATTCATTTGACGTTTCCCAGCCCTGCTCTGCCCTCCACTGGACTTTACGCAGAGCTGGGAGACCAGAGGCCCTTCAAATAGCATTTAACCAACACAGACAAGCTTGAGGACTTCTGAGAACATAATTCATACATGGCCTCTCCCTTTTCCCTCCATATCTCAGTTAATTGTCCACCCTAAACTGTAGAAAGTGCAAAAGAAATAATTAAAGCCTTCGGCATATGGACTGATATTCTAGCCCCCTCCCCCCATGGGGGGGGCAACCCATACAGAATGCTGGGCATTACAGAGGCCTATTCAAGGGAGGAGGCTCCTTAGGGGACAACAGAATACCCACAACCTTCGATAAAATCTCCCGTTTCATTACACATTAAACAGCAGAGAACTTTGCACCACAATCTTGCAAGCACAGAGTTGTGAGCTCAGAGAGAGACTGCAAAAGTCTGTAGTACAACTTCCAGTTCAAAGGCAAAAAAGGACTTTTAAATCAAGCAGGGCTCCAAACACAGAAACAAGCTCCCCCACCCCTCCCTGAAAAAGCAGATGCAGCCGCTTTCCTGGGATCAAGGGGCCGCCCTCTGCAACTGCAGCCCAAACCAGGGAAAAGATTTGGCTTGAGGATTCCAGACGGGCTGAAGAAGCCCTACACCGCTCCTAGGTGCCTTCCACTATGAAATCCTCCCACAGCCTTTGGCTGCAAGTCAGGCTACCGTAACCTGAAATTTGGCACGGCGTAATCCAGAGCGGCCTGCAGAAGACATTGCTGAACAATTATGGGGAGCCTCATATCTGCTGGGGTGCAGATTCTGCCTACTCTTTTGGGGATCCTCTCTCCCCCACCAGAAATAGTTGGCAAAAGCTCTTCTGTGCTTCACCTGGGAAATCTTTTGGGGCAAAGTACCACAAAGCCCCTCCAAACATTGCAACCAGGGAAAGGGGAACCGGAGTCCCTGCATGGCAACTGCTGACGTTCCCAGAGGACGAGAGAGGGTTGGGTCCATAAGGCTACCTTCAAAGAAGGGAGAAGGGACTGGAAAGCAGAAACTGGCTTTAATCATTCAGGGCCGAGAGACACTAATATTGACAGAAAGAACAGCTCTGAGCAACAGAGATTCTGTGCCAAGTTCTCCCCGGGGACGTCTGTCCAGGCAGGAAAACTCCCTACCTCCTTACTCAAAAGCAGAAGGCTCAGATCCCTACTGTATATTCTCACACAAGTTCCTGGCAAGCTTTACACATCCACCGATAAGTACAGCTATTCATAAATCCCCACCTTTCATGCAGAAACCAAAAACCGACAGAATTTGTCATGGCTGTCTGACAAAGGGTGGAATGGGATGGCGTGATGGGCAACACTGGAGAATTAGGGGAGTTCAGAAAGAGAGAGAGGGGGGAAAAAGCTGGTTCAGAAAAAAGTGTAAAAATAAATGTCATTTTTGCAGAGAGGAAAAAAAAATGGAAGAGGCCAGGCTCCCCTACTGGCGGACCTTCCCCGGAACGTAATTCCTATCGATGGTTTCTTCTTGCAGGAACATATGTAAGCAGCGCTCGTTCTGTGCCAGCGGGTGTCCAGCGATTCTGCCAGGAGAAACCAGGAAAGGCAGGGGGGTTACATGGTCCAACAGCTACCTGCTGGCTGACATTACACAAGAAAGGAAGATCACAATGGGCACACCACGCAATCATGGTCTTGCAGGGCTTTAATTGCCATAATCACCACTCTTTCTCCTTTTTGGCCCTGGAGTAAGGGTTTTGCTCAGGGATCTGGGCTCCATTGGGAAAACCAATGGAGAAGATGCCAGGGAGGCAGATAACGGGCAGAGCTGCTGGTGGTGGCAGAGGAAGCAGGCGGAGTAGCAGCGAATGGTTCTTATCCTGACGGAGGATGTAAGTTTTCTGATGGACAAGCACTTTTCAAATAAAACCAGGCACTCTGCCCGTAGCAGGAGACGGATGTCCACCTCCAGCCTTCAAAGCAGCATACAGGATATCCCTCCCTCCCGTTTTCCCACAACTGCATAAGGCAAGATGCAGAGAAGAGGCGAACCTATCAGTTGCGGATGGACTTGAACCCAGGCCTTGCCTGAACTTATTGCAACTATTTAACCCTAATGGAAAATACAGATAAGTCCTCGACTTACCACCAAGCCCTCAGATACTTATGACCCAATTTCAAAGGTCGTACAGCCATACATACCCCCACAGTCATGCAATTACACAACAGATTCACCTTTGCAGATGTTTCAGTGTTTCAGGCACACAAGCACAATTTTTGATGCTTTGTGCTGATTTCTGGTGTTTAGTTCTGGCTTCTGGCAAAAAACGCCCATTGAATAAAATGGATTTGTGAACCGACCGCTACATTCACTCAATGACCACCACAAAAAAGGTCATAAAATTAGGTACAGTGACTGCTTAATGACTAACAACCATCAATTATGGTTACCAGTCGAGAACCACTTGTACAATTTAACTGAGGTTTCAAACAAACAAATTAGATTCATTTAATGGGGGGGGGGGGGTGTCTCCAGATTTGACCAATTTAAGATGTGGATTTCCAAGCTGGCTGGGGAATTCTGGGAGTTGAAGTCCACAAAGTTGCCAAGTTTGGAGAGCCCTCATCTAAAGCACTAAGCCAAAACGAGGAGTCCCGGCCCTTCTTTCCTGAAGGTCAGGCCTTACTTGTTGATGAACTGTTCTAAGCCTTGTCTTCTTTCTTCTATGAAGGACTCCTCAAAGATGCCCTCGTCTCCCCGGAAAGGAAGCTGGCGCTTCAAGGCCTTGCCCGGCAACGGAGGTACTACAATCTGTAAGCCAAGAGTTATTGTTTCAGCCGGGAGGGGAACCGGACGCTTGCCAGGTGCCCCGTTTCTCGTGTGGCCCCTCCAGATGATCAGCCCTAAGAACAGGCTTCAAGGGGGCGGGGGGGTGGCTCCAGGTAAGGTTCTCTGCCCGGCTGCTGGCACTCACCTTGCTGTCCCGCTCCAGCTCGTTCTTCAGCCATTCAAAGTCACTGTATCGCCGCCTGACACAGGAGTCTTTCAGTTTGAAGATGGGCAGGTTTGTCTGGGCGGAAAGAAGAGATGATTTGAAGGCCTCCTCCTCCTCGCCTTCACCCAGGGACCCATTTATGGGCCTCCTCTAGGAGAAGATGCCCCCTCCCTACTGCACATCTCCCACCCCCCACCTTCCAGACCGTCTCCCATCACAAGGATCGGGGCTCCTCTGCAGAGCAACGCTCTCCTGGCAGGGTCGGCTGCCTTTTCCACCAGCCAAGGGGCAGAATTCCACCCCCCCCCCAGCTGATCCCTTAGTTTTGCATGTGGACCCACAACTCTTCCCCCCTCGCTTTAACAGAGGCTGAGCGAGAGCAGACCCTCCCCGAAGGGCAGGGCGACAGGCAGGTATCCTGGCCCGGAGGGGGCTGCCCCGGAGACCTCCCGTGCCCC
>JAOYMU010000020.1:41810824-41822009 GCA_025802295.1 Psammodynastes pulverulentus
CTGATTCTGTAAACCGCTTAGAGAGGGCTGTAAAAAGCACTGTAAAGTGGTATATAAATCTAAAGTGCTATTGCTATGGCTATTTCTCCCGGACAGTCTCTCAAGGCGCATCCTCTTTCTTTTCTGGGACATTCACCCAGTTTCCCCAGCGACAACAGGGGCATCTGCTGGGAAGGGGAAGCTGGTCAGCAAGGGTGGGGCTTCTATTGCATGGTTGAGACCCCCCTTCATTTTTCTGATCACCCACAGACACCCCTGAGAGCAACAGGAGTGGAGGCCTTTCAGCCTCAAGCAGCTGCAGCACGTTGGAGAGACAATCCGTGTGTCCCCTGCAACGCCATGGCCTGCTGGGGCTGAGCCGTCGGGGGCGGAGAGACCCTCTGAGCCCCGAGCAGGGCTTGTGCTTCCTGTATTCAGGGTGGCTGAAAGGGCCTCCGGGGATGCCTCCCAGGTGCAGCTCTTTCTCTGTGGCTCCTGAAGGGAAGCACTTCTGTTCTACGGTCTCCAGATCCTAATACGTTTTATTGTCAGTTTTACGGTGAATTATGGCGGCCGCAGAATGGCTCCCTTGTAGGTTGGCCCAGGACTGTAATAAACATTTTATCTATTTATCGTTGCAGGACCTGGAGGGCAATATTGACCCACTGGGTGCCATCCGTGGCATCATTGAGCCCTGATCCTGGCGGGGAGGCTTCTGGAGCGGCTGGAGAGAGGAGGCGGCTGTTAAGGGCTGGTTTTCTCGCCTTGGAAGGCCGGAGACGACAGAGGCTGTGCCCCCACGTGGCTCTCAAGGCTGCTGCCTCCACAGACTCACCAAGCCTCCTAAGCAGCAAAGAGGGAGAGAAGAGAGCCATCCAGGCAGAGCTGACAGAAGGGGAGCACATTCATTCGGGGGGTAACAAGACTTTGGAGCAGCTCTGAATCCCAGATTAATCCATCATTTGTGCCTCTTTTATTTCCGTGTGAATTGGGGTGTGTGTGTGCCTGCCATAAGCACATGGGAAGCCTTTCTCTTCCTAAAGGCTTAAGCTATGTTTGCCTGTTTGTTGGCAATGGACCTTCCCTCTTTCTGCCAAGGCCATCCTCCCTACCCTCTACAAGGCGCAGGCCAGGTGAGTCAGCCGGTGAAATCACCAGGTGCGTAAGGGCTGCTGGACCTAAGGCAGATTCTTCTGCTCCTGGTGACCTTATTTGCTCAGCCTGCAACTTCCAAATGCTGGAGGCTAAAAGGAAGAGAGAGAGAAGAAGAAGAAGAGGAGGAGGGAAGAAGTGTAGAATCGCTCTCTGAAGGGAGTCGGGCACCATTGATGTCTCCAAAACTCCTACCAGAAGCCTTCAGGCGAAGTCTCGTCAATGGCCCCATGATGCTGTGAGTGTTTGTGTGGGGAAACACAGGTCTCTATTTCCGTGCTAGCATCCAACTCGTCTCAAACGTGCACGAAGGCAACCTGTGAGTTGTGCGCAGATTGTTTCCCTCCCTGGCAGAATCTCATGGAAACAAAAAGGAAATAATTAGTAATCGCAGGTAGGAGCTTAATCCTTTAATTTTCCAGCTGTTGTGTTGCTGTGCCCCCAGCTTGGCTCGGAGAGGCAGATCCATCAAAGGGAAGGGAAGGAACACAAACGCAGAGCCAGCCTGCAGCAGAGGGCAGAGAGCGGGGTCCTTGCTCCACTCAGAAGCCCCTGCTCCCTCCCCATTTAGTTAAGAGCAGGACAGGCTCAAAGGCCAGGCCAGGCCCTGCTCCAGGCATCTGAAGGGAGCGCCGAAGCTTTGCAGGCAGTGGGGAATGAGACCCCTTTGGGGAAGGGTCTTTCTGGCCCTATCCAGGGGCAGAGACGTCGTGTCGTTGCTTCCAAAGGCAACCCAGAGAAGAAGGAGTGAAGCGATGTTCCCGCAGAAGCTAATGGGAAACGCTTGCCAAGTCACGTGCTCCACCCTAATTTATGGGTGCCTGTCGCTGTGCGAACGCCCACACTCGAAGACCGTGGAGTGTGCAGCCTTACAATCCGCAGAGTAGCCCAGCCTCCCGGAGTGCTCCCTGCTAACACAGCCTTCCTAGCAAGGCTCCTCCGGCCAGGCTGAGCGCTGGGGGCAAAGGTGGCTGGCAGGAAGGATGAGCTTGTCCAAGCACGATGCGTCTCCGTCCACTTCCGGTGGCCCCGCAATCCAGCAGGACTTCCAGGCCAAGAGGAGGGTCCTGCAGGCACCCTCAGTTCTGTAGCTCCATTTGGGGCAATGTCTGTCACCCTCAACTCCCCCCCCCCAATTTCTCTAGGGTGCTTTAATTTGGAGCTCAGCTTAGGTCACTCCCTGGGACTGTATGCCGAAATTAAAGAGAGAAAAAAGCAACCTACATTTTAGTTGTGTGTATAATTCGGGTATTTCACGGCTGGGTCCTGATGCAGTTTGATTCCCTCCCCTTTATAAAGGCCTTTTTAGGTCTGTTTGCCCTCCCCTTGACAAAATGCGCCATTTGCCCAGGTGATGCAATTCCCCCCCAGCCTCTTCTGCCCCCCTTTAAACCGCATCAGAATCCCAGCAGTAAACTCGGCCAGCCTGCCTTTGAGACAAGCCGGCTGTCTCAGCCTCGGATCATCATTTAATATCTACCCATTTATGTCACTGCAAGAAGCACGGAGAATAAATGAAAAAGGCCTGTCGGAAAATTATAGGGAATTAATGCTCCAAAGCCACGAGGGGGAATTTGAAAGAATCGATGTTTCTGCTCAAACCTTCCCGCAAACAACCAGGAGCTAAATCAGGGTCGGCGACTTTAAAGGATGGTTCGTCTTTCTCCCTTGAGCCAAGTGGCCTTTGGAAAACTCCTGGCTGGAAATAAAGCGAAGGGAATCGGTTTCTGTCTTAGTTAACTCCTTCTCTCTGACCCCTCTTGGACTAGAAAACCTCCAAGGTCCCTTCCAACTTTGTCGTCCTGTCCTGTCCTGTCCTGTCCTATATTCCATTCTTCGTTCCATTCTGTGCCTGGCCGAGGTCCATCTTCTCCTAGCAGCTGCTGCGTATTGTCTTCGTAGCTGTTCAACAGTTTAGTCCGAACGTAGAACTGAGCCCCCGGGAGAGAAGCTGGAAGCCCTGGGCTGCGTGGAAGGAAGGAAGCCTTCAGGAGCGACGCTGCTTTAATTGTCATGCAGTGAGCAGTAAATGAGTAATGAGACTCAGACAACCTCATTACAGGGATATTGCTGCCTTTAATTAATAGCTAGCTGGGTAGCCGTCACAGGGAAGGGGAGGCCAATGGTTTTGCGGGACGTCACTCCGTGGGGCGCACACAATTCTTGCTGAGTCGCTGTTCAGGCCCTTCAGCAGCCCAGAAAGGAGGACTTTGAGGTGGGGAATCTGATTTGCAGATTGACTGGGGAGCTGAGCGGTCATTCTAAGAGTGGAGGGTGTGACCCCTGCAGGCCCCCCTCTCTGTCCAGGAGGAAGAGTTTCCTTGGGACTCCCGCAGGCCCGCTGCTCAAGATGGGTGGACACTTGACCGAAAAGCAACGGGTCTGCCTTCCAGCTCATTAAGCAGCTGCACTTGTGATGCCCCGGAGACCCTGAACATGGGAGGGGAACGAGAATGGACGATATGCAAATCCATGCAGCACTTTTTTTAAAAAGAACTTTGCTTTCTTTCAGGAAGCAAAACGCTCAAGTCTCCAGAGAGAGTGAGGGAGGAACACTTCATTCCCCAAAGAACCTTCCCGCTTATGCTACTCAGCCCCCTCCCCGGGTTTTGCCCTTCCTAGGGATTTGGGGGTCCCTTGTTGGGAGGAAAATTGAGGAGCCCACCTGTGGCTCTTTGACGTGCCAGTTGTCTTGCTGGACTCGGCATTGTAAAGCCAGGGACAGGCCTTGAAGCAGGAATGGATGCTGAGATGGGCTCTTGAGTCCCTGGGGGGGGGGAGGGGTGTTGGCTGTGCTACATTTTCAACTGGAGCTAAGCGGTTTTTCGATGCACCTTCATTTGCTTTAAAATGTTTTATGTTCCATTTGAAAAATGCTTTCCTGGGTTCTATTAACCCTCAATCACTCTTAATTTTACCCTAAATTATTTTTTATAATAATTATATTACAACCTTTCGGTTCTTACATTGCCGGGATTCATATACAACATTGTTTGCTTAATTACCGTTGGTTGACTGAGCCACAAAGTGCAACAGCTAGATTTGTGCAATACGTGAAGCTGAAACCAAACGAAGTGTGACATGCCAGCTCCCTTATTGTGGGATCCACTCAGATGAAATGAGAGGCGTATAAATAATGCTGAATAAATTAAAGGCCTACAATTGTTGAACGCTTTCCTCTGCAGGAATCGCTCTGCATTGAAAAGGTAACTGTCCGCGGTCCTGATTCCCAATCTCTTCCTGTCATTAGAATGGCTATTCCAGGATACCCCTTGGACTGTGCTGCCCGGGGAATTCTGGGAGTTGAAGTCCACAGACCTTAAAGTCGCCAAGGTTGAGAAACACAGCTTCATCCAAACAATTTCATCCAAGACTTATTTGTCACCAGTCTGATTCCACGTTAGGAGTGGCTGGATTGAGTTTTGTCCAATCTTTAGGGACACAAGGAATAGTTGACCCCCCAGACCTGAAAGAGCAAAGAAGATTATTTCCCAGTCTTATTCCCAGCAGTGGGAGATGCTGACAGGCCTGGCCAAGAGCCAAAACAGAGAGATTGTGCATTTTTTATCAGTATAAAGCCAACAGAGCGATCCTACTCCCTAAGCTGCTGCATTTACTCCTCCTCTCTCTCTAATCGCTCTCTCGTTTTGCCATTCTCAACTTGTTTTTAACAGATGCCTCTATGCGGATAAAATACATTTTTCTTGCAGCTGAGAAAATAATTAAAACGATCCTCTTATTTAACCACTCATTTGTGCAAAGTTGAAAAACGGGATCAGTCTTTTTAGCAGGAGCGACTAATGTCTTGTTTCTCGTGCACCGCTTTCTTTTACAGATGCAAACATCAATGTGGGTTTCCTGTAGCTTCCGGTGGTGTCCATTTCTCACAGAATGTCCTGGGTTCCCTGGCCAGACTCAAGTTGGGGGTTACGCCACTGGCAGCTGAGCTGGTCCACAAAGGCCAGGCGGCTCAGCTCAGGGGTGGGTCTCATGCTCTGCATCCAAGCAATATGGGGCTGAGCCACTTTTCCTGCTAGAGGGAGGGAGCCTTGGGTGAAAACCCTGCATGTGGAGCAGAGATCATTGCGTGGCATTTCAGGTCCCACAGGGGATGACACGAAAGGAAGGTGCACCCCCCTTTGACAATGCCACAGCTGAGGGAACACCCTAGTTAGAGGCGAAGGCCATGGGGTGTGTGCCAAGGGTTGTGCCCTGGGCCTTTGCAGGTGGGAAGGGTCCTTCTGGAGATGATGGACTCTGAAGGGTGACGACCAGCGAAGGCTGCTGGGGCCACAAGGCTGCCTCAATCTGAAAACCAGCATTCTGCTCTCCTTTACCGGAAGGCCTCTTTCTGCAGCCTTTCCGTGTCTAACCGTCCAGCATCCATCGCTCTGCTTCACTAGTTGGGGGATTTGGGGGGTCTTAGGGGACGGAACGCTTGCCGATTGGACTCGGCTCTCTGATTTTAGAAAACCTGACAATATGGGGAAGTCAAGGAAGTTGAGAAGCGCCCAATTATAGAAGCCGGAACATATTTCCAAACTAAGAATAAACCCACTGGTGGGAGTCAGCGTAATTTTGACCTAGATTCACACATGGTTTTCCGGGTATCCAAGAACGGATGTGGGCACCTCATGGATCCTGTGGACGGGCCCAGCTGCCAGACAGAGATTTTGAGCCATCCGCCCATCATTTTTTTCCTCTCAGCTGGCGATGTTGGCAAAGCATCTCAACACTTGTGGGAGCCATCGGCTCTGAAAAAGGGGGGCCCATCCATTTTCTTCTCACACACATTATGGGTGTGGGGGGGGGATAATTGCTTTGAAATATTTTACACCATAAAAGCCTAATCAAATCAACGGCTGGCCTTAATTCTGTTGAACTGAGAAGCATCGTTTCCACACGGCTGTCGCTGCTTATTGTCAAGAGAGGCTGCTACCCTTTAAATGGATTTGACTTTTATGGAGAAAAAATAGCCATGATTGGTTAATGTAAATCAATGCCTAACTGCAAATGCTCACAGCTGGGTCTGGTTGTCAGTGAGTTAGTGAGCACGGAGGCCATAACCTCCTGGTGCTCCATTCCCTGTTTCTCATCTATGGTGTTATCTGCCTTTCCCTTCTCCGTTGTTTTCAAAAGCAAAAATAATTGACTTTCCTGAGGAATTTAAAACCTTTTGCACTGAGATACAGCAATATCGTGTTGGGAAATCCTTCTGTTCAGAAGCAGTGTGTTGATACTACGGCGTTCTCTGCACAGAGCCAGTATTCGGCCGACAGGATGTCTGCTTCCATCTCACCAACTTTTATTAACTTTGAGAGCTGGTTTATTCTCTTTTAGCCGGCTGTCTTGGAGGTTGAGGTTGTTCCTTGATAGTAATCGTATCTGAGAAGGATTCTGAGGAGCTTTCCTTTGCAATGTTGGAGCTTCTCCTGAGCAGCCATGCTGTGGACTGGCCAATGGCCGGTTGACCCGGGGAATCCCGTGGGTCAGGGTTTCTCAACCGTGGCATCTTGGAGATATGCGGTCCAACTGCCCAGACTGATGTCCAGTGCTGAGTTCTGCCTCTTCCAGAGTTGGAAACTGCCCTGACTTTCAACTGCAGGGGAAGACAAGGCTGGCCGTTTGCTGAGCTTCTGCCCAGTGGAAATTATTATTTTCCACATGCTGCCTTGTTTTCAGAAAGAACTTTGGCTTCAGAGGTTGCTCTCCAATTAAAATAATTGTTTATGAAAACTGCAGCACACACACGGTTCAGGGAGGGAGCCCATCCTGCTTGGGGGTGACTGGGTGCTGCAATCTTTATTTATAATTAGTGCAGTCTCAGGAGGAACATGCATGTATGCGTGTGTGTGTGTCTGAGCATACGTGTTCAGCCTGGCAACGGAGACGAGGGCTGTGTATTGGATGTCACTGAGCCAGATAATGTTCTCATGGGACTCTGACCTTTCCTGCATCTTCTGGGCTTCTTCTCAAGAAGATGGGAAGCAGCAGCTCATTCAACCATTCTGACTTGTCAGAAAGCAGAGTGATGGTCAGCTGTGGGATAATTAGATCCATGGAGATCCCTCTGTGCAGTTGCCTTTGTTTTCTCAAGTTTAAATGTGGGGTGAATGTCCTTCAAGTGCCCTCTGGATGAAAAACGCAGGAGGTGAAAGACAGTCCGGATCCAGAGATGGAGATGGAGGAAGAAGCTCAAGAGACCCCCCGGGGCATCCGCTGTGCAATTTTGCAGGGCAGAATTGACTTCCTCAGCAAGATCGAAGCCCAAACCAACGTTGGCTACCTCCAGAGGCTCTGCGTGCAATGTTGACGTTGACTTAATCACGCCTCCTTTGGGATTTGAGAAACCCTCCACAATTTTTCATCATTTCACGGGGAAAACGTTGAATTGCGTTTCTGTCCTGAAGGTGTTTTTTCCTTCTCCTTTAAACAGAAGATTAATGTGGGAACTCAGCCGCAGGACGATTTAGCATCTCTGTCCAAACGTATGCACTATTCGTCTGCAGCAACACCGCAGTATGTGTTCACCAGCGTGAATAATTTAATTTTGAATTAAAATTGGCCTGGGACTTGTTTTTCCTTGCAGAGATTTATTCTCGGGATTGCTTGTGGCTTTGGACGCGAGTCGTCTCAATAACTCCTAAAGATCCTTGAGCTTCAGTTGCATCGAACAGCCAAAATACAGCATGTATTGATGCTGGGTTTTTTTTTTTAAATCAATGTTCTCTACAATGTGGAGCAACAAATGCAAGATTTTAAAGGAACACTGCAGACATATCAGGCGGCGGGGAAATGCCCCCTTAAACAAGGAAGCAAAGCATCTGGAGAGGAGATGAGAGGGGCAACCACCGTGACCCCTGGGCTCTTTGCCAAGGGGATGCAGGAGACCCCGAAGCTCACAAGGTCACAGGCTAGGTGCCCTCTGAAATGACACACACATTACATACCAAAGCAGTACAAACGATAACACAACCTTTAATGCAGGAAGGTGGATTGGATAACAGCAACACAGGGTGACCTTACAGAGGGCTGACCCGGCTTCTCTTCCTTCTGGCCCTTCTGAGGCTCCAGGCCTGTCCCTTCTGCTGATGCTGGGACCCTCTAACGTCCACAGTGCCCTTTATTGTGTCCGTGCATCGACACTCTGCACACACCACGGGAGAAGCAACAACCTGGGGTTTGTCAACTGCCTCCTCCCCTTGCCTGCTCTGCCTAACGTGCACTTCGGAATTGCTTTTGCAAGGATGCAATATTTTTCTCCTCCCCCAACCATGAAAATCTGATAAAACTCTCTGTCTCTAGGATTGGAGGAAAAAAAAGTGGGAGAGAAACTCACCCAGAAGCAACAAGGACAGTTTGTGAATCGGTACAAAGACGAATCTGCTTGGAGCCAGGAGGAACTTAATCCAGACCCAAAAGAAACTCTTAATTAAATTTCAGAATTAATTGCTTTCCGTGGGGAATGAGTTCATTTACCGATTGCAGTTGGCGGAACTAAAGCCAGCTTTCCCTCTGATGACTCCCCCCTGGCCAGAGAGAAATCTCGGTTTCTCCGCTGCTTCTGCTCGACCCTTCTTGCAGCTCAAGTTCACCTGATGTTGAGATTTGACCCCCTCTAGATGTTGCACCACGGCTGATGCCGGATTCAGTGGCCGTTTGGGCCTCTGGTTGGCCATGGGCTGGCAGTGACAGGCTGAGATGCTCCGTCCCAAATTAAGGGAGGACATCAGATCGTTGGTTTGTATTCTGCGGTCTGTCCATCCCTCTGTCTGTCTATCTGTCTCTCCTCTTAGACCTTGGCTTGTATATTGGCGATCTGACTTCCGTCTCTTGCTAACCGTAGCCTTCGCTTCGGTGCAGCGAGAGGGAGGGGCGGGTGGGTGTGAGGAAGGCAGGTGGCAATGGGGTCCCTCTTTCCTGGGAGCCAGTCAAGATCGCCCGGGGAAACTATTTTTATGGTTCGTGTGGGGCCTCGGAGAGGCTGCAAAGTGCAGGTCGTGGGCAGAAGAGGATTCAGTCTCCTTGGGCAACATCCAGGCGGCGAGGAGAACAGATGCAAAGGGACCACGTGAGTTCTGTCAACATCTCATTTCCCAGGGATCACCTTCCACTTTGTTGATGCTGAAACTCTCAATATTGGCCGAGGGCGACGGTGTCTATTTTGCACGTTCCCAGAAGCAGAACTCGGCCGTAAACCACCAGGTGGAATCAGCTTCCTGGATGGAAAGCTGGCCAAAGGAGCCACGTTTGCATCTGTGGACAACCTGGGCAGCGCTCTTCATGAAACAAAAGGGGAAATGACCCCACCCGGAGGAAGCAAACCTTTGGGCCAGGTTCAAATCCTGCGTAGGTTAAACGTTCCCATTTTGGAACAGTCAATGTTCTCTCTCTCTTTTTTTGAAGATAAAACGAGATGATGATGCTAATAATGCACAAGGGTCACTCACTGTACTTACATTAGGTGCCTTTGCTCTTCCAGTCATTGCTCACCTTAAACACACACCCGGAGAGCTTGGCTTCCTCTGATTTGGACAACTCCTCAATCTGTGCAAGGCAATCCACTCTAGGGAGGGCCCTGCCTCTCAACTTTGGCCCCTTGAAGACGGGTGGACTTCCAGAATTCCCCATCCAGCTGATCCTGGGAGTTGAAGTTCACCCATCTTTAGGTGGCCCAAGTTGGGAAAAGGCTCAGGTAAAGCTTGACCAAACTGGGTGCCCCACCCTAAAACAAATCCATTCGATGCTGAGAGATTGAGATGAACGATTAGGATTTGATTGCTACTAATTGAGTGTCTCGGGCATAGTTTACAAATGCTTCCCCTCCCTTGTTCCTATTTTAAATCCCGCCCTCTTCCAGCCACCCATTTGTGACCCGTGTCCTCTCAAGCTTTCCAAGAAGTTGTTGATTACACATCAAACCTTTGCACTCGGTGTGAAGGTAACACATCACAAGACCTTGACAAACGAGGTTGCAGCCCCATCGTGGCTTGTCTCCAAGGGAATCAAGTTTGTCTTGGGGTCTTTAAAGGTAATCCTTATTAATGAGTATTTTTTTTACTTAAGGCTGATAGATTTCTGTTATTATATCTCCCAATGTCACTCCAGCTGAAATAAATGCAGTTTCGAGTCCAGAGTGCTTTATGGCTCTCCATAAATAGAAAGCCCCAGACAGCAGGGCTGCGGGGGAACTGCTTCCTTCCCAGGAAGATTGCATTAAATGTCTATATATTTTTGTTAAAAAATCTCTGCTTTCTACTTTCAAAACCACCATTCAGGGAGCTGCTGTCCACCGGCGGGATCCTAAAATTAATGATCCAGTTTGCAGGTGGCTCCACCTTCATGGAGAGGAGGAACCTTCCAGGAAGACCAAGGATCCAACGCCTTTATAACTTTATAAACATTTGCTTTAGTAAATGCAAGTGACTTATTTGTCTTCCTTTAGGCCTCGGAAGTAAGTCTGTAGTAGCAGCAGCAGCAGCCTCAATTATTGGGTTTCAGCATCATGCAAACACGCTCCTAACGTGACAGGGGGAAGAGGAGGCAGCTAGAGGTGGGGAGGGGCTGTCCTCACTGGAGCCCCCTCTGCTCCTCATCCCCCCAGGAAACACAAAACCACATTTCCTCCCTCCGAGCACAAACGGTTTCTCCCTCTCCGAGATCATTGTGGATGAGTTTCCCAACTAAAACCCCAGATTTAATTTTACAGAGAACCGAGGAATATCTAGCTGGCAGTTCTTAGGCCCTTTATCACTGTCTGGGCATTAGGGGGGCTAAGAGACAAAAGCGATTGAAGTGACTGTATTTATAAAAATGAGCCACTCTGTAGAAAAACATCTGATTCTCTTTCGCTCTCTCGCTCCCTCTCCTCCCCTCCCTCTGCCTCTCCCTCTTTCTGTCACACACACACACACATCCTTTCTTTCTTCCCTCTCGCTGCTGGCTCCCAAGTTCCAATAAGATCCATTCGCTTCTTAATGGGAAACAACGGTGCGTCTGCAGAACCTGCCGCATCTCTTCGCTGTTTCACCTTTAAAGGAGCCGGATTCTGGGG